>OX387422.1:69397780-69997780 GCA_947563755.1 Lochmaea crataegi | reverse complement strand
GTTAAACCCAATAGAGTTGATTTGGGCAGAAATTAAACAGTTCGTTGCGAGAAACAATATTACATACAAATTAGAAGATGTGAAGAAATTAGTTGCAGTTGGAAATGTTACCGAAGAAACGTGGCAAAATTGCATCAGTCATGTTAAAAAAATTGAAAATGACATGTGGAATATGGATCATATTGTTATTAAAAGTGTGAAAGTAGATCCTTTAATTATTAATGTGGATAGTTCTAACACAAGTGATAGTGAATCAAGTACAAGTGACACTGATAACGATGACGACCAGTAACTTTCTGCTTATATAGTGTGTATTTTTCGTGTTTTAATAAAGAAATTTTTCCTACAGTATCTATGTTGTTTTTTATATTATTATGCGATTACATTTATCACTCAATCATTTCAGTAAAATAATATATTTTCAAACAGTTACTATTAAATTGTTATAAAATAATTCGTCAATTTTGAGTAAAACTCCGATAAACACCTGTTGGGTTAGGGGATTACTGCATTCCAATACTCTATGTACTTCTTGGAATAAACTGTAGAAGACAATCACAGACGTATGGCTGTAATATATTAATTTCAAATTGTGCAGTTTAAAATATACATGGGCATTGAACTCATTACGATTTTCAGGAACAAGTGGTCAGAACTTCTTAAATACACTGTATAACCTAGTACAATCTTATATCATTGCAATAGAGAAATCAAGCAGAATTAAAATTAGAAGTAGAATACAGGGTGTCCCATTAAAAAAAATGTAGCTTTTATCTGGCACGGCGTTCTGGAACACACTGTAAAATGGCAACCAATTTTAAAATATGAACCTTCGGGGTGGCTAGCACCGGTTAAACTTTTATTCGAATATCTTCGATGATTTACAATATATTGGACTCTGTGGTAGTAATGAATTACCCTGTATACAATTTGCATCTACTTCCACCTAGGACCAATCTTTTGACATTATGTACGGGGTACTTTATTTTTCTCTCAATAAACTAATTAATTTAAGTACAATCTCCAATTTCACACAAAAATATATTCACTACAAAACCCAATGTACGTTATTAGTAATCTCACGGTAATATTGACCCCTACTAGGTGAAAAATGGAAATTCTAATAGATAATTAGTTTCTCACTTGAATATTACATTATGATTATTATTTTATCTATTTGGTAACGTGGTGCAAATATGACGAAGTGAAGTTTGTGTTTGGTTAGGTATAACGGATATTGTACTGGATATACTTCAATTTACATAATCTTTTTAAATTTCAATAGTTCAATTCTCAGTTTTCTTAACTAGAAAAAACTATCCAATATTTTTTTCTACGAGCGCGCGGAAAAGTATACTATGGCGCACGTTTCTACTTTACCGCTCGCAAGGTCATTTATTGCATTTTATAATAATTTTTTTCGTTTTATTGAAATTTTGTTTAATTTTGCGTTGATAAGTATTATTGATTACATCAATACCCAGAAGATAACTAATAAACCTCTTAGTTTGTATTCGTCCGCTCGTAGAAAAAATGTTGTTTCTAACATATGCGTGAAGTTAGGCAAATAACTATTTCAAGACAAAATGAATGTTTGTTAATATTATAAGTTTCGGCGTCAACAAAACATGTCTAATAATGAGAAGGGCTATAAAGTACCGACCATAACGTTTACATTGCTTTCAGTTACTGTCAAACGTTCAAAGATATAACCTGTACAATTTAAAAATTTTGAATTATACAAAAATAACCAATTAAAAAATGCTATAATACTTGGTGTCTAATTTTAACGATGGCTTCCTTAAAATCACTGGTAACGAAGTTCATGCATCCTTTATCTCCGAAATAATAAAATGAGACGGGTAGATGAAAAATTAGACCAGCCATACAACCACGATAAACATCCTTAATTTAATGACGTCATTTTTTATCACGTGTCTCAACTTTCAAATTTTAAATGACACTTCCTGTATATTTTGAGAATTATTGGGTAAGCGCTATTAGTGATAAAATCAAAGATCAGAATGAAATTTTTTTTCTCTATAGTTACCTGTAAAATTTTTATATATTTGACATTAGTTACTAATTCATTGTATTGTTATTAGATGACTTAAGTTTACGTTTTATCTTTTATGGATCGTAAAATTTGTAGTGTTTTATCTTCCCACCGACATAAGCTGAATGAAATTGCGTCAATCAACAAGAAAACAAAATTATGTCATTATTCTGCTATGGGCCCAGAGTCCTAGTAAATTATGTAGGTTTATAAAAGTTTCCTATGAAACCACCACCGAAGAAATATTCAGAAATATAGTCACTTAACTCTCAAAATTGCGATGTTGCCACCAGCGGACTCACAAGTCGTTTGGTTTGGCTAAAAAATATTTTAGTATATTCACATCGTGTATATACAAGTGCGCCAGTGCGGAAATTTATGGAACTCACATATTATATACTTCACCCATTTTGTCGTATTTTGACGTCCACCATAAAATTTGAGAGAATGCTTGTTATGATGTAAAACTATCGAAAAAGTAGCTTAAATTGAAAAATAATTGTGCGTCCGTATATTGGACGCACAACTACCATCGGACGCACGATTAAATGTAAAAGAACAATGTACGGACGCACAAAGGCGTAAAGATAAATATATATATATATATATATATATTATTACTTTAAAATAAATGAAATGATACTTCCAAGCTTAACCTCTCTAGTTTATTACATTGTTGAGTTTCATTTGGTTCATGTAAGTTAGGTTAGGTTTTGGTTCTAGTTACACTTTGATCGGTGTCAGTTGGTCGGGAAGCGATGATGAATTGAATTATGAAAACTATTGTTATGATTTTTTATTTGTCTCTATATACATATTTAATCCCTTCCCCTTTTCGAAAAAATAAGTCTATCTATATACATACATATTTATTCCCTTCCCCTTTTTTTGGAAACCTCATGTGGAATACAAATTATTTGATATTTATATCTATCTATATACATACATACATATTTATTCCCTTCACCTCCTCGAAAAAATATCAAATCATGTAGAATACAAATTATTTGATATTTATGACTATCAATATACATACATATTCATTCCCTTCCTCTTCTCGAAAAAATATCGAATAATTTGTATTCCACATGAAGTTTTCCAAAGGGGGTAGGGATTATTCCCTTCCCCTTTTTGGAAAACTTCATGTGGAATACAAATTCTTTGATATTTATATCTAGCTATATACATAGATACATATATTATTTATTCCCTTCGCCTTCTCGAAAAAATATCAAATAATTTGTATTCCATATGAAGTTTTCCAAAAAGGGGAAGGGATCATAATACAAATTATTTGATATTTATGACTATCTATATACATACATATTTATTCCTTTCCCCTTCTCGAAAAAATATCAAATGATTTGTATTCCACTTGAAGTTTTCCAAAAGTTGAAGGAATTATCCCCTTTTTGGAAAACTTCATGTGGAATACAAATTATTTGATATTTATGTCTATCTATATAGGTACATACATATTTATTAGCTTCCCCTTCTCGAAAAAATTACATATAATTTGTATTTCACATAAATTTTGAAAAAAGTCATGTTGAATATAAAGTATTTGACTATTTTTCAAATAAAATATTTGTCCAAATAGTGGTCATGGTGAAAAAATATTGTTTTTTGGATTTTTCTCTATAAATTCTGAATCTTCCACAAATTTTTTAGTAAAAAACCTTGTGTAAAGTATTTCCAAGCCGTAATGAGTTACGGAAATGAGAACTGGCAACATTGTTCATTGATATCTAGACATAATTGTCAAAAATTGTCAAAATTAAAAAAAAATGGCGGATTTTTAGTACTTTCAATTGCGATTTTCTCTTTCAAAAGTACATGATCCAAGATTTTTTTTCTTTTGAAATGTTCTATAGAAATAGGTGTTTCTAATAAAAAAAAATCGTTGCAAAATTCCGAGGGTCGCAAACCTTACCGGACCCGAGAACCTTTAATCTAACCATTGTTTGATAATTTTTATTAAACAATAAATAAATAAATAAATAAATAAATAAATAGGGAAATGATATATTTAAACGAAGGATGAAAAAATGTGCTTGAATTAATAACCGTTTATTGCTAGGATTACTCATATTTTGTGGAAAAAAATTAAGTTTCCGTTGAAATCTGGATGCCACATATTTATATGTATTTAATTATGACTTGAGATACACAGATTAAGTGAAATGAAATCACATGGTGGTGATCTGTGGTGGGAACTGACATCGTGGAAGCATGATGTGAAATATAACGTCAAAATCATAATTAGGATATGAAACATACTTGACACGTTTTTTTAAATAATGGCTGCAGTTAATAAAAACAAATTTCTAGATTTAAAAAGAATGTTAAAGGAAGAACCTGGTAAAATCGTAAGACTACAATCATTAAAACCACCTCGCAAGTTGAATCTTGGAACTTCCAAACAACCTAAGAAAGTGTTTGTTCCCAATTTAAACGCCACTGGTAATGAAGAAAAATCAAAGAAGTAAGTTTTTTTTAATATTCAGATAGTTTTGGAAAATTAATTTTAAAATTTTAGATTTAATAAAAAAGATGATAGGGCCAAAGGGCGTGCTAGAAAAAGGAGAAAAAAGCTGCGTGATAATGCCCCCAAATTTGTTCAATCATCTGGAGTGTTTTCTGAAGGGATGGGCAATGCTATTACTCGAACAAGTAGATGGAATGGAAGTCGAGGGGATAAGGAAAATAATAATGCTCCAACTATATCCATGCCTACTATAAAGAAGAATGCATTCCAGATTGATAAAAAAAACAGAAGATCATGTATTAAATAAAATTACTGGATGTGATGAAGATAGTGATGATGAAAAACTGCCTTTCGAACCTATTTATTGGCAAAATAAACTCCAGAAATCACGTAAGATATATTAAAATGGGTATACGTATATTTCTAATAGCTTGGTTAACAATTTTATTTTAGCCTTAATCAAAAAAGAAATTTCTAACCCAATTAAATTTTATTTTCTTAGTAAAATTGGAACCTGGATATCCTGAAAATGTTCATTTAATTCCCGATGAATTTATAGAAGATGAACATCTAAACGATGATCATCCTTCAATTTCTTTATGGCAAGTAAGTACCTACGTCTTAATTAATTCATTATTGCACAATATCGCTTCTCTATTGTTGTAATTTAATTTACGGGTTTTTTTTCCTTTGGTATTTAATAAACTAGTTTGTTATCGAAGGCGATTAATAAACGAAACTGTTTAAAGCACAAACGAGCGATAGCGAGTGAGTGCCTCTATAATAGTTAAGTTTATTAATCGCCCATTAACAAATGAGTTGATTACAATATTTTTTCGTTGACCGTAAACTCTTTTTTTGTGACAAAATTCACTTTTCCACAAAGACTATCAGGAGATAATAATGTCAACTCCATACCAATGACGAAGAATGTCATGATGATTTTGGTATATTGTCTATATCAAAATGTCATCAAAACGTCAAAATCACCAAAAAAGGATGCGTTAATGAAAAAGAGTGTGTTAATGAAAAATAGTGCGTTAATGACGTCCATTAACGCATCCTTTTTTGAATAAAATAATTCATTAATATCGAAATTAATAAACGTTCAACGAAAAAGTTTATTAAAGGCTTTATAGGGTATTTCAAGAAGAATTATTTTTCAACTAGTCAATTTTTTATTTAAACATTATATGTGGATTTCAGCTGCCAGATTCATTTGCTAGAAAGGGTTTAAGGGATGATCCAAATTGTAAAAAACTATTAGACTATAATCTTGGTGATGTGCATGAAGGACAAGTTGGTAAAATTTCAATTAGGAAATCTGGAAAGATTGAAATACACATTGGCACAGTGAAATATGAACTAGAACCCGGAGAATCTGATTCCTATAGAGAGGTATGTTTGCTAATTATTCCAAATTTTTCTTTCTGAAAGTTTAAATGAGCTTGTTTGGCTATATTAGCAACTGCGATAAAAAACGTTATAAAACATCAATAATCTTTAAAAAAAATGTTTATTTCAGGATATTATTTCTTTTGATCTCGAAAATATTAAAAACAAGACGAATGCTGCTATTTTAGGTAATATAAAAAATCGATACCTCTTGACACCTGATTGGGACAGACTGCTGCTTTAGTTCTGTGTTCAACTGCCGTTGGATTTTGTGATGCAAGACGTTTTCGTAAATAATGTTTTTATTCAAGTTTTGCTAATGCTGAATTGTGATATAACTTTATACTGATGTTAAATAAAACCCTTCCTGCTTTATTAATGTTTATTTTTATTTGATGTGGATGGAAATATATAATTTATTATTCGTTATAACTTGAAAACTACATGCTGAAAGAGATAATCGAGATGGATTGAGGAAAATCTTCTAAAGGCCCGTCTACACGCTGTGTCGCCTGAACGGAGCTCGGATCAGTGTTCGCGCTTGGGATATTCGATATACATCATCGATGTTTACAATGCGATACGAATCGATCCGATGTTTTGAAAAGCTAACGATATACTTGATGTATCGATGTTTTTTCATAAAACATCGAATCTATGATAACCAGTTAATTTCACAAAAACTCAAGTATGACCACTAAAATTTTACCTTAAAAAAATTATTTATAACCTTTTTTGGGATTTCTAAAATTAACCAAACAATTATTTCCCACCTTAAAATGTAAGAGAGCCATATAGAGATAAAGCAAATAGATTGGACATGCTAGAAGCGCGAGTCTAAGTAACTTACATTACAAAAAAGAGTAAAGTGGTTCAAATAACTAAATTTAAAAACCATATAAGCACAAGCAGTTCTTTCCGAATAAACAGAAGCTTTAGAGATTATCGCCAAAATGAAAAAAATTCACTAGCTTATGCAAAGTTTATACGCGAGGCAAGTGTCGTGGGTTGTCTACTTTAAACATAGTAACCATAGACATAATTAAATGACAGGGAGTTTTGGTTTTAATTTAGGGGTTTTTGGAATTGCAGTTGTCGTCGCCGAGTTTGAAATGTAGGGAACGACCGGTGGGTAGCAGTAGAGTCGTGGCACCGATATTGAAACAGAGTACGTGTGCTTTCATACATTAGGATTAAATTCATAGTAGCAATAAATTTTGAGTATTAGTTGTTAAAAATAAGTATGAGTGATTTTATTTTATGGATACATGGATAGACTCATTACAGTTTTATCAGAAGCTGCGGCAAAGTTTTCAAATGAGACGCTAAAACGTAAAATGGAAGTATTATGTAAGTATTTAGTGCGTACTTATATTTCTTTGTTGCTGGTTTATTTTTCTTTCATCTTTGACGGACCATTGTTCCTTCTATCTGTAACGTTGGATTTTTTTTATAAAAATATGCATTACTTTGTTTTTTATAATGATTTACGAGTACCGGTGAGTTCTAGTTCTGGATGACATTTCGATTACGCGTCCCTCGGAATTTTATGTTAATTTTAAATTTATTTGATAGCTTATTTTGAATAAAACTAAAATGCCATTGGAGACAAATTTTTTTAAACTGCCCGGTATATATTAATAATTGGGGAGTAATATAGTGGTTTTCTTATTTTCAATTCTTTCCAGGGAAAATAATTATATTTTTCTTCGAACAATTTCTTTTACAAATCTTTTTAATCAATATTGTTTGTAGATATTTTAAATAGTAGCTACTGCGTATTAAACAAGAATCAAGTTTTTATGCAACGTTTTTATACCTCCGCTTGTTTAATTGTTTTAGTAGATTCGGTTAAAAATTTCACAAGTACCTTCTTATTTCAAACATGATTTACAGATCATTCAGATGAGAATCTGAAAAATTACCAAAAGACCAAAACTGATAAAAAACATAGACAAGTTAGGATATTGGAAAACTAAAACTAATAAGAGTTTTTCGTTTGTTTTTACCATGTTGTAAGAGGTGGACAATTGGATATCGTCCGGGTGTTGGGTTTTAGGAAATTATTCCATAAATATCAACGATTTATTCACTAACAAAAAACTTAGAAATACAAAATGGTTATAAAAATGTAAAATAACGGCGATTGGCAATAAAAAGCGGGAATGAGAAAAGCCGGTAAAAGAAAAAAGAGTGTCAACGTATTCACTCTTTAGAACTAATTAACACACTACTGCAACGGACAATTCAAAGGGTAGGTAACCCAAAAAGCGCTGTTCTCACGTTGGTTTAATAAGGAGGGGATCTTGTTACAATGTTTTATTTAACCAAATTAATTGTTTCAACCCTTACTGAGTGGAATCTTTCCATAATTATTAAATAAAATCAATAAATAACAAATTCCACAACAGAAATATAACATATATTACTTGATCGATTTCACAAGTAACATTTTCATTGTCATGAGTAAATTTACTATACTATTACATATTTTTCACTTCACGATTTAACTCGCGCTGATTTAGCCTAGTTCCTTTTTATTTCAAACATGATTTACAGATCCTTCAGATGAGAATCTGAAAAATTACCAAAAGACCAAAACTGATAAAAAACATAGACAAGTTAGGATATTGGAAAACTAAAACTAATAAGAGTTTTTCGTATGTTTTTACCATGTTGTAAGAGGTGGACAATTGGATATCGTCCGGGTGTTGGGTTTTAGGAAATTATTCCATAAATATCAACGATTTATTCACTAACAAAAAACTTAGAAATACAAAATGGTTATAAAAATGTAAAATAACGGCGATTGGCAATAAAAAGCGGGAATGAGAAAAGCCGGTAAAAGAAAAAAGAGTGTCAACGTATTCACTCTTTAGAACTAATTAACACACTACTGCAACGGACAATTCAAAGGGTAGGTAACCCAAAAAGCGCTGTTCTCACGTTGGTTTAATAAGGAGGGGATCTTGTTACAATGTTTTATTTAACCAAATTAATTGTTTCAACCCTTACTGAGTGGAATCTTTCCATAATTATTAAATAAAATCAATAAATAACAAATTCCACAACAGAAATATAACATATATTACTTGATCGATTTCACAAGTAACATTTGCATTGTCATGAGTAAATTTACTATACTATTAAATATTTTTCACTTCACGATTTAACTCGCGCTGATTTAGCCTAGTTCGCAAGTACAAATCCGTGATAAATAGCGATAGGCTCATCGGATTTGGAATTATGTCTAGAAAAATGTATTCGAAAGATTTTTCAAAAATTGCAAAAGTTATTAACAAATTAGCTCAATAAAAATGCATTTATAGATTTTTTGTTAATAACTCCGAGACTATCAATATATAAGATTTTTTGTTAATTAAAAAAAATGTAATAAGTGAAATATTAAATTTTTTCGAACTCTTATGACGTGATCTTGTTAAGTATGTATATAAGAAGGGTTCCACGAACCGAAACATTTTTAGCCCATTTATTTAAACATTTTTTGTTGTCTTCAATGAAGACGGAAGTCGGATAAAATTTTGTTAATTGACAATTGCATAACTTGTTGAAAAATCAACTTTAATATGGTGTATGGAGAGTAGTACAATTGAAAAAAAAACACACAATTAAAATTTTATCCCTAAAAATACACTAAACTAAACAAGTCATACCCCTAAAAAACTCCCTGTAACTTAGAATGTTTTTTAATTCTTAGAGCTGATCTCGAAAATATTTAGAAAAAATTAAGAAATTTTGATTTATCACTTTTATTAACAAAAATTTATAATGTATAAAAATGGTTCTGTAAATCTATTTCTTATGTAATCTTGATGTCTTATTAGAGATATGTTGGGTTATTATTCCTGTAAATTCTATATTATTAAACAATGATCTAAATATACGACAAAACGATCAACTTCAATCTCTTAGGGATATCAAATACAGGTTTTACAGGTTATAGAATACCCTATTTGGTTACAACTCATCTCAACCCGACATCTTAAGAATCATTTTCAGTACATAAGTGTTATCTATGATTGGCCAGTTTCCGCGTCAAGTCAATCAAGGCATATTTAATAGATTTTGAACACGACTAATGCGGAACACGCTCTTTAGTGACTAATCTAGTAACTTTTAGTGGTGTGGGTGAGGCTTCTGAAATTACTCCTCCTGGTTATTAAATGAACTAGAGGTGGTCGTAATTTTTAACTAGTTGTTTCATGAGACTGGCGTCAACTGTGTTCCTTGTAGTGGTCTTGTCTTTGGACCTACTTTTGCACTTGATTATGCTTTTCACCAGTGTGCAAAGCCCTATATTTTGTTCTTCCTTCAATTTGAAAAGTTTCTTCGATAAATTACCAACTCCAATAGGAATTGATTGATATACATTGACGAGACATCGAGCTATTAGAATTCCTTCAAGTATCAATTCCTCACTTTCTACAATGCCCAAATGTAGATCTTTTGGTTTTTGGCCAAGTCTCGCGAAGATGATTCCTTCAGAATTTTTGGGAACTTCTGTATCTTTGTCCACTTTAACTTTCAGTTGAGAAGTCTCTTCTTCCGAATTTAGGATTATCTCTTCATTTCCAATTACTAGAATTTCATTTTGAAGGTTTATGATAAATCTATTTTGGATAATATCCATACCAAGGATGCATTGATATTTAATATCGGCTACCAGAAATAAGTGTTTTATCAGAGTATTACCAATCTTTATAGTTGCTGTTATTTCTCCTCGAACAGGAACAGTGTGTCCTGCAGCTGTTTCAAGCACCAAATTCCTTTCAGTAGGTTGTAGTTTCCGATTCAGAATCCCTGTTCGAATGAAAGACATGGTGGCACCGGTATCAATGACGAAAGTGTAATTTTGATTTTCAACGTGCCCTCTGACTACTAAGTTTTATTCATTTTTATTTAAAATGTAAGTGCGGATTTTGGGTCTGCCAGTAGATGCCTCCTTCGTAGTGTCAACTTTTACTTGTGTCCTTGATGAGAGCCGGCTAGGTGTGGGAGATCGACTTCTCAGGGACGCATATTTACTGTAGTTATTTCTAGTTGGACTTTGTGAGGGGCTCCGGGATGGCAATCTGGGCGACTTTCTGATTTCATTTCTCAACTCCCTATTCGTTGAACGGGCTCTGCTTTTGCAAGTTCTCTAAATGTGTCCGATTCTTCCACAGTTGAAGCATCTCCCACTTTCATTTTTGGCGTTTCGTCCCATGGTTTGGAGTATATCCAAGATTTGTGAGAGAGTAGATTGTGGGTGGCTAGTGAAAGTTATCTATTCGTTTTCTTGGAATCTTATTTCTCTCAATTTGGGACGGAAATATTTTGATATGCTTTTTGCCGTCTCATATTCCTGAGCTGCAATCAGAGTTTCATTCAACGTTTTGTGGTGTTGTAGCCGAAGAGCTTGTTGCATTTCCACATATTGTAATCCCTCAACGAATGCCTGTGTGCCGATTTGCTCTAGGAAATCTTTAGGTGCCTGAGGATTGGCAAGATGCAACAATCTTTTCATATCGGCCTTAAAGTCCTGTAGGCTTTCATTTAATTTTTGATTACGGACTTTTAGCTGAATCTGGAGTACTTGCTTCAAGTGCCGTTGGCCATACCTTGTCTCGAAAGCCTGTACGAGGGACGCATAATTAGACGCGTCTTGTGGAAGAAACTTCAAAACGGTTGCTGCCTGCCTACGAAGCGATACTATCAATGAAGCAGCTGTCTATGTCTCAGTGCAACCATTGGCTTTGGCCGCAGCTTCAAATTGGAGTCGATATATTTCCAATGCCGTTTGTACATTAAATGGGGGTGGTTTCAGGGTCTTGCTTGAGTGGCTTTGAGAAACTGTACTTTGAATGGGAAAAGGTATGGTTATAAAAGAAGACGAAGTAGTGCCTTCAATTTCAATATTAGTTACTGAAGCTTGGGTACGAATTCTTCTTTATAAATTGACTCTCATTTCTGATTTGCTCTTCTAAATTAGATCTTAAATTTTCTTGTGGTTCCAAATTACATTTTAAATTTTCTTGTTGTATTTCTAAATTAAAATTAGATCTCAAATCTTCTTGTTGTTTTTCTAAATTAGGTTTTAAACTTTCTCTTTGTTGTTCAAAATGGTCAACTCTATTATTAAGCTGTCCTACCTCCAGGTCTAATATTTCCTGAATTTGTGTTAGGCCATTCATAATTTCTACATCTGCTTGTCTACGCCTCTCCTCCTTCTCCTCTTCTTCCTCCTTTCTACGTCTCTCCTTCTCTTTTCACGTCTTTCCATCTCCGCTTCTCCCTCCTTTCTACGCCTTTTCTTCTCTTCTTGTTCCTCCTTTCTACGTCTCTCCTTCTTTTCCTCACATCTTTACTTCTCCGGCTACCTCTTGCATCCCAACACGGCATAGGCGCCGTGCTATCACAAGAACAAGAAGGCGAAGAAAAAGTGATTGCATACTTTAGTAAAACCATGAAAAAGGCTGAGAAAAATTATTGCGTCACCAGAAAAGAACTTTTGGCTATTATCAATGCCCTTGAACACTTCCATACTAGTAGAAGTATTGTTATAAGAAGTTGCCATAGCGCTTTGCAGTGGTAAAAGAATTTCAAGAAGCCTAAAGGTCAAGCTGCTAGCTGGATAGAAAGAATACAGAAATATAACTTTGTAAGTGCACCGAAAAGGACGTCTCCATATCAATGCCGATATACTTTCCAGGCGGCCCTGCTTAAAACGACAATGCCGGTACTGTAGAGGGCTTGAAGGAAAGGAGAACCCAGTGGAAGAAATTAGTCTACAGATAACCACAATCAAACCAGAAAATGATGATAATTTGAATACCCTTGAAATCATTAGAAGATGGGAAAGCCCCGATGGAATACGTATAGTTCACCAACTGGTACTGCTAAGATCACACATCAGGAGTGTGTTAGAAGAACTTCACAGTAGCCACTCAGGAGGACATTTGGGTATTAAAAGAACACTGGCACGGGTTCGGGAAAGATATTATTGGGTCAACTGTCGAAGGGACGTAGAAGATTGGTGCAAGAAATGTGATCTGTGCAATAGTAGAAAAGGTCCTAAAACAAGAAGCCAAAGAAAAATGTCACAGTATCTTTCCGGAGAGCCTTTTGAATGACTTGTGATTAATATTCTCGGTCCACTTCCTTTTACAGAAAGAGGAAACAAATACCAAATGGTTGTAATGGATTATTTTTCCAAATGTCCCGAAATAGCACCTCTGTCTAATCAGAAGCAGAGGCTTTTGTAACCAACTTTATTGCGATACACGGAGTCCCTCGGAAATTAAATTCTGATCAAGGACGAAATTTTGATTCTGAATTATGGTAGGAGTTGATGAAGACATCATAAAACTATTTTGCCAATATCTTTCAATGTTCGTCTCTGAGAACCGAAAAGACTGGGACACTTAAGTTCCTCTATTTATGCTAGCCTATAGAAGTTCTGAACACGAATCAACCTGTCATAGTCCATCTATGCTAGTAACTGACAGAGAAATGAAGCTTTCTCACGATCTTATGTTCGGAAGACTTCCTCCTGGCGAAGAAGCAGAAGAGCGTACACCTCCCATGTACATAGAAATTTTGAAAGAAAAATTGGAAAAGGTCTACAATTTTGCTCGTGAACGTGTGAAGCTCTGCAACGATGAGGTGACGGCTAGACTTGACGTGCATACTAGAAAAGAGGGAGCAATGTTACATCCGACCTGTACTGAGGATATGTAAGGGTCCATGAAGAAAAAGAAGAAGACATACATCTAGAATCATCTAAAACTGTCATCGAAAAGTCTGGAAATGTTATCGAAAAGTCGAGAACTGTCTAGAACAGGTGAAAAGTATAAAAAGCGGGACAATTGACATTAGTTAGTTATTTACTTAATTACAGTTACATATGAAAAATTGTCATATTTTAGTAAAGCGTGTTATCAATAGATGTCAAAGGTAATAGTTTAATACTATTATAACGCATTACAAAGTTTTTGAAAAACACTTTTCAAAGAACAGACGAACAACTACTTCTCGGGATATATGCCCTGGCAGACATTAAATTACACTTGTAGGACCGGCTTCGGCGTATTTGCGCCTCATCAGTACAATGCATTTCCTTTACTGAGGTTAATGTATTGGTGTGGTTTCAACGTTGTGTCCAGTCCAGGATTATAATCCCAGGGCTTCTTGACGAATAGCATCTACCTTGTACTAATGAGGCGCAAATACGCCGAAACCGGTCCACAGGTGTTGTTGTTCCTTCTAATTACAAACCGGAATGGTTGGTTGTAACAACCCCATTTAACTTAGAAGTGTAATTCAATGTCTGTCGGGGCATATAGCCCGAGACGTAGTTATTGCTTCTTAGTGAACGGTCCCTGTTCTTTGAAACATATTTTTCAAAAACTTTGTGAGGCGTTATAATAGTATTAAACTGTTAACTTCAACATCTATCAGTCAGTTAGTTTTTGAAGCATCAGAGAGTTGAGTTCTATGATATAAAATAAGAGATGTATATTCATGGTATTGTGTTGTTAAAGTTAGTAGTTATAGAAATAAAGAAAGTTAAGAAAGTAAAAGGAGTTACAATATTTCACTTAAAATGCAGAAAAGCTACAAAAAAGTAAACACGTTCAAAATAAAAAAAAAAACCAAATAGAAATAACAGAATAAAGTTGGGTTAGGTGAACTTTCAATGGATTGAAATGTGACCAAACTACAAACCCGGCGTCAATTGCCTTAACTGTTTTCAAGATTCAATGAAATACGTAAACGTCTTGGGTTTACGTCGTGTCAATACGTTTACGCGTATGTGCTGCCTTAAGTGTCTATTTAAAGAAGTATTAATACGAAACTACATACACTAAATTTATTGTGATTGACAGGTTAACAGAATTATAACTAACTAACAACTAAGCGTCGATTGTTCTGGATGTTGGCTTGGTCCTGCTTTAATTGTAACCAAGTTGCCAAGGTCTGGTATTTGCTAATGCTCTTCAGCTGGAGAGTCAACCTCATTCGCAAATGCCATTTTCTTTTTGCTGATGCGTGACTTGGTCAGTGTGACGCTTTAATATGAGCCCATCGTCCAATTTTACTGAGTAGTGTAGCTGACCAAATTTCTTTACGACTGTTCCCGGTTTCCACGAGTTTTTGTTGTTTCCGTAGTAGCGTACTCTGTCTCCCACACTTAAATGGCGTGCTGGTCTGGATGGTGGTGATGGCTGCACTACTTTGGTCGGTTTCAGGGCGTCCAAATGTATGCGGATCTGCCTGTGGAGGAACATTTCTGCAGGGGCCGTATTCTTGACTGAGGGAGTAGAGCTTCTCGAGAGAACACATATTTTGTCTTCATTGTGCTTGGTTACTTTGTCACTGTGACAAAGACAAAATATCTGTTCTCTCGGAAAGTTTGATTCCCTCGGTCAAAAATGCGGCACCAGGTGTCTTCTCATTGGCAAGTGGAATGACCCTGTAGCGGAAGAGTATTTCTCAAACCTTTTGGTGGATGGTCAGTGGTTCGTCCTTGATGTGCTTCAGCGTGTGGACGTTACTTCTGCCAGTCCGTTGGAGAAGGATGTCCTGGTGCTATTTGCTTGTGAAAAATTCGAGCTACCTTACAGAACTCTGTGAACGTTTCACTCATGAAAATTGAAGCGTTGTCAGATACGCCGACTTCTGGAAATCCGTATCAAGCGAAAATGTTATTCAGGATTTCAATGGTTGTGAAAGCTGATTTTACAGGTTCGACTTCGATTACGATTGAAAAATGATAACCTTGGAATGGTCGGGTCAACCATATTTTTAATATGGTTGAACGATCTGACCTGCCTTTCTTCGATGAAGATCGAGTGTCACCAACTAAAAATATTTCGATCCCAAGACTTGAACTTTTGGCTACTACTATTGCTGCTAGACTGTTCGCTACTGTGAAAGATATTTTCAACTACCAAGATATGCCTACTTATTTCTGGACTGATTCCACAGCCGTACTTTCTTGGATAAAGCTGACAGAAAACTGGAAACCATTTATCTGAAACTGTATAGAAGAAATTCGCAAGCTCACCAACATTACTCACTGAAATTTTGTACCTGGAATCATGAATCCTGCTCATTTACCATCCAGAGGTTGTACCGCAACACAGTTGCTGAAATCTTGTTGGGGGAAGGAACGAACTGGTTGAGAAAAAGGGAAACATTTCTGGCCACAACAAAATTACGAAATTGACAAAGAAAAAGTTATGGAAGAGAAAAAGAAAGCTATCGCAACAATGCTGTTACAGAACAAAATTGATTTTTATTGGGCTAAGAAATTTTTCCCTAAATTTGAGCAGATAGTAAGATTAATTTGTTGGATAAGAATATTTTTATATAATATCAAAAATCCAAGAGCTCAAAGAAAAGACAATACGTTATAATTAGTATTAGGTCTCTCAATAATGCGATAATTACTTAATACGTTTATTAGAAGTATGTATTATCTATCATAGGATGATAGCCGCCAACTATTTACAATTTTCTAAGCCTAGTATTCATTTAGCATACACCACATTTCTCCCCCCTTTAATTGTATCAACACCTGTTATAGGTTAAGCCTATCTGGAGTTTTAATAGTTCTCGAAGATTTACGAGTAGTAGGTGCAACTGAGAGGCATGGAGTGTCGTGGTTGTATATTTTCCGATAACGGTAGGCTGACGCTTCTTGGTTCTTGGTTACTTAGTGTTTCAGACTTGGACCTCAATGTCTGGTGGAGATATGTAGACGACTGAATGATTTAAAAAAAATATAAATGAAGGAGAGAAATCTATGAAATTTGAAATTTCAATATTCCAACTAGCTTTAAATCTAACGATACGTTGAGATATATATTTACGAAAACTGAACCAAAAAATGAAGAACAATCTTCAAAAAATTGCATATATCAGATATCCTGTGAATGCGACAAATTTTATTCAGGTGAAACATCTAGACCATTGGACACACTTCAATAAACATTCATACACATTTTTAAAAAGAAAATAATCATACCACAAAAAAGTGACACCAAACGCGTTTATTAACAACATTTCCGAAATAAGCAAAAAAGCTCTATCCTTAATAAAACCGTTCCTGGAGCGTACACTTCACTGGATCCCATTCATAGTGGACTATAGTATTGTTAGAATGTCATACGAAAAATATTTTGTTCCACATTCTATCAAGGATCTGGTCTCCTGTAATTGGGCCTTAAAAATTTGACAACAAATTTTTTGCAGTCTTAAACTTCAAAATATTATTGATAGTCTGGTTGTCGAATTTTCTCGTTAGTGTCAGATAGGGACCAGAATTTAAAAACCTAATTTTTCTTGATAACAATAGCTGGAACGCTACCGAAACGTTGAATTAAAAAATATAAAAAATATTGTGGTTTCATTTCCCAAAATAATTAACAAAAAATTAGTGCGTGCAGTCCCTCTGCGCGGAAGAAGTTATACTTCGTAATGTGGAAATGAAAATAGGAAATCAGTATAACAAATTTTTAATTATTTGAAAATATTCACCGACTTCGCTTTGGTTGGGACAATCAGTATAGCAAACTTTTAATTATCTGAAAATATTCACCGACTTCGCTTTGGTTGGGACAATCAGCATAGCAAACTTTTAATTATTTGAAAATATCGAATGTTCAATTTTTCTTTGAATGGGACATTCAGTATAGCAAATTTGAAAATACCAAATGCTCATATTTTCTTTGGATAGGACAATCAGTATAACAAATTTTTAATTATTTGAGTTGAGACAATCAGTATAGCAAACTTTTAATAATTTAAATATATCGATATCCCTTGAAAAGAATACTTAGACTGCCATCTGTCATTGAATGCCGAAGGTTTTGGTTTTGGTCAAGTGAAGGAAATTTCAAAATTACAATCTCTTAATAAATAACCTTTTAAATAATAAAAAGAGTACTTACCATCTGTTATCGAATACCGAAGGACTCACCCTCTTTCTCTCTTCTACTTTCTCCCTTGGTGTATCTTTCTTTCTTGTGTTGCGTTTAATGCAACCTCTCATCCTCTTTCTCTCTCCTACTTTTTACCTTTGTATATATCTTCCTTTCTTGTGTTGCATTTAACGCAACCTTTTTGGTGGTCGTATAAGAAGTACAACTTCAAAAAGAATAAGGAGTTTATTTACATCTTCCCTGTCAAACACATTAGATTTTTTGGGTTTCTACCCGTCATTTCTTCTTTTTAAAAATGCTCGAAGCTTAGGATACTTGGAAATATTTATGTTCTCCTTCATGCAAAGGGTGAACTTCAGCATGGACTATTCACACCATAAGCTTGATGGACTGATGGAGACTTTAATGCAGCAGATTTTTCGCGAAAGTACGCCAAAAGCACGGTTTCTAAAACTGCAGTAGCAGTCTTTGTTTGGTACCATTTCTTGAAGTATTGATAAGTTTCTTCATACCACTTGCTTGATTTTTCTGACAGCAGCGACGTACAAGCGATATTTGCTGATTATTCTATATCCATTTGGCTGCTATTGAGATTTTAACCTTAATTTTCCCGCGCTGTCATTCTGTCGAAAAACATATGTTTTTGACGCCAAGTGTGATTGCATTGTAATATAATCTATGAGTTTATTGTGGTTGAGCAAGCTTTTTTATTTTTTTCGTCCGGGATAATTTGTTATATATTTTTCTGTCACTGTCCTCAATTTTTGACTATTTATCTGCTTCTCCAAACAGCAGATGCATTATAGAAGGTGAAGCTGTTCTGGCAGCGAACCATGTTATTGTGTGTGGAGTCAGAGAAAAAGTGGGCAAAAAGTGGATGATCAGATCATACTGTTTGCAAACTAGTGCAGTGAAAAGTGATTCCCATGAAATCAATGGAATATTTCCAGTTATTTCAGATTGCAAGGCTGAAATACAGACATTTACTTGCAGCTGTAAGGCAGGCAGTTCAGAATCTTGCAAACATGTAGCAGCAACACTACTGTTTTGCTCAAGGTGGTATTATGACTGATTTATTTGATGGCTTATCGTTCCCATTGTAATTTATAAGGTTTCTGCAACCTTTTTTTACTTTAGGTTTCCTTTTTCTGTGCTTGTGTTTTTGTTTCAGAAAACCATTAGAAGAGTTAGAAGAGTTGTCTTCTACAGACACTGAATGTATATGGAAAGTGCAGAAAACCAAAGCAACAGATAAATATTTGCCACGCCACTGAACAAAACTCAATGTTTCATGCCATCAAATATGTTGGCTAGAAAAAGATCGTTTTCAAAGGAAGAAGTTGAAGAAATGTTTCAGTTGGCCTCATCAGCACTCCCAAATTCTTCCTTTGCATCGAATAGGTAAACTTGCATCTGTATACTATCAATAAACAATTGAAATATATCATAGATATTTAAATCTGATTGTTACAGACAAGGGCGAAGAAAGAATTTCAAGAAACCTAAAGTGACCAAAGAAATGCCTTCACATATAACAGTGATTTTTGACAATTCCAAAGATTCCCCATTTATAGACAATTTGAATATAACTATTCCATCCCTATCAGATTGTTGTTTGATGGTGTTGGAATCATTTAAGAATAAAGATGTTTTAGAAAGCATGTGCTGCCAGCAAGGAACATTGGAATGGAAAAGAAGGCGCAAGAATAAAATAACAGGTATTGAATAATAATTCTTTATTTTTCTTTTTGACAAACAACAAAGTTTGTATAGAATTAGTCACAATGAAAACTTAATCCTAATCCTAATCTAAAATTGACATGCAAATGATGATGCGAATGATGCCTACAAGATTATAACTGTTTATAAACAACTTGTATTCACTATTCATCATGTTTATCTAGCTGCTACTGATTTACTATGAAGTTCTCTTGATTCACTCCCAGTAATTATGTTAATTTTCCAGGATCTACTTGTTATTCAATCTATACATTCAATCAGCAGGATTGGACAAAAATGTTGGGTAACTTTTTCAACCCCAAATCATTAATTACAAAAGAAATGAGATATGGATCTGAACAGGAATCTTTTGCACTTGAAGCATTCCAAAACATGAATCCTAATCTTCAAATTAAAAAAATAGGAATTATTATATGCCAAAAATATCCATGGTTAGCTTATTCTCCTGATGGAATAGCATTTGAGGATGGAAAGCCAAGCAGACTTATAGAGATCAAGTGCCCATATTTGGGTAATGTCAATAATGATTCAAGACTTTCCTTACTCTTATTACTTTTTTTTTAGGAAAAATCAAGTCAGGAACTGAGGTGATACCAACACTCAGGTATCTGAATTCAGACTGCACTCTGAAACAGAACCATCCTTATTATGGTCAAATTTAGTTTGGGATGGCTTTGCTGAATATGAGAATGTGTGAATTCATAGTTTATTTTCCAAAAGAAAAGCCCTATTTACAGATTTCTCTTCCATTTGATGAGGGATTTGCAAAACAACTAATTGAAACAGTTTCAAAGAAATATTTTGAGAAAATGATTCATACTGTTTGTGGTTAGTTGTTTTGCAAAAACCACATCATTTTCATGAATAAAATATTTAATATCTTTGAATTGATTTATTTATATCTCTGAAATATTTAATGAAATATAAACTATTGGTAAGCAACAACAATTTTTTAGAAGAATTATTTCAAGATCCATCAAGTCAGGAAAATAGTTATTTTCTTTTAAGGGATTTTTCACACTTGTATGAGAAAACAATATTTTTAAAAATAATCTGACATTTCCTGTACACAATAAAAATATGGAATTTCTGTGTATAGTCAAAAGCGCTCTTATCATGCGCGTTCAAAGGTCACTAACCATATGTATCAAATCAGAAAACACAGAAGTTACCAAAATGTGAGGTTACACTGGTTGACGAATTTCCACTTTTTCTTCAATTCTCGAGATAATCTATCAGATCAAGTACCATTTTTCTTACTTGAGGATGCAAAAAACCAGAATATTGCTTCTTATTATTCACATATTGTCACTTTGAATTGTCAAAGTTACAAAACTGACATATTTAAATGAAAACATAATTGGTGAAAGATTTTTTAGAATCGCTGAAAACTAAATACATATCCTTTTTTATCCCGTCAAAATTGCGTAAGTCTGTCTTATTCGTCTTACGGATTTTATTTGGAAGTTATGATTAAACGCAATAAAAGAAAACAAAAACTGTGAGTATGTCTTTGTTGAATCGTATGACCCGTATGATAAGACTGCATTTGACAATATTATTTAATTTATGAATATTTGCAAAAATTTTTCTTCATAGCATAATCCTTAGTGCAAAAACAAATCATCTCTCAAAATAGGACTACCCAAATTAACAATACCACAAATCATTGTGAATATATCATCAACAATTGGTACCAAATGCAAAGGAAAAGTATTTCTGAAAATTCTGAAAACCTTTATCCTCGCATTCACTCTTTCAATGTGCACTCTTGCTGAGGCAATACTTCTATTTATAGAGGCCTCACCCCTATCAAACTGTTTTTTCTTTCGAAGAAAAGGTGGTCTTATAATTTTTATTCCAAACTCTTCGCATGAACTTTCAATCAGGAATCCTTTATCAACCATAACTTCATCCACATGGGGAATTAATTGTTCTACTATTCGAGACTGTTCAAAAATACTTTTATCTGAAGCTCTGCCCCCATAGGATGGACTGGCATAGGTTATTAAGCCAGCAGGAGTGACTGCTGCCATGAATTTGAGAGTATGATTTTTTTTATAATGGGAGTACAATTTAATTTTGCAACATAGTTTCTTTGGTACTTGCACTTTTATTTCAGTGCAATCTAAAACAATTCTCACATTCTGGAACTTGCTAAAGCATATTGGCATATTCTTCAAAACATCTTCCTTAGATGGCAGATAAACAAAATTGGCTAAAATACCTGAAAGCTCTTCAATAGTGTCCTGAAAAATTCTTCTACATGTTGGCACACTAACACCCCCAAACAAGACTCCCAAATCAGAGTATGTCAAATCAAGTTTGAATTTTAAAAACACTAAAAGAACTCTTTCTTTCACTGATAATCTTTGACATCTTGAGTCTTTTTTACAAGATGTAAATAAATTAACCAATAAAAATAATAAACTGAATGATGGAATTCCTGTTAGAATGTTCAAAGCTTTCTCAGTTTGGATAAAATCAGAAATTGAAGACCAGTTTGGGTTCACTTGAATCTCCTCATTGCATAATTCCTTGTGATCATTGAAATCTTCTGTTTGAGTGGCAACATCAAAAAATATCTTCATGGTATGTAAAGTTTCTTTGGAAGTGTCTTCAACAAATGGTAACTCCTGTTGTTGAAGCTCCAGTAGTGCTTTAGCTCCATCAAAGTCACTAAACGAGTTTATCATCCTTGGAGGTGGAAGGGAGATGATTAACCTAAAATTTGAAATGACCAATAGTTAGTAAGTATAGTTATTTAGTTTTGACTTCAATAAAAATAACCAACAAGAGAACTTGCCTGTCTTCTTTCAATAAGTTTTTCATATCTTCTCTTTTTCTCTTCTATCTTCAGACTTTTTGATTTTGTTGTAACACTGGACACAGGTAAGTTTTTACTTGGTACAGCAGTCTTTTTCAGGTACCGTTGCTGATAGCCCACTGAAAAATTGATAGATAATTGTTTTAACCACATAATATGAAAAAAAAAATAATTACAATCACTAGGAGTTATGAAATCGTCCTCGACAAAATGTTTAGAACAAACTCTCATGTTTTTGGTAACTCTCTTTCCTATTTTCAATTTGATCTCCCATAGTTTCTTTCTATCAACCATAGTCATCATTTCGCATTCTCCAATATTCTCGACTCTCTGACCCTCATTTGGAAAATGATGAAAGGTCAAATCGGGGTTTTTTTATACACAGAGTTACATCCAGGTACACAACAATTTGCTCTGCTGGTCATTTTCACTTTTAACAAACTATTTATCACTATCAAACAACTATAATCCTCACACAAATGCACGCTTGGATGTAAATAAACACAAAGCAATCACACTTGCTGGTCACGTGACATTGATGCGAGTTAATTTCGCCAGATAGCGTATTGCTTAGCATTAAAAGTGAATACAAATCAATAATTCCAATTTCTCTCAATTTTTGACAGTACTATGTTTTCTGCTTCTCTAATTTTTGGCGGGGTAACATTAATTTCAGTGTCTGATTCGCTTTCTATATTATATTTACTAGTAATTTTAATTTGAATTCAGTATAATAATTAAAATTCTATAAATTATTTAAAACGTCAAAATCTTAGTTTTGACATTGACATTTATACGCTCTATATGCAACAGCTTGATAAATTATTATAAAAGTCTCCGTATCAGGATTGCTTAGATGTCTGAGTTCGAATCCGGGTCGCGGTGAAAATTTTTAAATATTATATTGTAACATCTCTATCTATATAAATAACCTTCATTATAGGTCCTTTTTATCCGTGTCATATGACCTGTTCATTATCCACACCTATTATTCACTGGTGAATAATGTGCGTCATTATACTTGAAGAAGCACACGTGAAATATAAACATTATCAAATAGTCGTGGACAAAATAATAATGCTTATGACGCTATAGAAACTGGTCGAAGCTGTCCATAATTTCAGGCGAAAAGTATCGAATTAAATTAATAAAAATCGAAGATTAAATTATGCAGGAAGGAGAATAGTATATTCTGTAACAAGGTTAGAATGAAAATTCGATGCGAGTGGAAACCACGAGCATCACGAATTTTAATTCTAACCGAGTAGCAGACTATACTTTCTCCACGATCAAAGATTTTAAATATATATTTTTAAATAGAAATGAATAAAAGATAATTTATATTACAGAACTGAATCACAATAATTATTATATTAGGTAAACACTCAATAATCCAAGAAACATTCTTTGTATTAATTGTTATATTTGTACAGTTCTCGAAATAAAAAACTGGTGCATTATTGGGGGTATTTTCAAAAATTGCGTGGTTAGGTTAGGTTACGGTTACGTGACAGCAATAATTTTGACACTTACTCAAGTTTTGACACTACGATGACAATCAACTGCATCAAGGCTAATGCTATTATTGCTAACCAGTGTGAGAATATTATTCTATCACAAGAGAGAGAATGTAAATACATTTAAATTGCATGGGGGCAGAGGTGTTGCAGAATATTTCTTCAATCTCAAGAGAGAGAATTCCAGCATTCTGTAATCAAATTTGATTTCAGAATTGTCAAATTCTGTGATGATTGTGGAGAAAAAATCTTATATACTTCACGGGATGTAAGTATATTCACTAGTCTCGAACTTTATTGCCAGCCGTCGCTATCGCTCTGGCGCAAAATCGTTCTCGACTATACCTTGTTTTTAAACTAGGAGGAGCATTTTAGGAAACCTCAAACACACCACTAAAAGTATCTAGATTGGGAGTGTGCTCCGAAAGGGTCGTGTACATACTTTTTGAACTAATTGACAATTACGTGACATATGTATTGTACTGCTCGCAGTTGTCGTATCCAATGAGGGATCAAGGCATGTCTAAACATCGAATCATCATTGGCAACAGGCCATAGCGAAAGTAGTGAGCAAATGACACATTATTGAGAAAAAATGTATGGTTATAATAGGTAGTTTATGTAAAATTTGTTAATAATTTGAGGATAAATAAGTACGTACGAAATGCAATTGTATGTTTCAATTATTCTTTATTTACGTTTGATGCTTATGGGTATAGCACAAATTAAAAGTATACAGATGTTTTGATATCGAAAAATGCGATAATATTGTACTGTAATGTAAGAATATTTAGAAAAATAAGATTTTACTTGGAAACTTATATATTATTAACAAGAAAAAACAAACTTGGATTTTGTTCATCAAACTGAATAAATAATAAAAATAGCACTTGACTTGGTTAAAATATATTACTTTGTTAAAAATAATACCATAAACAACAAACGCAAAAAAAACAGTTAGATTGAAGTAATGAATGTTTTCATGTAAATAAACACAAAACTGACAAATGTCGTTGTCAGTTGTACCAAAAGATCTGCAATCTCACCAATCACTAGGCAGCAGAAATGCCAACTTAAATGCAAATCGCTCCTCTTAGTTTAAAAACAAGGTATAGTAAATGTTACTTACATCCCTCATAGTATAAATTACTATTGAAGATAGGCCGTAGAAAATAGTTATTTGTTTATTTAAAGCGTAAAGTAACAGATTGCCGCTTGAGAAAGAATATTGCCGCGCGACGCGGAGAGGAGCGCGGCGATCTTTCGAAAGCGGCAATTTTACTTTACGCTCGAAAAACACACATACTTTTTTCTACAGTCGCCCTTTTAATAATTAAAACAGTTTTTTGAATTATCTTAGGTTATAATAGGAGTGCTAGAATAATCGTCATTTTCGCTATTCATCATGATTAACCTTAAAAAAATCTACTGACTAGGGATGTTAAAAAATAATCGATTTCAATACAAATCGATTTTTTATTTTCTTATAATCGATTTTTATATAAATCGATTATTATTTTCTTATAATCGATTTTTATATAAATCGATTATTATTTTCTTATAATCGATTTTATAGTAGTAATAATCGATTTTTAGTAAATTTATTTTATGAATTACGTGTTTAAATCGATTTTCGGAAACGGCTCGTAGTATTTATTGACTATTTTTCCAAATTTTGACGATTGTTGACGACCATTTTTCAAAATTTCAACAATTATTGACCATTTTGACTGTTTTTCAAAATTAATGACTATTTTTCCAAATTTTTGATAAATTTTGAGCATTTTTTAAAACGATGACAATTTTTAACCATTTTGACAGTTTTTGACAATAATTGTCCTTTTTTAACAGTTGTAACGAGTTATTTTGTGGGGCACCGATTTGGAGTTCATTTTTAGTTTTCACTCTAGCATATTTTATTTTTATATAACTCGTTACTTACTTTCCGATCCTTTCTGCTACCACATTGATTTTTTTTTTACCGCAATATTATATTTTCTTAGTAATTCAAAACACATGAATACGAAACTAAAAATATAAAATTTATTAATTTTGATTCTCAAAAATTCAAAGACTAGAGGACGTCCGGTATATAAACTATTTTAATTAAAATAAAAGCCGTCCAGTCTAGTAGAAACTTTTTTGTAGTTGAAAGTAAATTAATTTCATGTATGATTCCGATAAGGCAAAAATTTTAGGTAGGAATTGGGATATACATTCGAAAACCGAACGATTTTGGGTCTCTCTGCTACCGGTTGTTTTCAACAATAATCGCGCTCGGCTACCGTTTGTTTTCGAAACTCCGCTGTCGTTTGTTTAAACCAAAAATCTCTCCTACCGACCAAAAATTTTGGAAGTCCAGTTACAGTGAATCCGTAGTATCCAACCGTTTCTGCGTAAGTAAGAAAAATTGTTTTAGTAAAGCCAAAGAATATAATTATTTTGTTCCGCTTAAAAATATATTTCCGTTAGCAGTTTCGATATTCTGATTGTCGAAATTTAGTACAGTATTCTAGTGAGTTTTTTTCGCAATAGATAAGAAAATTTATTTTTCAGTTTTATTATTGTTACATTTTTTTATATTGGGTTGGTTATAATTCTTAATTGAATGCTCAATACATCAAGTATTTTATTTTAGATTTTGTTTTTCCCGAATTAAATCCTTATACCCATTGTCCGGTCCTAAAAATTTCCCGAATATATTAAAAATTTTCATTTCGATTATTTGAAATAAAAACTGATCGTGGGGCAAGTGCGAGGACTATTCCATGCGTTGTCCAACCTTCAGCCGGTAAAGTTACGTAAATACCTTAATTTTTTATTCATTTATTTTAATTCGTTTATGATATTCAAACAAGTCTGAGGCCGATGCCATTGGTTGATTGAATATCTAGTTTAATTCAAAGTCTTCATTATCAGTGGTTGATCCGTTTTCCCTGCCTTCCCAAATTAACAACCCTTTTGTTGTAATATTTGATTATAATTTTCATTTCGATTATTTGAAATAAAAACTGATCGTGGGGCAAGTGCGAGGACTATTCCATGCGTTGTCCAACCTTCAGCCGGTAAAGTTACGTAAATACATTAATTTTTCATTCATTTATTTTAATTCGTTTATGATATTCAAACAAGTCTGAGGCCGATGCCATTGGTTGATTGAATATCTAGTTTAATTCAAAGTCTTAATTATCAGTGGTTGATCCGTTTCCCCTGCCTTCCCAAATTAACAACCCTTTTGTTGTAATATTTGATTATAATTTTCATTTCGATTATTTGAAATAAAAACTGATCGTGGGGCAAGTGCGAGGACTATTCCATGCGTTGTCCAACCTTCAGCCGGTAAAGTTACGTAAATACATTAATTTTTCATTCATTTATTTTAATTCGTTTATGATATTCAAACAAGTCTGAGGCCGATGCCATTGGTTGATTGAATATCTAGTTTAATTCAAAGTCTTCATTATCAGTGGTTGATCCGTTTTCCGTGCCTTCCCAAATTAACAACCCTTTTGTTGTAATATTTGATTATAATTTTCATTTCGATTATTTGAAATAAAAACTGATCGTGGGGCAAGTGCGAGGACTATTCCATGCGTTGTCCAACCTTCAGCCGGTAAAGTTACGTAAATACATAAATTTTTCATTCATTTATTTTAATTCGTTTATGATATTCAAACAAGTCTGAGGCCGATGCCATTGGTTGATTGAATATCTAGTTCAATTCAAAGTTTTCATTATCAGTGGTTGATCCGTTTTCCCAGTCTTCCAAATTAACGACCTTTTGTAGTTGTGGTTAAATGGTTAATTTTGTACGATAATTTGTTTTTGCTCACTACTGTAATATAATTTTTTCCTTTAAAACTGCTCACTGTTTGCTCACGCATTGCTTATATCGCTTTACCTGTTACTAATCGCTTAAATAACCTGCTTATATCTCCGTTATCGTATCATTGCTTATGCACGTTCTACCGGCAAATTTTACATAACCCGAATATTTTTTTGACGCATTTGCACACTGTATTATATTTATTTTGTTGGGAACCGCTGAAAATATGTAATTTATGATATTTCTAACAATATAAATTACTGTAAATATTTATGTACTTTATCCCTGTGGAAATTAAATATACCTGGTAATATACAAACCGACCTAATTAGTGTTTTCTTAATAACCCGTAGCATAGTCGTCTGAGGGTTTAGAGTGTTTTAGAAGTGTCGAATTCAACGAGACCCCTGGAATTTTCCGTAACCTCCATCTGAGGCTATCTGGAACTCTTGACGCGAAGGGTCAAGGGGCCGTGGAGCAAACCACGTAAAAAATCTGGCGCCCGAGCATTCGTTTATAAGATTTTGCATCGAGGGTGACCAAAGTGACGTGCCCTATTGGTAAAATCCAAAGGGTAGGTGAATTTGAGCGTCACAAATTGGCGCCCGAGCAGGGACCCTTTTTCCGTTTTAAAATTTTTTTTCTTCGTATTGTTGATTGAGCAGGGACCGTTTTAAAATTTTTTCCCGTATTGTTGATTGAGCAAGAACCGTTTCTCCGTTTAAATTATTTTTTTTTTCGTATTGTTGATTGAGCAGGGACCGTTTCTCCGTTTAAATTATTTTTTTTTCGTATTGTTGATTAGAGGAGGGATTGTTGTATTCCGTTTTAAAATTTTTTTTGTATTGTTGATTAGAGCTGGAACCGCTTTATTCCGTTTTCGTTTTTACCGTACTGGTGCAGAGAGCTGATTTTTGATTAGAGTAGGAACTGTTTTACACCGTTTTCAATTTTTTGTAGTATCTTGTTGCTTGGATCGTTTTATTCTGTTTTGCCGGTTTTTTTTTGTGGCATTGTTGATTAGTCAGGGACATTTATTGTTTGTTGAAACAGAGACCGGTATTCCGTTTTAGATTTTTTTCCCATTCCGTATTTAAAAGAGCACAGAGCCGATGGTTGAGAGTAGCCTGTGGACATTTTGTTTAAATGGACCGTTTTGCCTGTCCCTGATCGTTTTCCTTTGGTATTTAAGAAGATTTTGTTTTCCGCTCGAGTTTAAAAGCTTGTCAGAAGGGACTGCTGGGTCTAGGGCCAAAAGGTCAATATCAAGAGGAAATATTTCTCCACGTCCCGTTTCTGAGCGTTCCGATACCGTTCCAACCGTTATGGCCAACCCTCCGCCGAATGTGCATGACTGGAAGGTGTGCTTTGGAAACCGAGAAGATCCGGTCGGATTCATCGAAAGAATTGAAGAAATCTGTACCGCAAGGAATGTTCAAAAAGATAATTTGCTTCCTTTGCTACCAGAATTACTGTCCGGTGAGCCCGCACTATGGTACCGGAATAACCGAAACAGATACACCCACTGGACCGATTTCGAAACCGATTTCCGAATTTTCTTCTACCCCGTTAACTACGAGGTTGACTTAGAAGCCGAGATAGGCCGACGTTTGCAAAGAAGGAATGAGTCCGCCGCTACCTACATCACCGAACTCCAGACTTTAATGCGTAGACATGGAAAGCTAACTCCCGAACAACAGTTAGCATGGCTGTACCGTAACCTGTTGCCCGAATACCGTCTGCAAATCCGAAAAGGGGACTTTGATGATTTTTCCACATTTTGTCAAGTGGTAAGGGAATATGAGCTCCTCAGGAAGGAACTCCAGAATATACCCAGCAACAGTGGACCAAACCGTGGACCGGCCCGTTCCCCGCCGATGATTACACCAAGGTATGGACCATCTCCTAATTCGACTCCTGCTCCATTCAGAGAGCCCATCGCTGGTACCAGCCAACCGACATCATCCGATACCCCTCGCCGTCCGCCTCTGGGTACAACTCAGCATCCGTCTGGATCATCTTCCCGGCAACCAATCTGTTTCCGCTGTGGTGAGTCTGGCCACTTCAGAAATCACTGCCAAAACCCTCCGAAGATATTCTGTTCTCGTTGTCATAAGGAAGGAGTATTTTCCAGAGATTGTTCCTGCAGGAGGCAGGAAAACTAATCCGAAGCTGTCCCGAGGAGAGGCCGACACAGCTTCCGCAGATTTTTGCCTCTCATAGCGAACCGCCAGAAGAAATGAACGACCCCCGACCTCACATAGACGTCGAAATTGGAAAGCACAAGTTTAGAGCATTGTTAGATACCGGAGCAGCAAAATCATATATTGGTGATCAAGTAGCTAAGACATTTTCTCAAAGAAAGCAAACTACCGCCCGTCAAGATACGAAGGCCCGTTTAGCTAATGGAAATTTAGTCTCCATCACCGAAATTTATGAGCTGGAATGGAAAATCGATGACGTCACTATGGAGGGTTCGTTAGAACATCTACCTGGTCTGATAACCGATATTGTGTTAGGACACGATGTCCTCCGAAAATATAATTTCCGTTTGGAGTTAGGAACGGGGAAAATATACATCAATAATGAACTAGTAGGACGACCGTCATTGGCCAATCCTGTTGAAATATTAGGGTTGGTAAATACGTCCATGAAAGAAGTCGATGTTGCTCCGATCATCTTTAAGGGAGAAATCAACCATCGTCTAGCTAAAGACAAATGTTCTGGAAATCTGTCTGTTACCGAAGTCTCTGCGTCTTCCCTGGAGTTAGGGGTTGACAAGGAGCAATCCGTTGTTGAAGGTTCTGAGTTTTCCCCGGTGTTGTTAGGGGTTGATAAGGAACAATCTGGTTTTGAAGTCTCTGCGTCGTCCCTGGAGTTGGTAGGGGTTGACAAGGAGCAAACCGTTTCTGTAATATCTGCGCTCTCCCTGGAAGATCTAGGGGATGACGAGGAGTATGATTGGATAGGATGTCCGTTGGAAACCATAACTCCGCTTACAGAAAGAAATTTATCGAAAGAACAGACAGACAGGCTGAACATCTTCCTAGACCAAGAGTTACCGAAATTTGGATCCTTACGAGGTCCAACCACGCTAGTTGAGCATGAAATCCGTTTGCTGCAATCACGTCCGATAAAACAGAGATACCGGCCCCAGAATCCGAAAATGCAGGAAATTTGCAATGCTGAAATAGACGCTATGCTGAAAGAAGGTGTGATAGAACCCTCTACAAGCCCGTGGAGCTCTCCGATTGTGATTGTTAAGAAAAAAGATGGAAAGAACCGTTTCTGTATCGACTTCCGAAAGGTCAATGAGGTAACAATGAAGGATGTCTACCCTCTTCCATTTATCAATGCTATACTGGACAAACTGCGAAAGGCCAAGTATATTTCCAGCTTAGATTTGAAAAGTGGGTACTGGAAAGTTCCGTTAACAGCTGAAAGCAAACCCATTACCGCCTTCACCGCTCCGGGACGTGGATTGTTTCAATTCACGGTTCTTCCATTTGGCTTGCACTCCGCGCCTGCCACGTTCCAGAGACTGGTTGATCAGTTAATTGGTCCAGATTTAGATCCTTACGCCTTTGCTTACCTGGACGACATCATCGTTCTGGGAGAAACCTTCGAACAGCATTTGGAAAAACTATCCGAGGTGTTCCGTCGATTACGAGGAGCACGGCTGAAGCTCAACCCGCAGAAATGTCACTTCTGTTTACCGTCCATGAAATACTTAGGCCATGTAGTCACTGGAGATGGAATCCGTACCGATCCAGAAAAGGTCGAAAGTATAATAAGATTTGCAGCCCCGAGAAATATCCGAGAACTAAGAAGGTTTTTGGGAGTTGCATCCTGGTATAGGAGGTTTGTGCCATCGTTTTCACAAAAGGTGGCTCCGTTAACGAAATTACTCCGCAAGTCTCAGCGATGGAAGTGGGCTGAAGAACAAGAAGCTGCTTTCGCTAAGATAAAATCATGTTTGTCAGAAGCACCCGTTTTGAGCTGTCCCGATTTCACCTTACCGTTCACTCTACAGACCGATGCCTCCGAATATGGTTTGGGAATAGCCCTCACCCAACAGAAGGATGGTCATGAGCATGTGGTGGCATATGCAAGTCGCACCCTGAGTCCTGCCGAGAAGAATTATTCCGTCACTGAAAAAGAGTGTCTTGCCATTGTTTGGGGGATTGAAAAGATGCGTCCTTATTTAGAGGGCTACCATTTCACGGTTGTTACCGATCATCAATCTCTTAGATGGCTGCATTCCATATCCAGTCCGTCCGGACGTTTAGCTAGGTGGAGTATTTTTCTGCAGCAGTATGATTTCGAAATTCAATACCGTAAAGGTGCGCTAAACCGTGTAGCCGATGCCTTGTCCAGAAATCCGCTACCAATGACCACCGAGACCAATCCACCGTCTGCTCTCTGTTTGACCGATGTAACCACCGAATGTTCATGGTACCGGAACAAGAAGGAAGAGGTTCTGAAGGACCAAGGTAAATTTCCGGACTACTGCATTCGAGAAGACCGTCTGTACCGTCACTTCTGGGACATAAACGATTTCAGGGAGCCCGAGATGAGTGATCCCTGGAAGTTATGTGTAGCTAAGCCTGACCGAAACCGGATACTTCAAGAAAACCATGATGCTCCGAGCGCTGGTCATCTGGGAATCGCGAAAACCATCACATGTATTGCAAGACTGTACTATTGGCCAGGAATGTTTAGGGACATCACCAAATATGTGAGGAGATGTCTGCAATGTCAAAAGTACAAGCCGTCGCAACAAAAGCTCCCAGGGAAGATGCAACCATCATCGAATAAGCAACCATGGCAAACCGTTAGTTCCGATATTATTGGACCGTTACCAAGGAGTAAGAAAGGGAACTGCTATATCATAATGTTTCAAGACCGATTCACTAAATGGGTACAGTGTAAACCGTTAAGGAATGCTACTGCCAGTAGCATAAGTTCGGCCTTTTATGAAGAAATATTGACAATATTTGGATGCCCCCGTACCGTACTGACCGACAATGGAACTCAGTACGACAGTAAGCTTTTCAAGGGGATGCTGAGTGGATTGGGAATCCGACATCGTTTTACTCCGCCGTATACACCGCAAGCAAGTCCAATAGAACGAGCAAACCGCACCTTGAAAACAATGATTGCACAATATTGCGAAGAGGATCACCGAGACTGGGATATAAGGTTGCCGGACTTAAAATTTGCGATGAATAACTCCAGACACGACTCGACTGGATTCTCACCTGCCTTCCTAAATTTTGGAAGAGATCCCGAAATACCGAAATCTTTCCGGAGAGAAGCTGAAGAAGCATCCGAGGAAAATGCGAAAGAAGATACTGGGGAGGACGACCCTGCCGAAGAGGATCCGAAACCGCATGTCTTGCGAATGGAAAAGTTGCAGGACTGTTTTGATCTTGTCCGTTTGAATTTGTCGAAAGCATTTACCAGCCAAAGCCGCTATTATAATTTACGCCGTCGAGACTGGAAATGTACCATAGGAGACAAAGTTATGAAGAAAGAACATACTTTGTCATCTGCCGCTGATCACGTAGCTGCTAAGCTAGCCCCGAAATTTTCCGGGCCGTATAAAGTCGTGCGAGTCATCTCTCCGGTAGTGTACGATTTGCAAGACCAAAATGGTAAACGCTATAATCGAGTGCACATAAAAGATTTAAAGTCCGTAAATGTATAATGTATTTAAGTTTCCGTAGGATGAATTCATCATCGATGTTCGAGGAGCAGAAAGGCAGACCGAACGGGAGATTCCAGGAGTTGATGAGAATGAGCATCCCAGAATTGATCCAGTATGCAGCCGAAGTCCGAGACCGTCTCCAGCCCGAGGCCCCAGCCGATCATTTCCGCCAGGGAGAAGTACGTTCCTTCATCTCCGTGACGCGGGATCTATGTTGGAGATGCGGCACAGCAGGCCACCGCCGAGAGAGTTGCAATGGACCCTCCATCTTGTTTTGTTCCCGATGTGGAGAAATTGGCCAGATGTCCCGAAACTGTCCGTGTGAGGGACCCAGCCCACGCCCTGTCGGACTGGTGCCTAAAAACAGCCCTCGTACCCGATCGGTGGCCGTCCAAAGCCACTTCGCAGCTGTTTCCCACCAACCTCGTACGATGCAAGATGCCGGAATTCAGTGCAACCTAGACTCCGAACACCCAAGACCAGCCCAGAAAGCCGTTCGACTTCACTTCCGGTCGTATCGCCGCCAGTCACACCGTGGAAGAGGACCTCAACCTGCCACCCACTCGTCTACCACCCGGCGCCGAATTGCCAGATTCTGAAACGTCCAGCTGATGTTTATTTTATTATTTAGTTGATAAGTATAATTTATAGATAGTAAGGTGGTTGTGGAAAAAAAATGTAATGTCCGAAAGTTGCACTTTCGTTCATTAATTTTTTTTACCGAAGTAAAGGGGGTGTGTAACGAGTTATTTTGTGGGGCACCGATTTGGAGTTCATTTTTAGTTTTCACTCTAGCATATTTTATTTTTATATAACTCGTTACTTACTTTCCGATCCTTTCTGCTACCACATTGATTTTTTTTTACCGCAATATTATATTTTCTTAGTAATTCAAAACACATGAATACGAAACTAAAAATATAAAATTTATTAATTTTGATTCTCAAAAATTCAAAGACTAGAGGACGTCCGGTATATAAACTATTTTAATTAAAATAAAAGCCGTCCAGTCTAGTAGAAACTTTTTTGTAGTTGAAAGTAAATTAATTTCATGTATGATTCCGATAAGGCAAAAATTTTAGGTAGGAATTGGGATATAAATTCGAAAACCGAACGATTTTGGGTCTCTCTGCTACCGGTTGTTTTCAACAATAATCGCGCTCGGCTACCGTTTGTTTTCGAAACTCCGCTGTCGTTTGTTTAAACCAAAAATCTCTCCTACCGACCAAAAATTTTGGAAGTCCAGTTACAGTGAATCCGTAGTATCCAACCGTTTCTGCGTAAGTAAGAAAAATTGTTTTAGTAAAGCCAAAGAATATAATTATTTTGTTCCGCTTAAAAATATATTTCCGTTAGCAGTTTCGATATTCTGATTGTCGAAATTTAGTACAGTATTCTAGTGAGTTTTTTTCGCAATAGATAAGAAAATTTATTTTTCAGTTTTATTATTGTTACATTTTTTTATATTGGGTTGGTTATAATTCTTAATTGAATGCTCAATACATCAAGTATTTTATTTTAGATTTTGTTTTTCCCGAATTAAATCCTTATACCCATTGTCCGGTCCTAAAAATTTCCCGAATATATTAAAAATTTTCATTTCGATTATTTGAAATAAAAACTGATCGTGGGGCAAGTGCGAGGACTATTCCATGCGTTGTCCAACCTTCAGCCGGTAAAGTTACGTAAATACCTTAATTTTTTATTCATTTATTTTAATTCGTTTATGATATTCAAACAAGTCTGAGGCCGATGCCATTGGTTGATTGAATATCTAGTTTAATTCAAAGTCTTCATTATCAGTGGTTGATCCGTTTTCCCTGCCTTCCCAAATTAACAACCCTTTTGTTGTAATATTTGATTATAATTTTCATTTCGATTATTTGAAATAAAAACTGATCGTGGGGCAAGTGCGAGGACTATTCCATGCGTTGTCCAACCTTCAGCCGGTAAAGTTACGTAAATACATTAATTTTTCATTCATTTATTTTAATTCGTTTATGATATTCAAACAAGTCTGAGGCCGATGCCATTGGTTGATTGAATATCTAGTTCAATTCAAAGTTTTCATTATCAGTGGTTGATCCGTTTTCCCAGTCTTCCAAATTAACAACCCTTTTGTTGTAATATTTGATTATAATTTTCATTTCGATTATTTGAAATAAAAACTGATCGTGGGGCAAGTGCGAGGACTATTCCATGCGTTGTCCAACCTTCAGCCGGTAAAGTTACGTAAATACATAAATTTTTCATTCATTTATTTTAATTCGTTTATGATATTCAAACAAGTCTGAGGCCGATGCCATTGGTTGATTGAATATCTAGTTCAATTCAAAGTTTTCATTATCAGTGGTTGATCCGTTTTCCCAGTCTTCCAAATTAACGACCTTTTGTAGTTGTGGTTAAATGGTTAATTTTGTACGATAATTTGTTTTTGCTCACTACTGTAATATAATTTTTTCCTTTAAAACTGCTCACTGTTTGCTCACGCATTGCTTATATCGCTTTACCTGTTACTAATCGCTTAAATAACCTGCTTATATCTCCGTTATCGTATCATTGCTTATGCACGTTCTACCGGCAAATTTTACATAACCCGAATATTTTTTTGACGCATTTGCACACTGTATTATATTTATTTTGTTGGGAACCGCTGAAAATATGTAATTTATGATATTTCTAACAATATAAATTACTGTAAATATTTATGTACTTTATCCCTGTGGAAATTAAATATACCTGGTAATATACAAACCGACCTAATTAGTGTTTTCTTAATAACCCGTAGCATAGTCGTCTGAGGGTTTAGAGTGTTTTAGAAGTGTCGAATTCAACGAGACCCCTGGAATTTTCCGTAACCTCCATCTGAGGCTATCTGGAACTCTTGACGCGAAGGGTCAAGGGGCCGTGGAGCAAACCACGTAAAAAATCTGGCGCCCGAGCATTCGTTTATAAGATTTTGCATCGAGGGTGACCAAAGTGACGTGCCCTATTGGTAAAATCCAAAGGGTAGGTGAATTTGAGCGTCACACAGTTTTTAGCAATAATTGACAATTTTTAACCATTTTTGATAGTTTTCGACCATTTATGACAATTTTTCAAAATTTTACACCATTTTTCGAAATTATCGACCATTTTTGATAATTATTGACAATTGAGGACAATTTTTCCAAATTTTTGACCATTTTTGACAATATATCAAAATTTTTGACAATTTTTAAAGAACTTTAACAATTTTTGACAATTATCAACTTTTTTTCCAAATTTTGACAATTTTTAACAATAATTGTCCATTTTTGACAGAACTTGACAATTTTTGACCATTTTTGATAGTGTTTGACAATTATTGGCCATTTTTAACAATTTTTCGAAAATTTTTGACCATTTTTCAAAATTTTTGACCATTTTTGATAATTTTTGACAACTATCTACCATTTTTCGAAATTTTACCAATTTTTGACAATTATTGACCAATTTTGACTATAGACGTCAAAAAATAATAGTTCAATACTATTAAACGCTTTACTAAATTATAAAAATAAATTTCGAAAGAGCAGACCGTCCAGTAAGAAGCAACAACTACTTTTCGGGCTATACGCCCCGACAGACATTGAATTACACTTCTAAAGTAAACGGGGTTGGTATATCTGTTAAGATAGAACCAACCATTCTGGTTTGCGATTAGAAGGAATAACATCACTTGTAGACCGGTTTCGGCGTATTTGCGCCTCATCAGCACAAGGTAGATGCTATTCGTCCAGAAGTTCTGAGAGCATAATCCTGGACTGGAGACTACGTTGATACCACACCAATACATTAACCTCAGTAAAGGAAATGCTAAGAGTGCGATATCAGCGACATCTCCACATCTAATCACAAACCAAAATTCTATATCGACAAAAAACCATCTCGGTTTTGTAGTTATTTACTTAATTACAGTTACCTGTAAATAATTGTCATATTAGTAAAGCGTGATCTATAGACGTTGTAACGTGCCTCCCTTCTTACACGAGGCTCCTGCCACAAGAACACGTCACTATGGACACCCTTGATGCAAAATTCGGGTTTTTAAATCTCGGGCGCCAGATTATTAACGTGGTTTGCTCCACGGCCCCTTGACCCTTAGCGTCAAGAGTTCCAGATAGCCTCAGATGGAGGTTACGGAAAATTCCAGGGGTCTTGTTGAATTAAATTAACTAGTGAAAATCCGGAAAAGCCACATCTTGGTTCTCCAATCAATAAATTGCGGTTAAAAATGAAAATAATAGGAATTCAAAACTTTGATCTATTAATAATCTGTGGTCTATTTTACGAATAATTCTTTTGAGTGACAAACAAATTAACCGGGAAAAGAAAATGAGGTATGTATTACCTATATCTGGGATTTTAACGGACTTAACGGTCAGGTTATCAAATACGGTTCAAATCTACCGGGTTTAACGGGGTCCCTAATGCACGATTTAGATCTGCCGGGTAATCAGACAAATTGTGGCTAAGCCTCTTCCAAGTCTGATTAACCCTTGAATCCAAATGAAACCGGCAACTATTATTCCGACGGGGAAAAAAATATAAATAATGATTCTACGAAACGGGAAAAGAACGATTTAGATCTGCCGGGAAATCAAACAAATTGTGGCTAAGCCTCTTCCAAGTCTGATTAACCCTTGAATCCAAATGAAACCGGCAACTATTATTCCGACGGGGAGAAAAAAAATATAAATAATGATTCTACGAAACGGGAAAAGAACGATTTAGATCTGCCGGGAAATCAAACAAATTGTGGCTAAGCCTCTTCCAAGTCTGATTAACCCTTGAATCTACTGAAGCCGGTAACTATTATTCCAAAAAAAAAATAAAATTTAAGAACGAGTTAGATCTGCCGGGAAATCAAACAAATTGTGGCTAAGCCTCTTCCAAGTCTGATTAACCCTTGAATCTACTAAAGCCGGTAACAATTACACACTACGGTTTTTCGGTTTTCGGAAGAAAATTGAACGGAGAATATTTAGAGCCGGAATCAATCAGAGCGCGAATGAATTGATTCTTCAGAGCCGAAAAATGAATTGATTCTTGAGAGCCTTGAATGATGCGCGACAGCCAATTTATATCCAAAATTTTAGTTACATTTTTCGGCCGTCGTGCCGGTGCCAGAATTAAAACGTGAAATTTATCTAGTTTCGACAAAAACTTGTATCTATACTAGACGGCTTTCGTTTAAATTAAAATGTTGTATATACCGGGCGTCCTTTCAGTTGAAAAATTTAAATATCGGAAATGAATAAATTGTGTATGGTAGAAGTTGGATTTGCGTAACTCGGACTTATACTAAAATATTCAACGGTAATAACAAAAAATAAATCAATGCGGTAGTAGAAAGGGTTGTAAAGTAACGAGTTATATACACCCTAGTGGTAAAATAAAATATATTACGGAACAAAATAAAATAAAAATTAAACTTGCAAAAAGAAAAAAAAAATAACTCGTTACACACCCCCTTTACTTCGGTAAAAAAAAATGAATGAGCGAAAGTGCAACTTTCGGACATTACATTTTTTTTTTAAACAACAACTTATACCTAATTATAAAAAAGGTGAGAAAACAAAACGGTGATCCAGGGTGTAGCGTCTCACAGCCTGGAACGTCGGCGTAGGGTCGCTTGGTGTGGATGGGGCGGTCCTCTTCCACGGGACGCCTGTCTTCGGTATGACCTGGAACAGCGTCCGGCTGTTTCCAGAGCGGGGTGGGGTCGTTCGGTCCATTTGTCCACAGCGGGAGCAAAATAAAATGTTCAGTCCATGGCGGGTTTTAAGTCTTTCACATGTATACGATTATACCTTTTTCCTTTTTCATCTCGTAAGTCATATACAACGGGGGAAATAACACGTACGACTTCGTACGGCCCGGAATATTTCGGAGCGAGTTTCGCGGCGACGTGATCAACGGCAGAGGATAGTGTATGATCCTTCTTCATGACTTTGTCTCCGATAGTGCACTTTCAGTCTCTACGGCGCAGATTATAGTTACGACTTTGACTGGTAAACACTCGGGACAGGTGCAGACGGACAAGTTCGAAGCATTCTTGCAGTTTCTCTACTCGCAAGAGATGCGGTTTCGGCTCTTCCTCGGTTGGGTTGTCCAATCCGGCGTCTTCTTCCGGACTTTTCTCGGTGTCGTTTCCAGCCTCTCTTCTGAAGGATTTCGGTGTCTCGGGTTCTCTCCCAAAATTAAGGAAGGCAGGTGTGAATCCAGTCGAGTCGTGTCTTGAATTATTCATTGCAAACTTCAAGTCCGTCAACCTTACATCCCAGTCTCGGTGATCCGCTTCGCAGTATTGCGCAATCATTGTCTTCAGGGTGCGGTTGCCTCGTTCTACTGGATTTGCTTGCGGTGTATACGGCGGAGTGAAACGGTGTCGGATTCCTAACCCACTCAGCATATCCTTGAACACCTTGCTGGCATACTGAGTTCCATTGTCGGTCAGTACGGTACGGGGGCATCCAAATATCGTCAATATTTCCTCGTAAAAAGCAGTGCTTATGCTACTGGCAGTAGCATTCCTTAACGGTTCACACTGTTCCCATTTAGTGAATCGGTCTTGGAGCATAATGATGTAACAGTTCCCTTTCTTACTTCTGGGTAACGGTCCAATTATATCGGAACTAACGGTTTGCCATGGCTGTCGATTCGATGATGGTTGCATCTTCCCTGGCAGCTTTTGTTGCGACGGTTTGTACTTTTGACATTGCAGACATCGCCTCACGTATTTGGTGTCCCTGAACATTCCTGGCCAATAGTACAGTTTTGCAATCCGGGTGATGGTTTTAGCAATTCCTAGGTGTCCGGCGTTTGGGGCATCATGGTTTTCTTGCAGTATTCGGGTTCGGTCGGGCTTTGCTATGCACAGTTTCCAAGGGTCGGACATTTCTGGCTCTCTGAAATCGTTTATGTCCCAAAAATGACGGTATAGACGGTCTTCTTTTATGCAGTAGTCCGGAAACTTCTCTGGATCCTTCAGGACCTCTTCCTTCCTGTTCCGGTACCACGAACATTCGGCGGTTACATCGGTCAAACAGATTGCGGACGGTGAATCGGTCTCGGCTGTCATTGGTAGCGGATTTCTGGACAAAGCGTCGGCCACACGATTTAGAGCACCTTTACGGTACTGTATCTCGAAATCATACTGTTGTAGAAAAATACTCCACCTGGCTAAGCGTCCGGACGGACTAGATATGGAATGCAGCCATCTAAGAGATTGATGATCGGTAACAACCGTGAAATGGTAGCCCTCTAAATAAGGACGCATCTTTTCAATCCCCCAAACAATGGCAAGACATTATTTTTCGGTTACGGAGTAATTTTTCTCGGTAGGACTCATGGTGCGACTTGCATACGCTACCACGTGTTCGTGACCATCCTTCTGCTGGGTAAGGGCTATTCCCAAACCATATTCGGAGGCATCGGTTTGTAAGGTAAACGGTACGGTAAAATCAGGACAACTTAGGACGGGTGCTTCTGACAGACAGGTTTTAATCTTAGTGAAAGCAGCTTCTTGTTCTTCAGCCCATTTCCATCGCTGAGATTTACGGAGTAACTTAGTTAACGGAGCTACCTTTTCTGAAAACGATGGTACAAACCTCCTATACCAGGAGGCAACTCCCAAAAACCTTCTCATCTCTCGGATATTTCTTGGGGCTGCAAATTGTATGATACTTTCGACCTTCTCTGGATCGGTACGGATTCCATCTCCAGTAATTACATGTCCTAAGTATTTCATGGACGGTAGACAGAAATGACATTTCTCCGGGTTGAGTTTCAGCCGTGCTCCTCGTAATCGGCGGAACACTTCGGACAGATTTTCCAGATGTTGATCGAACGTTTCCCCCAGAACGATAATGTCATCCAGATAAGCGAATGCATATGGATCCAGCTCTGGGCCTATCAGTCGGTCAACCAGTCTCTGGAATGTAGCGGGTGCAGAATGTAAACCAAACGGAAGAACCGTGAATTGAAACAATCCACGTCCCGGTGCGGTAAAGGCGGTAATAGGTTTACTTTCGGAGGTTAACGGAACTTGCCAGTACCCACTCTTCAAATCCAAACTGGAAATGTACTTGGCTTTTCGCAGTTTATCCAGTATAGCATTAATAAACGGTAGAGGGTAAGCATCCTTCATTGTTACCTCGTTGACTTTTCGGAAGTCGATACAGAAACGGTTTTTCCCATCTTTTTTCTTCACAATGACTATTGGAGAACTCCACGGACTTGTAGAGGGTTCGATCACTCCCTCTGCTAACATGGCGTCTATTTCAGCATTGCAAATTTCCTGCATTTTCGGATTCTGGGGTCGGTATCTCTGTTTGATCGGACGTGGCTGCAGCAAACGGATTTCATGCTCAACTAGCGTAGTTGGACCTCGCAAGGATCCAAATTTAGGTAATTCTTGGTCTAGGAAAATGTTTAGTCTGTCTGTTCTTTCGATAAATTTCTTTCTGTAACTGGACTGATGGTTTCCAACGGACATCCTATCCAATCATACTCCTCGTCATCCCCTAAATCTTCCAGGGAAAACGCAGATATTAAAGAAACGGTTTGCTCCTTGTCAACCCCTAACACCAGTGAAGACGCAGAGACTTCGGAAACAGGTTGCTCCTTGTCGTCCCCTAACTCCAGGGAGGACGCAGAGACTTCGGAAACAGATTGCTCCTCGCCAACCCCTAACACCAGGGAAGACGCAGAGACTTCGGAAACAGCTTGCTCCTTGTCAACCCCTAAAACCAGGGAAGACGCAGAGACTTTGGAAACAGATTGCTCCTCGCCAACCCCTAACACCAGGGAAGACGCAGAGACTTCGGAAACAGCTTGCTCCTTGTCAACCCCTAAAACCAGGGAAGACGCAGAGACTTCGGAACTAGTTTGCTCCTTGTCCACCCCTAACACCAGGGAAGACGCAGAGACTTCAGAAACGGTTTGCTCCTTGTCAACCCCTAACACCAGGGAAGATTCAGAGACTTCGGACATAGATTGCTCCTTGTCAACCCCTAACTCCAGGGAAGACGCAGAGACTTCGGAACAAGACAGATTTACAGACCGGCGGTCTTTCCTAAGACGGTGGGTGGTTTCTTCTCTACATATTATCGGTACAGCCTAAATGACCTCTTTCATAGGCGGGTTCACGGCCTCCAATATTCCAACAGGACAGGCCAATTGTGAACGCCTCACTAACTCATTATTCACGTATATTTCTCCGGTTCCTATCTCCAGCCGGAAATTATACTTGCGGAGGACATCATGTCCTAATACAATGTCGGTTATTAGACCAGGGAAATGCTCCAACGAACCCTCCATTGTGACGTCATCGATTTTCCATTTCAGCTCATATATGTCGGTGATGGAGACTAGATTTCCATTAGCTAAACGGGCCTTCGTAGCTTGACGAGAGGTAGTTTGCTTTCTTTGGGAAAAAGTCTTAGCTACTTGATCACCAATATACGACTTTGCTGCTCCGGTATCCAATAATGCTCTAAACATATGATTTCCTATTTCGACGTCTATGTGCGGTCGGGACTCGTTCATTTTTGCTGGCGGTTCGGTATGAGAGGCAAAGATTTGCGGAAGCTGTGTCGGCCTCTCCTCGGTACAGCTTCGTTTTAGTTTTCCTGCCTCATGCAGGAACAGTCTCGGGAAAATACTCCTTCCTTCTGGCAACGAGAACAGAATATTTTTGGCGGGTTTTGACAGTTATTCCTATAATGTCCAGACTCACCACAACGGAAACAGATGAGTTGACGGGAATATTGTCCTGAAGGTTGACGAGTAGTATCAGGCGGCGGCGGAGTATCGGTCGGTGACGGTTGGCTGGGACCGGCGATGGGCTCTCTGGATGGCCCAGGCATCGTGTTGTGAGAAGGTCCATATCTCGGCGAACTCATTGACTGCGGACGGGGATTTGGTCCCCGGTTCGGACCACTGTGGTTGGGTATAGACTGGAGTTCCTTCCTGAGGAGCTCATATTCCCTGACCACCTGACAAAAGGAGGAAAAATCGTCAAAGTCCCCTTTTCGGACTTGCAGACGGTATTCCGGCAACAGGTTACGGTACAGCCATGCTAACTGCTGTTCGGGAGTTAGCTTTCCATGTCTTTGCATCAAAGTCTGGAGTTCGGTGATGTATGTGGCGGCGGACTCATTCCTTCTTTGCAGACGACAGCCTATCTCAGCTTCTAAGTCAACTTCGTATTTAACGGGATAGAAGAAAATTCGGAAGTCTGCCTCAAATTCATCCCAGGTCGTGTACCTACTCCGGTTGTTGCGGTACCAAAATGCCGGTTCACCTGACAGTAATTCAGGTAGCAAAGGAAGCAAATTATCTTTTTGAACATTCCTTGCGGTACATATTTCTTCAATTCTTTCGATGAATCCGACCGGATCTCCTCGACTTCCGAAGCACACCTTCCAGTCATGCACATTCGGCGGAGGGTTGGCCATAACGGTTGGAACGGGTCCGGTATCGGATCGGTCAAAAACCGGTCGTGGAGAAATATGTCTTCTCGAAATTGGCCTTTTGGCCCTAGGCTCAGCAATCCCTTCTGACAAGCTTTTAAACTCAAGCGGGAAGAAAAATCTTCGTAAATACCAAAGGAACAAGATCAGGGACAGGCAAAACGGTCCATTCAAACAGCATGTCCACAGGTTACTCTCAATCATCGAGTCGGTGGTCTTCTTAACAATCCGGAACAATAAAAGAAAAATCGAAAACGGAATACGGTCCCTGTTCAAATCAACAATGGGCAACAAAAAAAACCCGTAAAACCGTATAAACGGTCCAGCAACAACACGCTAAAAAAATATCCACAGCGGTATTTCAGTTCCTGCTATAATCAGGTCTCTTTAACAATACGGTAAAATAACGGAAACGGAATAACGGTTCCAGCTCTAACAAATAATCAACTCTCTGCAATAATACGGTAAACAAACAGTCAACACAGACTTAACCGGTCCAAGCGAAAAAAAACGCTTCAAAAAAAAATATAAATTGAAAACGGTATTAAACTGATCCTATTGTAACCAACAATCAGGTCCCTGCTCGGGCGCCATTTTGTAACGTGCCTCCCTTCTTACACGTGGCTCCTGCCACAAGAACACGTCACTATGGACACCCTTGATGCAAAATTCGGGTTTTTAAATCTCGGGCGCCAGATTATTAACGTGGTTTGCTCCACGGCCCCTTGACCCTTAGCGTCAAGAGTTCCAGATAGCCTCAGATGGAGGTTACGGAAAATTCCAGGGGTCTTGTTGAATTAAATTTAACTAACTAGTGAAAATCCGGAAAAGCCACATCTTGGTTCTCCAATCAATAAATTGCGGTTAAAAATGAAAATAATAGGAATTCAAAACTTTGATCTATTAATACTCTGTGGTCTATTTTACGAATAATTCTTTTGAGTGACAAACAAATTAACCGGGAAAAGAAAATGAGGTATGTATTACCTATATCTGGGATTTTAACGGACTTAACGGTCAGGTTATCAAATACGGTTCAAATCTACCGGGTTTAACGGGGTCCCTAATGCACGATTTAGATCTGCCGGGTAATCAGACAAATTGTGGCTAAGCCTCTTCCAAGTCTGATTAACCCTTGAATCCAAATGAAACCGGCAACTATTATTCCGACGGGGAAAAAATATAAATAATGATTCTACGAAACGGGAAAAGAACGATTTAGATCTGCCGGGAAATCAAACAAATTGTGGCTAAGCCTCTTCCAAGTCTGATTAACCCTTGAATCTACTGAAGCCGGTAACTATTATTCCAAAAAAAAATAAAATTTAAGAACGAGTTAGATCTGCCGGGAAATCAAACAAATTGTGGCTAAGCCTCTTCCAAGTCTGATTAACCCTTGAATCTACTAAAGCCGGTAACAATTATTCCAAAAAAAAATATTTTCCCACGAGTTAAACGGTACCCAACTATCGACACACAGAGTAAAAATATTCGTACTAGCATAAAATTAAAATATTATAATCCACTTGGATATCAATTTAATATAAAGCTACTGACAAGCAAAAGCGTAAAATAATTCGAGAATCCACTAATAACTCATATCAGTTAATTAATATATAATAGACGCAGTAAATAAAATTCGAAATCAAATTACGGTTGACAAATCTTTATTTCCAGATAAGAGAAACAAAATAAAAAAAAAACAAATTTCAGTTCAACAACAAAAGAAAAAATAGCCGGTCGGAAAATTTTCAAAACCATACATTTAACAATTTAATACTAAGCGGCGATACGGAAAGTTTAGATTACACAGTTTAATTGTAAAAATGATTTACCTTTTAAAATACAGCTGAACACACAATCGGAATACGGAATACACTTAATTTTCACACTACGGTTTTTCGGTTTTCGGAAGAAAGTTGAACGGAGAATATTTAGAGCCGGAATCAATCAGAGCGCGAATGAATTGATTCTTCAGAGCCGAAAAATGAATTGATTCTTGAGAGCCTTGAATGATGCGCGACAGCCAATTTATATCCAAAATTTTAGTTACATTTTTCGGCCGTCGTGCCGGTGTCAGAATTAAAACGTGAAATTTATCTAGTTTCGACAAAAACTTGTATCTATACTAGACGGCTTTCGTTTAAATTAAAATGTTGTATATACCGGGCGTCCTTTCAGTTGAAAAATTTAAATATCGGAAATGAATAAATTGTGTATGGTAGAAGTTGGATTTGCGTAACTCGGACTTATACTAAAATATTCAACGGTAATAACAAAAAATAAATCAATGCGGTAGTAGAAAGGGTTGTAAAGTAACGAGTTATATACACCCTAGTGGTAAAATAAAATATATTACGGAACAAAATAAAATAAAAATTAAACTTGCAAAAAGAAAAAAAAAATAACTCGTTACACACCCCCTTTACTTCGGTAAAAAAAAATGAATGAGCGAAAGTGCAACTTTCGGACATTACATTTTTTTTTAAACAACAACTTATACCTAATTATAAAAAAGGTGAGAAAACAAAACGGTGATCCAGGGTGTAGCGTCTCACAGCCTGGAACGTCGGCGTAGGGTCGCTTGGTGTGGATGGGGCGGTCCTCTTCCACGGGACGCCTGTCTTCGGTATGACCTGGAACAGCGTCCGGCTGTTTGCAGAGCGGGGTGGGGTCGTTCGGTCCATTTGTCCACAGCGGGAGCAAAATAAAATGTTCAGTCCATGGCGGGTTTTAAGTCTTTCACATGTATACGATTATACCTTTTTCCTTTTTCATCTCGTAAGTCATATACAACGGGGGAAATAACACGTACGACTTCGTACGGCCCGGAATATTTCGGAGCGAGTTTCGCGGCGACGTGATCAACGGCAGAGGATAGTGTATGATCCTTCTTCATGACTTTGTCTCCGATAGTGCACTTTCAGTCTCTACGGCGCAGATTATAGTTACGACTTTGACTGGTAAACACTCGGGACAGGTGCAGACGGACAAGTTCGAAGCATTCTTGCAGTTTCTCTACTCGCAAGAGATGCGGTTTCGGCTCTTCCTCGGTTGGGTTGTCCAATCCGGCGTCTTCTTCCGGAAAAAAAAATAACTCGTTACAACGTCAAAAAATAATAGTTCAATACTATTATAACGCTTTACAAAATTAGAAAAATAAATTTCCAAAGAGCAGACCGACCACTAAGAAGCAACAACTACTTCTCGGGCTATGTGCCCCGACTTTGAAGGGCATATAGCCCGAGAAGTAGTTGTTGGAAATTTATTTTTCTAATTTTGTAAAGCGCTATAATAGTATTGAACTATTATTTTTTGTCGACTATAAATCACGCTTCACTAATATGACAATCATTTACAGGTAACTGTAATAAAGTAAATAATTTTCACAATAATTGTCCAGTTTTGTAATTTTTTGACAATTTTTGATAGTTTTTGACAATTATTGACCATTTTTGTCCATTTTTCAAAGTTTTTTCAAATTTTTTGACAATTGACCATTTTTAACAATTTTTGACAGTTTTTGACAAAAATTGTTCATTTTTAACAGTTTTTGACAAAAATTGATAATTTTTGACAATTATTGACCATTTTTGACCATATTTCAAATTTTTTGACAATTCTCATATAATTTTATTTGATTTTTAATCTGATAAATTGTTAATGAATGAATCACTCAGATTTATTATCGGAATATGAAAAGCATGTACTTTTTAAAATAAAACAAAAAAATCGATTTTTTCGCAGAAACCGATTTATTTTTTATTAAAATGGATTTTTGACAAATTGATTAATTTTAAATAAAGAAAAATCGATTTTTATTCAATCGATTCTTTTCCATCAATCTCACATCCCTACTACTGACTTGTTCAGACTTGTCAGAATCCCGGTTCCATAAATCTTCACCAATTGAGTTAATTCGGAGGGCGTGGTTTGATTAAATAAGCGAGCGAAAAAGATTCCTTTTTCGCGCTAGAGCGTAAAGTAACAATCCTCGGCATTTGTCGACTTTACGATTCCATTTGAATATAGTAATTAGTCATTTTACGCGCGACTGTAGAAAAACAATATTTTCATAATCTATTACACTGTCAATATTGTGAGTAAATGCAATCGATAGCTATGTTTTAAATAGTGAATATCACAAAATACATGTTATTTATTTAAACTGGTCCAACTAACATTTGAACATCCATCTATCTTACAGAGTCTTCGAGATCCACATCTTAATATTAAGTCCAACTAGCAGTTAGAGCACATCTGCTATAATTTAAGAAGTGGTGTTAAGATCGGCGCTTATGCAACATTGATACGCATGGAAAGCGGCGCGGGTTGTCTTCTTTTCACATAGCAACCATAAGCAATGAAATGACAGGATGCTCTTCTAGTAATAAAGGCTGTTTTTAATAAGAACGAAGGTGTCGCTTCTTCGTGAGTGGGATATTCTGTGCCAATACTGCGTTTACGTATTAAACCGTTCTGTGTTAATCACTTGACAAATTGGTGTGACATTAAATTTTCGGTGTCAAAATATTTGTTTAATATGGCAGATATTATTAGAGATTTCGGAGAATTATTCTCACAAAAAATCACGGTTCACATTTATTCAAATCCACATTTTTCCATAGAAATATTTCTGGCCCTGATGGTATGCGTAATTCACATACTCCTCCTATTTGAAGTCAACAAAGTATATCATAGAACAAACGCTGAGTCGATCATCAAACTCAAATTGAAACACCCTCATTTAAACGAAGCTGACTGCGGTTCAAATCATTCCGTTTCAAGAGTTCAGGTACTTCCTCAAAGAATTGAAACAACCATGAGAAAATCCCACTTTGTTCCAACGTGCAGAAAACTAGCTAGAAAGATAAGTACAAAATCGAGTTTCGGGTGGATAATTCCCCGCAAGAAATCTCCATTGCTTTTCCATGACAGAGTAGAACAACTTTTGTCCATAACACCCAGCGAATATGTAAGGAAATATAAGAAAAGAAAAAACAGGGAAGCTCTTTTCAAGTCTCGCATGCAATCTTCAACTTTTCTACTCGAAGAAGCTCTAAATAGAGATCACATAAACATGGTTGATGTTTCTCAAGAAACTCTTAAAATAAGTATTAGCCACATTGAGGAAAATTCTGAAAGTCAAGTTTTAGGAGATCCTAGAATGGTTTTTCCAGATTTTAATGAAAACAGTTCACTCAGCCTTGTAAGTAATGCGTTTAATAAGAAATCAGTAGAAACAACAACGCACGCTGATAGTTTTAACGCAAAGGAAGAGGATAAACATGAAAAAAGGGAAGTAGATGAAAAAGGAGAATTATATGAACCGTCTTCAAATAAAGTCGAAAAAATGTCTGGCTTTAATGATTATTGTGATGGAGATATGCACGTTATGGAAGATGGAAACATTCAATTGGATTGTACCCAATAAAGTGGGATTGCTGTGATAACATAGCCTCGAAATATTCTACTAACAACTTTTATAATATCAATATGGCAGTCAGTTTTTAATTGTGTCTAAATTTTAGTTGTGTTATAATTTAAATATCTTGTATTCGAATTGACTAAAAATATCTTGCAATAAATATTCCAATCGTATGATTTAGTTTTTCAATGCACAGTACAAAGTACTTTGGCCTGTCCGGTAAGTCGAAAATTACCTTTTTCTTGCAGTCACGTAAACAGTGGTAGGTATACCTAAGGATCATGGAGCAAGCTATCAAATAGCATTTACAGTGCTTATAAAATATAAAGTTGTCTTGGCATAATTTACCAAAAACTAAATAAGCTAAATTATTTTAAAATACCACTACATTAGCATTTTTTATGGAAAAGAGGAAAATTAGATATTGCCAGGAAAGTTTGAACGCCTTTTTCGGGCATCGCGAAATTCCCGCCTGCCTTACCTTGTTTTTCGTTTTTCAATCAAAAATGGTAATGCAGTCGGAATATTTCAAAATATTTTATTTTTTCTACACCCTATCAATCATTCGTTCGGCGAGTTGGTGTCTCATCCCTTAGTTCACATTTCTTGCACATATGTTCACTGACTTTTGTGTGGATGTATTCTCAGGGTACAGTGTTCAGTGATCAATAGCCTGGTTAATAGTTCCTTGTCTACCTTGCTCAGTAAACTCTTTGTGTGGAGTTTGAATTGCTGTTCTTTATCTAACCAGTTCCTGATTTCCCCTCTTATGCAATCCTTTGTGATTCCACAGCACGGTTCCAGACCTATGAAGTCTCCTTTAGAGCCTTCTTTAGCGTGGTCCGCCAATTCACTACCTGCAAACCCCTCATGTCCCAGCACCCAAATTATAGACACTGTGTTGACTCTAGTCAGCCTGTTTGGGGATTATTTACAGTTTATTACCAGTCTTCACTTGGTGATTGCATTGCTGATAGCTTTAAGCAGAGCGTGGCTGTCGAACATTTTTTAATTTTTCGTTCGGTATATCCTCTTTTTCGATGTTTTCATTCATTTAGGCTATACCGGCAATCGTCTTTGCTCGAAACACGGACTTATAATCGACTAGTGCTGAAGAACATTCACTTTCTAGGTCCGTTTATACACGAAGCAGCGTTTTAGACCTCAAAGGCCCATAGCTGCTACTGTTTTTGTTACATTTCTCCATTTTATTCGATCTCTTGCTATCCTATTCCGGTCCTCTATTCCTATCTGTTTCAAGTCTTCTTTAACAGCATTCATACATTTCTTCCTAGGTCGTCCCCTTTTTTTCTTGCCTCCTCCACCTGCAAGAAGAATTTTTTCTTCCTTTCGTCATCCATCCTACCCACATGGCCTAACCATCGAAGTCGTTGTGCTTGAATTTTACTTGTAATGCATGGTTCCTTATACATGTCTTGGATCTCTTTGTTTGTTCTTCTTCTCCACTGCCCCGCATCTATGATTCCACCGTAAATTTCTCTTAAAATCTTTCGTTCCCACCTCTCCAGTTTACTTACAGACTTGAAATTTGGAGAATTATTACAGTTTCCTGTGAAATTGTCGTATTTAGTAAAGCGTGTTACCAACAGATATCAAAGAATAAATATATATTATTCTACGCTTTACAACTAAGTTTTGAAAAATATTTTTCAAAAACAGTGACCGTTCATGTAGCCTGTATCCCGGGAAGTAGTTGTTTCTTCTTCGTTGAACGGTCACTGTTTTTGAAAAATATTTTTCAAAACTTAGTTTGTAAAGCGTAAAATAATATATAGTTACTCTTTGATATCTGTTAAAATTTGGAGTTATTGAAACTCTTTAATGACATTATATTATAAGGTAGGTACATTGTTTTGAAAAACGTAGTCTTACTTTTTTCATCTTCCTCGGAAAATATTTATTATTATTATTTTATATGATTTATTTATTGTATTAATTTTCATTATCACTTTTCGGTTCACATTTTTTTTTTAGTATTGAAACTAATTAAAACATGGACGATATTCTACAAGTAGCTATTTTGGCAGACAACAACGATGAGGAAATAGAGTACATAATACTCGAAAATCTCCGAATTAATAGGGGTAATCAGGATCAGCCCGGAAATTTTGATTTCGATAATATGACGGATGAAGAAATTAAATTAAATTTTCGCTTCGAAAGAACAGACGTTCCTAGGCTTCTAGATGCCTTGAGGATTCCGGCAGAAATTGTTACGGGAACAGGCAACAGAGTCGACGGTAATTATATTTTCTATAAAAATTATAAATATCCTTCAAATTCTCAAAGTAAATTATTGTAGGACTGAAAGCACTTTGCATTTTATTGAGAAGGCTGGCCTATCCAGTTTCGACAAGTGATTTCAGTCAATATTTTGGATTATCACCACAAACAGTATCACAGATAATTAAAACAATCATTGATCTGATAATTCAGAAACGAGGAGAGTTTTTGAATGACCTGAATGATTTGCAGTGGCTGAACAGAGACAGAATGTAACTCTATGCACAAGTAAGGATGATATGTTACTTATATGTTTACCATATCAAAAATTATCACCTCAGGGTAATAAGTATCTGAAATACTTTTTAGGCTATTCACACAGCAGGTGGAGCTGTTAATAATTGTTTGGGGCTGCTGGATGGAACAACCCATATGCCGACCTTCAATTCTACAGGAAGAATATAACTCTGTTCATAAAAGACATCACTGTCTTAAATTTCAATCAGTCCTTTGCCCAGACGGCATAAACGCAAGCCTAAAAGGTGCCTATATTTGAAGGAGGCATGATGCAGGAATTCTTAGGTATACTTTTGTATAAAATAGTCTTGTTTAATATTCCTCTTATTTATTTTTATAGGGAATGATTACCTTATGATGAGTTGCAGCAAAAGGCAGTTTTTGGACCAAATGAAAAATATGTGCTTTATGGTGATTTAGCATATCCTCTAATGGAATTACTTATAACTCCTTTTCCTTGAAGACCTGAACATTTAATTCTCTACCAGCACCGGTTCAATCAGTCAATGAAGACTATAAGAATAGCAGTTGAGTGGAGATTTCAAAAAGTTTTATCAAATTTTGCATTTGTGGATTTTAAGAAAAATCAAAAAAAATTGTTGCAAGATGTGGACTCTATTTACAAAGTAGCAGTTCTTTTAACAAACTCTCACACTTGCTTGTATGGCAGTCAGGCAGCTTTTTACTTCAATGTTGTCCTACCTACCCTTGAGCAATATTTTGGATAGAAACTGCAAAAGTGTCCTTAAATTAGTAATAGTTATTATATATATATACATACTAGTTAAATGTATTTTGTTTATATATTTATTTATAATTTATAAATTATATGGTGTTCTTTTATCATTATTACCTATTGAAAAATACATTGAAAGTTCAATAAGTCTTTTATTCTTAATATATCTCACATAAATCACAATTTGTTTTCACAAAAAATCTTGCAAGTACTTCAAAATAATCCTAATTAAACAAATACTCAACATTATTACACATAAACAACAAAAATTAAAATTCTCAAACATAAAATTAAGGAACTGATTTTGTTTAATATCTAACACAAGGTTTCAGACAAACAATAGCTCAAACTCCTAGGATATCACTTCACTAGAACTGCATGAGCGCCTTAGATTAGGTAACAAAGGCAAGAAATATTAATCCTCATTTTGTGCAAATAGTATAGTGCACTTTGGTCTCTATCGTTCAGCCTGTGAGCAGTTTTGTTTTAAAATGATTTGACGTATTTATGTGATAGTGTATCCCTTCATAAGTCAAATGTACCCGGTAGTATAAAAATCGTGACGAGGGCAAGGGTGGGGAGCATTTTTGTGAAAAGATAGTCCTTTTTTTTCTGCTCCTAATGAGAAACTGAATTTTGATTGGGAGGATGTCACTAAAAATGCGGCGCACTCAATGCAATCGGTACCCTCAAACGCACCCCGCGCTGCCCGCTATTTCCAAAAATGTATGCAACTAATACTCTTTTTAGATATTCTAATCGTGATTTTTAAGTTCTTTAGTCATACAGGATTTTTTAAAATTTTCCTTAAAATGTTAATAGTTAATTAAAACCATCATGCATTAGTTACTATAATTATTGAAATATTAAAAAAGTTTCTAATGACTATTTTGATTTTAGCATGAAAGTTTCAAATCTTAATCACTTTTGGAACTGGAATCCATATCTGATACCACATTTTGTTGTATCGTATTATTACAACTTTGTCCATGACACTTGCATGATCCAATACATGGTACCTCTAACTTTATGCACGAACAGTTTCTTCATTTGCAACCTAAAGAGCAATTACGAAGGTAGTATTTAAACAAAAATAAAATTTATTACATGCATATACCTTTTAAACAATTTAAACATCCTCCTAATCAAAATTAAGTTTCTCGCTTATTATCCAGCCAATTTAAGCGAACAAGAAACCATCAGAAGCTAAAAAGATAGGGCTATTTTCTTTGATTCAGGGTATTTTTTGATTGGAGTTCTTGTTTCGCCGCAATGGCGATGAATAACAATTGAAGTGTCTTTCAAAAGCTACTGTTACCGTTTAGCCACAAATCACAGAAATAAATTTCATTGTCCATTTAAACTAATGTAATTTTTGAAAAGGAACTTGTCTTTTGTTAGTTTTCGTTGATACTAGAGGAACTGCTTGCTTTCAACCAGTTGATAGAACATGTCTCGGGGAATAAATTGTTTTTTTGAATTTTTTTAACAAAAATACTCCCCCCACCCTTTCCCCCGTCACGATTTTTATACTGCCAGGTACATTCGACTTAGGAAGGGATACACTATCACATAAATATGTCAAATCATTTTAAAACAAAACTGCACACAGATTGAACGATAGATATTTTATTCCAGTAGGCCCCTACTTTGTGTTCTATCTGGTCCAAGATAGTTCTCTTTGCCAGATCTAAAGGGATTCCCAGTCGAGGATCGGAGTATATGAACTGGGAATGTCCTGCTTTCCTGGCAAGACCGTCCACTACTTGGTTACCCAGGATTACGGAGTGACCCAGAATCCATGCCAGTGCAACCTTATTGATTGCAACCAGTTGGTTTAGATGTAGTCCTAGGTACTCACTCACGAACTGTGAATGTAGTTTTGGCTTAGTAATAGCGATGAGAAATTTAAAGAAGAAATAATTGCCAGAGGTATCATTGAAATCCCTGGAAATTTTGTAAATTTTATTTAGTCTTTTGGGAAACGTTCACAAACGTATCATTCATTTATTTAATAACCGTATTCCATTAATTTCTAGTTCTGCAGTGACCTGTAGGTAGATCTGTTCACCAAAGAAGGTCAACTCTATTGCAGTGTAACAATTGCTTCTGCGGTTCAAAAAACGGCAGCAGAGTGAGTTCAGATCCGTTCCCTATGACAATTTTGATGTCTATTGTACCTCAATCCAAGCTGGATTACCGCTTCATGTTCAATCCTACCAGGAATTTGATAATTTATCTACATCCTCAGAACGCACAAACGCATCTCCTACGATCTGGAGTCTGACTCATTCAGGACTACATAGTTAGTAGCACAGAATGTATGCGACCAACTGATAGAGCTGATTTCCCTGTCTATGTCCAACAATGCTTTTGCCTCCAGTTTTGGAGGTTCTTAGATTAAATAGGTAAATCACGGCATGCGAGCTATCGTTTTAAATCCCGAACAAGATGATTTTTAACTTGTCCAAATTTTAATTTCGCTCCAGGTACATCATCTTCCGTTAATTCTATTTTTATTATGTACGTTTAACGTTGCTGTCAAATGGAAAATCAAAACATATGTACCCCCCACTAGTGCGGCCTCTGGTGGATTATTTTTTAATCTTCAGAGGAAACAGGCTAATTACTTGCCAATTTCCAAAGCTCTTTTTTATAAACATATGAATGCTTATTGTGCTATAAGAAAGTATTATATGTATTTTCCACCGATAGAAGTTTCTGTCGATTGACTATTGTAAATATCTTGTTTGTAGATCAGCATTTTTTCGCCTTTATTTTATCAATGTGGTCATTCCATTCCAGTCCGCTAGCTTTGAAAGTTTAGTTTTATTAGGTATTAATGCCTTTAATTTGATCATTTATGGATGGTAACTATGTTAATTACAGATTATGGAGCAATATCTCCACATTCCAAAAATGGAAAATATGGAGCTTCGGGTTCGGAAATTTGTTTGAATGGTAAGTGTACCATATTGCTAAGTTTTAGTCGCTCACAGTAAATACAAACTACTAAAAAATAAAATTAAATATTTAATACCAGACTTTTCTCGCGTCTTTATTCCATAATCTCTAACGTGCCAGTGGATTGCCTACAAAAACTCTTAACCCTGGCAAACCATACTAGAGTAGAGATAAAACCAAGTTACTAAAAGCCACTATCGTCATCGTTTCGGAGAGTTCTGTCTCACTTCAATATACATATAGACATAATTGTTAATCTCTTTCAACTATGACTCTAGTGGCTTTTAGTAACTTGGTTTTATCTATAACACTTGAGTAGTAGTAGTAAGTTGTATGGTAGTAAGGAACACCTTTGTTTTTTTTGGCAAATTCTAATCTTAAAACAACAAATGTGTTACAATTGATCGTTTGAGAGTACCTATTACTTAATATGTTTTTATCAATAAATAAACACTCACTCTGATTATTATAAAAAACCATCCCGTAGTACCGGACAGTAATAAGACATTATAAAAAACTAGAACATAAGTACTACTTCTCTATAAAATCATTTTTAAATAAAGACACATTCTATACAATCAAAACTAATGTTATAAAATTAATTTGCACAAACATCACACTTAAGAAAGTCTATATTTTCTTGAGATGTGCATGCAACTTGAACCCATTCGTTGCATACTGTGCATTGTACCCAAACTCAGCCATTAAAGCACTGAACTCTTGTGTAATCAGTTCCAAAATGGTGTGAGAATGCCTATACAAACTCGATGAACTAGGCGAGAACAAGATAGTCACCTTACTGTGGATTCCAGGACACACTGGAATAGAAGGAAATGAAATAGCAGATGAACTAGCAGAGAGGGGGACTGAAACACCCTTCTGTGGGGCCGGAACCCTTTTGCAGTATCAGCTCCAATGTACTATTGGAAGAAATAGGCAAAGCCGAAAAAAATAGAAGATATGACCATTGGAAAGATCTAGTAGGGCTTAGACGGTCAAAGATTCTTCTGGGTGACTTCTGTGTAACGGAAGAAGAAACCTCCATCCACATACTTCCGAATTGCACAGCTAATCAGAATCGTAGGATACAACACCTAGGAGATTACTGGATAGAAGAGGGACATTTACCGAAGATGAAGCCTGCAGATATCCTAAAATTCCTCCAGGAAATAGGACTACATGAGCTACTAGTCTCTGAGACTTTCCTCAGGAACTGAGTAGACGTGAGGGGACACAATAGATCTTTTAGGTCTCAGTAAATGTCACCCCCATATACATACATACCCAAACTTCTTCACAAATAATGCTCTTGGTGTCATAATAGTTCTGGGTCCTACGACCAGGTTCCATGTTGTATTTTTCTTCTTCCGACAATAACTTGATACAAACTGAATCTAGAGCCAAACCTTTTTGAGGCGTGGTCTGACTAGACTAAAGCATTAAAAAAATCATAGTTTCCACGTTACCAAGTGTCTCTAAACTGAAGATACCTTTAGGTCCGGTACTAGGGGATGTCCGTTACTACGGGACTTTTCCCTAAGGATCTTTTGGCCTCTCTACACTCTTTCGATGTTCATTCGCAAACACGTGTCGATAGCGTTAAAGTCGGCTAAGGCGAAGAACACGTGATTAGCTTCTGCATTTGATTTTGGACAAACTACCTATAGTTCGAGATAAAATTCTTATCCCCACACTTCTTCATGCCACACATAACGGAAAAAAATGCAAGTTTATTTTCAAATGACTTTATTTAATGTTAGATGACCACATTAGCAAGGAACATTTTGGGTATGAATTGTAACAATAATTTAAATTTAACTAATGGTTATCACATTAATTATCAGATATCGGTCTATTTTCACCACTGCGTAAAGAGCTTGACGAACCTTGTATTAGTATCTCCATAATCTGACTTATTTCCCCACAAAAAGCTTCGAATGAATGCGACTTATCGAAAGTCTATTTAGCTATATCGCCCAAAAAAATTTGCAAGTGTGGATTTACCAATAATTTTTCCAAAGCAAGAGCTATTATTTTGGGTTGAGGTTCAACTATTAACCCCGAACGTCTGTGTACAAGTATTTTAGAAGCGATGCCTTTATTTGTTGCTATTATTGGTTTTCCCAGAGACATTGCTTTGAGAATAAAGTCAGAGTAAACATCATTTTCAGAAGGGTGAATCAATATAGCAGATTCCATTATCAATGTTTTTTTCGTGTTGTTTTAAAAAAGTTATTTGTACCGCACATAATCTTTGTTCAGCGGCAGCTAATAGTTCTCTGTAATGAAATTTTTCGTCCAGTGACTTGCAATTTCCTGCGATAACCAGTTGAAACCTTTTGGTTATACTTTTATCATCCATCAATTCCAAGAGAAGTTCAAACGCCTCCAAAGCCAGTTTGAAATTTGATGATTCTCTAAACCTACCTACTGTAAGAAATAAAATTGTATCGTCCATTAAGTCCGCTATTATTCTTTGTCTTTTTTTTCTGGGCTCTCTCCATATACCCAAATCTATGGAAGGATACAAAATTTTCAGTTTCTTGAAGGATGAGTTTCCATTAGTATTTCAGCGAATCCTATGCTTTCCACGATAATTTCATCGGCTAATTTTATCCATTTTGCTTCGAATAAAGATGGGTTGATTTTTGTGTGTTCGTGGCAAGCGTCTGTGTTTTTTAATTCTTGAAAATTATATACGAAAAATACTTTATAGCTGGAGAAACATTTTAGAAGGTAAAGGGCAATAAGGCTGACGTCAAGGATTACTATTTCGGGCTTAGGATCTGGAGGAAACAATAAAAATCGTAGGACCGTCCAAATTGCTCGAAACGTTGATAAACTTAGGATTTCAAGGAGGGTTCGTGGTACCCACCATCCTGAATACACGATGCATATTTTATCTAAAAACTAAATTTTTTTTGAATACAAAAGACACTTTCAATGTATTTGTCAAATATAATACTTTATTGCTATTATAACGCATTACAAAATTTTTGAAAAATATTTTTCAAAGAACAGAGACCGTTCACCAAGAAGCAACATCTACTTCTCGGGCGATATGCCCCAACAGACATTAAATACCCTTCTAAGTTAGTTATCGATTAATAATTTTCTCAACATTGCTAAATCAAATTTTCCATATCTTCCCTTTTTACTCTTTTAATACATATTACTTATATTATACAGTGTGGAACAGCCAATTGGAATAAATTCGATAACGAATAAATGAGGGCGTGTTGGGAAAAACGCTTGGACACGTCGATTTGTATTTTTAAATGCGCATTAAAAAAAATATATATAGGGTGTGTCATGTGACAGTGGCCAATATCATCTTTCTTATTTTAAATGCAACCCCCTGTATATTATCCATTTTTTGGATTCTTTAGAAAATTCTAGACATAATTTATGTACAATTTCCTATACTTTTTTTTTATTTTACCGCATCAACCTCTAGGGTTATGAGCGGGGACAAAGTGTGATTACATGAAAAAAAAAACATAAAATAGTTCTTATATTTTGAAATAGAGGTTGGGTCTTTCAGAAATTTGAGCACTTTTTCACAGTTTTCACTCAATGCGCGTTTCAAACTAGGTGAGATATTGTTAACTGTTCTTCTAACACTAAAATTTGCACAATCCAACAGTATATGTTTTATGGTTAGAGGCACATCGCATATTAAACACTGCTTTGGTGGTTCTTGATTAAGCAAATGCTGGTGTGTGAGGGCTGAATGTCCTATTCTTAACCTGTTTAAAACAACCTGGTCTTTTCTGTTCTGTGGAAGTGTCAGTCTGGATTTTACTGATGGCATGATTTCTTTAAGTAGCAAATTGGTTTCTTCCCATCTTTTTTGCCAGATATTCCATAGAAAATCCTTTATAACTGGTTTGAAATCGGCAACTGGAATGTTTCCAAAATATGGTAGATTATTGTTGCTTACAGAAAGTCGTACGATTTCGTCGACTTTTTCATTGGATGGTATGCCTACATGAGAAGGAACCCACAGGAACTGTACTTTAAAGTGTGTTTTCTGGAGTATGTGAAGTTCTTCTTTGATATTTAAAAGTATTTGGTGAGTGGGAAATAGTTGTTTTATTCCTAAGAGAGCACTGTAGGAGTCCAATATTATTAATAAGTATTTGTTTGGTTGTTTGTAGCTTCTCAAAGCTTCAAGTATAGCGAGTAACTCTCCTGTATATACTGAACAGTGAGGATTTAGTTTGATTGCATAACTGTTAGTATCTTGTAAGAATGCCGATGCAATTCCGTTTTCTGATTTAGATGCATCCGTGAAAATATGATCATAACTGGTGAATTAAGAAATGAGATCATAATATTTTAATTTGAATATGTGGTCACTGGTAGAGTGTTTGGGCTGATTTGCTAATGAGAAGTTGACTGCTGGTATTTGAATTATCCAAGGAGGAGTTTCATGATATAATGGTAAAGACGGTTGGAATTGATCAATATTGAAATACGATCTTTTTAACCTTTTTTTCTGGGTGTCTGGGATGGTATTTGTACCATGAAATATTGTTAAAAAAGAAGGATTGTTGTTTTTTAGAATCGAAACTCTAGATGCATAGCATAAAGATAGATATAGACGTCTTAGATATAAAGGGGGTTGTGATGTGATAACTTGGAGGCTACTAACAGGACTTGTTCTGAAAGCTCCTGAGACTATTCTTAGAGAACTGGTCTGTATAATATCTAATTTGTGTAAAAGAGTGCTGTTGGCTGAGCTGTAGCAAATGCTCCCATACTCAAATTTATAAATGCTAACATTTTGCTTTTTTTTTTTTTTTTTTTTTTTTCGGGCCGAGATGGGAAACTCATGTTCGAATGGGTCCAGGACCCAAACAGTGTTGGACTCATCCCCAAGGAGATGCCTACCAACCAAACCCACCTCAAACTCGCCGTTACCCCCGCCTCGGAATCACTACCCTAGCATACTTCGAGACGGGCGGCGGTCCCTCGCACACTCTCCGCTCACATCGTCGTCTTCTCCCTAACTTCCACTCATACCTCTCATGCCATATCGAGTCGTTCTCTCCCCCTGACCATGCTCTCTACTACGCCACTTACCTCCATCCATTCCTCCTCCCCCCTCAACATTATCTCCACCATATTCTCCCAATACACCGCCTCCCCTAGTTTCCTCTCCAACTTCTTCAGCACTTCCTCGTTCCGCCAGCATCTGAACACATGCCCCACATCATCCTCCACTCCACACCTCTCGCACACTCCAGTCTCTCTTTTTCCAATCTTGTGGAGGTACCCTACTCTCGACCCATGTCCAGTGAACACCTGTGTCAAGAAGTAGTTCACCTCCCCGAATTTCCGATCCAATCTCTCCTATTCCCAATCGCTCCTTTTAGCGCGCCCTCATACTCCTCCCACCTTCTCTCCATTTCCTCCTCCATCCATTCTTGTACTTCCTCTCTGGTCGCACCCCTCCAGCGTTTATTCCTGGTTCTAGCCATCAGGTCCAATGGGTAGGTCCTTGCCAGCACCGCTGCTGCCAGTCCACCCACTGTCCTGTATCCCTGCACTACCCTTAGCAATATACCTCTCTGCATCCGCAGGAGTGGCCTAACCCTCGCATTCACTCCCGCTCTTTCACCCCACACCTCCGCACCGTACAGCAAACTCTGCTCTACCGTCCTACCAATGATCCTCCTCTTCCACTCTCCCGGCCCCTTCACATTACTCATCAATCTCCCCAGCCATGCTGCCCTCACTTTCCCCTTCTCTGCCGCCTTCAACATGTGTGTTCGGAAGGATAACTGTCTATCCAACCACACCCCTAGGTATTTCACACACTCCTCCATGCGAATTCTCCTTCCCTTCACCATCACCCCCACTTCCCTTGTCTTGCTCCGTCCCTTCACTAGCAACCCCACCGTCTTATCTTCCGCCACTTCTAGTCCGCACCGCTCTATCTTCTCCACAATCTTCCTACACATTCTCTCCGCCTTTCTTTCTATCTCCGCCTCTCCTTTTGCCGTACATACCAGACACACATCGTCCGCATACACCGTAATCTCACATCCCTCTTCACATACTATCCCACAAACCTCATCAAACACACACTTCCATAGCGTCGGTCCAAGAACCGAGCCCTGGGGCACTCCAGCCTCCGTATCATACCTCCTCCCTCTAGTGTCTATTATCACACGTCCCGTCAGGTAGTCTTCCACTAGGTTAACCAAACCCTCCCCCACTCTTAGCCTCAGCAACGCGCTCAACTCTGCCCGTTTGCTGACACTGTTGAACGCGTTTCCGACGTCGAAGAACACGAGTAGGGCCAATTTCTTGTTCCTCCAGCTGCCCTCCCTAGCCCTTTCAACCAAGCCCATCACCCTGCCCAGCGCCGAGATGCATGATTTTCCCTTCGCAAACCCGTGCTGGTTTTCCCTAAAACCCCCATTCCTACCAACTTCCTCCTCAATCCTATCCTTTATTATCCCCTCCATCAATTTACCCATACCACACAGCAGACTGATGGGCCTGTAGTCCCCCGCCCTCTTCCCCTCTCTACCCGCTTTCTTAAGTAATATCACCCTAGCCACCTTCCATCCTTCTGGAAACTCTTCCTCCCTTAGCACCCTGTTGAAAAGCTCGCAGAAGTACTCCCCATTGTCATCCAACATCCTCTTCAACATATCACCCCTCAGGCCATCCATCCCCGGGGCTTTCCTTACTTTAATGTTCCTTCCCCCCTCTTGTACTTCCCACTTCTCCACCGGCCTTATCCCCCTCATTTTTCCTACCCCCCTAGTATCCTGGACTTCTCGAATCCTGCCTCCAACTCCTTCTCCCCCTGTGAACAAGTTGCCTATAACCTCCTTCTCCCAATCTTCCTCTAGCACCTCGCTCCTATTTCCACCCATCCTCTTCACCGCTATCTCATATGCCTTTCCCCATGGATTGTTTTCCAGGTCCCCCAGTAACTCTTCCCACTTCCCTCTTTTTTCCCTCTCCACTCTTCGCTCCAGTTCCTTCTTCTTCTCTTTGTATCCCCCTTTTCCCTCTATCCTACCTCTTGCCCTCAGCATCCGTCTTCGTTCTTTCTCACACTCCCTCCACAGCTCCTCTATTTCCTCATTCCACCAGTAATTAGCCCTTCGCCCACGCCTATAGCCCCTTTTTCCCTCCCTTTTACAGCCCTGTATCACATCGTACAATTCATCTACATCATGTCCAAGTACCCTTTCTATCTCCTCTCTTACTTTCTTCCTCATACTCTCTGCCTCGGCCTTCGTCCACCTCCATCCCCACTCTCCCGATAAATCCCTTCTCCCCTTCCTTATATCCGTCTCCACATACCTCTGTAAGCTCAAGCTTTCCTCATCCTCCAGCACCTTCCAACTACTCACTTTTTCCCCCAGCCATTCATCACATGCTGTTATATCAATGAATGACGAACCCCGTCACCCCTCACGAAGGTGGGCAGTAGTCCGTCATTCAGCACCGCCAGCCCGTTGGATGTCAACACTTCCTCCAGGATCTCCCCTCTCCTATCCGTTTTCTTCCCCCCCCCATGCAGTATTTTTAGCATTGAAGTCCCCTGTCACCATTCTCCTAATTATCCTCCTTTTCCCTTTTGACAGCCTCAGATCGTCCTCCAATCCTGTGATGCTCCTCTCATATTCTTCCAGGCTGACATTTGGGCTTATATACACACTGTACACCACCATGTCTCCCATTCGCACTACCACCCATCCGTTTCCTTTCCTCACTTCATCCGCCCTCAGTCCATCTCCCACCACTCTTATTCCTGCCTCTCCTGTATCATCCATAATCCATCCTTGTTTTCCCACATATCTAGCATTCACCTCAGATCCACACACCACATCCACTTCCCTCCTAAAAATCACTTGATCCAATATATCATGCGCTATCCTGCATTTCCCTAAATTTATCTGCAGCACCCTCCATCCATCCCCTACATTCCTTCTTCCCGCGCCCTGCCCTCCCCTTCCTCCCATTGGTCCAGACTCGTCACCTCTGAGGGGTCCAGAGGGTCCCTCCCATTTTTTCTTTCCTGTTTTCCATCGTCTTCACCTACTCCCTTCTTTCCCCTACTACATTCTATCTCCCCTGGCTTGTGTCCCCTTTCCCCACATACCCTACAAAGGAAGGCCTGCCTACAGTCTCTCGCCATGTGATTCTCGCTCTTACATAGCCAGCACTTACTCCTCTCCTTGACTACCTTCACCTTACACCCTGCTACTTTATGGCCTTTTATTCCACATCCAAAGCATTTGTCATCCTCTCTACCCTCTACAATACTTACCCTGTTCCACCCCAATCGAATCTCCTTCTTTTTCGATAAGGCTACCGCTTTTTCCCATTCCGTCCTCACCACCGCCATTTTCATCCCGTTCCTCTCCATTACCACTTTAATCACCGTTGTCCCTTTCCCAATCAAATTCTCTATTTTCCCCCTCACCTTTTCATCTTCCATCCACGGTTCTATCCCTACCATTTTTATGGTTTTTGTTCCCCTCCCCGCTTCCACCACCCTAGCTCCTGTCACCCTTTCCACTTCCCCCAGAATTCCCCTTACTTCAACCCCCTTCTTTGCCTCTATAACCACCTCCTTATTTTTTGAGACTCTGAGTCTATCCACCCACTCCCCTTTCATCTCCCTCAACCCCTTCTTAATCCTCTCGATCCCCTCCTGATCGACTTCCCCGATATCCTTCAGGATTATCGCCCCATTCCTACCCTCCTTTTCCTTTTCCCCATCTGTATAGATTGTTACCTCCGCCACCTCTCCGTCACCTCTCACCCACGCCACCATCTTCTTCAGCACCTCCACCTCTACCTGCTCAAGCCTGTGGAGTCCAATGCTGTCCCCGCTCCCCACTTCCCCAAACAGACGACTCATCAGCTCAAACACCTTTTTCTCATCCCTTCAATCTCCCTCCATCCGACAGATCAACTCCTCCGTCTTCACACTTACCCCATTGCTTTCCGAAGTGCGTACCTCCTTGACCCACTCCATTTCCTTTCCTTTTCCTCCTAGCATCGGGTACCTATCCCTAAACATCCTCTGTATTCCCTTCTCCATTCCACTGTCTTCCTCGGTCACCCATACCACCTTAACCTTTTTATTCCCTAATATTGGATTTCCCACCTTCACCTCTATTCCCTCCCCCTTTTTACCATCCCAGTCCCTATCTCTAACCTGCTTCCATCCTTCCCAGTCTCTTTGCCCCACCTCCCATCGTGTTTGCATTATCTCCTTTCTATCGTCCCCCTCCTCAACCTCTCCAATTCCTTGACCCGCCCCTCTGCCGCTGCCTTCTCTTCCTCCAGCCTTTCCACCTTCTCCTCCAGTCGCCTTACCATATCCTTCAATCTCTTTACACTCTCCCTCTCTTCTTCCTTCATATTCTCCACTTCCTTCTTTCCTTTCTCCTTCAGTTTCCTCTTCTGTTCCTTGTCCTCCATAGGCGATACCTCCTTTCTCTTCACTCCAGTATCACTCCACCCTCTCGTATCCCCCGCCTTATCAGGCGTTCGTTTAACTTTATTCGATTTACAAAAAATTCCTTGCCTTCCTTCGTCCATCACCTCCTGTTCAATTTCTATTTCTCTTTTCTCCATATTCCATCCCACGAGTAGCTAGGGAATTGAATGTCCACCACCACAGAGCCCCGCTTGTGGTGGTAAGGCTGGTTACTCCGGGAGGTCACCAGGTATCCCGGAGGCACCGTTTCTGACTGACTTTCGCGCAGCCATTCATCCATTGCCACGGTAGCTAACAACGTAGATTACGGATTGTTTTATCGAGGTTTACTCCTCTAGGCTTTTTCTCACGGTTGCCTCCGGACGCAGTGGCTTCCGCTGCCTACACTACACCACAACATAGCTGCCTTCCCTATGTTGCTGGTTTTTTATCGAGGTTTACTCCTCTAGATTCCTGGGAATCTAACCTATTAGTCGCCTTTTACGACAGGTGGGCTATCCCCTGGGGGTATTCTTCTGAAGGGTCCCGCCCCCAGACGGGCGAACATTTTGCTTTGTATACTTAAATCCCCCAAAGTTTTCATTATATGGTATCTCCAAGTTGTGTCAAAGGCTTTATTAATGTCAAAAAAAATTGCAACGAGGTGTTGGTTATACATAAAGGCTTCTTGGATTTCCGTTTCTAAGAGAACGATGTTATCTGTTGTTGATATGCCTTTTCTGTAACCACTTTGTATTGAACTAAAGTAATTTAGTTTCTCTAAGTGCCATTTGAGTCGGTTAGTTATAATTTTTTCAAGTATCTTGCACATACTGCATGTCATTGGTCGCGTTCCTCCCCAGCGTAGCGCTACCGGAGCGAGAATCAATTTCCTGCTGAACGCGTGTTTTGTCAACTGATCGATTTGAGCGCTGTGGTAGCAGTCGCCATTTTTCCCATCAGATTTGAAATACCTTACGCTACCGATCAATGATGTCGTTTATGCCAAATATCATGTTAATAAACAAATAAAATGACAAAACATAGACATTTGTATCTTAAAAATGAATGAACACCACTAGGAACTATTAAAGTAAATGAATAATTATTGGAGTCATATAATATATGAAATAAAATTAGGTTATCTTGTTATATCATGATTATCACGTTCAGCAGAATTAAGAAACGATGGATTTCTCTAAAAATCGTTACCTGATCAACTTTGTTGGGATGAACGCGACCAATGAGATAGGACGATACGAGGTAGGAAGAGCTTTTGGCTTGTTTTCTTTTAAAATTGGTATTATTATGGCTTCTCTCCATAAAAGAGGAAAGTTTTGGGAAGAAAATATCAGATTAAAAAGATCGGTTAAAATTAATTTGGCTCGAAAAGGCAGTTTGTGTAGAAATATTGGAGGTATTTCGTCTGGTCCCGCTGCAGTGTTTTTTGTAGTGTTGAGGCTTTCCTCAACTTCTTGAAATGATATAGGTACATTTAGACGTCAAAAAATAATAGTTCAATACTATTAAACGCTTTACAAAATTAGAAAAATTAATTTCCAAAGAGCAGACCGTCCACTAAGAAGCAACAACTACTTCTCGGGCTATATGCCCCGACAGACATTGAATTACACTTCTAAAGTAAACGGGGTTGGTATATCTGTTAAGATAGAACCAACCATTCTGGTTTGCGATCAGAAGGAATAACATCACTTGTGGACCGGTTTCGGCGTTTTTGCGCCTCATCAGCACAAGGTAGATGCCACTCGTCCAAGAGCTCCGAGAGCATAATCCTGGACTAGAGACTACGTCGATACCACACCAACACATTAGCCTTAGTAAAGGAAATGCTAAGAGTGCGATATCGGCGACATCTCTACATCTAATCACAAACCAAAATTCTATATCGACAAAAAACCATCTCGGTTTTGTAGGTATTTACTTAATTACAGTTACCTGTAAATAATTGTCATATAAGTAAAGCGTGGCATCTACCTTGTGCTGATGAGGCGCAAAAACGCCGAAACCGGTCCACAAGTGATGTTATTCCTTCTGATCGCAAACCAGAATGGTTGGTTCTATCTTAACAGATATACCAACCCCGTTTACTTTAGAAGTGTAATTCAATGTCTGTCGGGGCATATAGCCCGAGAAGTAGTTGTTGCTTCTTAGTGGACGGTCTGCTCTTTGGAAATTAATTTTTCTAATTTTGTAAAGCGTTTAATAGTATTGAACTATTATTTTTTGACGTCTATAGATCACGCTTTACTTATATGACAATTATTTACAGGTAACTGTAATTAAGTAAATAGGTACATTTAGATAGCTGTCATCGTCGCGTATTAATACGTCTACTAGCTCAGTTCTCATTTTATGCTCTTTAAAGGCTTCTGTGTAATTAGCGTCACTGCTGTTTTGTTCGTAGGTTTCAGCTAAAACTTCTGTTATTTCTTGATTGTCAGATATTATTTTGTTGTTGTGATTAAGGTTATTTATGTGTTTGATTGAATTTGATCCTTTTATTCTTCTAATTTTATCCCAAACCATATTAAGTGGTGTAGATGAGTTTATTGTAGATACGTACGAAATCCAACTTTGTTTCTTGTATTTCTTAATCAAGTATCTGGATTTTGCTCTACATCTTTTGAAGTCGTTAAGTTTCTCTACTGATTTAAGCCTTTTATATTGGTTAAAAGCATGTTTAGTGATTTTTATTGCTTCTGCTACTTCCGGGTTCCACCATGGAACAGGACGCTTTTTGATAATTTTTGTTTTTCCTATTGCTTCAATAGCTGCTTTCGTAATAATTTCATTGAAGGAAGTAATGCTACTAGTTACGTTTGTTATTGCTGTGTAGCTTGACGTGAAAAGGTCTATCAAATCTGCATATTTATTCCAGTCAGCTGATTTTATTTTCCATATTTGTGGGGGTATTGCATCACGGATTATATCTGAAGTATGGTTTATAATTATAGGAAAGTGATCGCTGTCATGCAGATCATCTAGAGTATCCCATGTTAAAGAAGATGATATTGTGGGACTGCAGAAAGATAAATCTAAGGCTGACATGGTACCATTAAAGGCATTAAACCTCGTAGGTTTGCCAGAGTTTAAAAGGATTAAGTTATTTTTTATTAATAATATTTATTAGGGAGTCACCATTGCTGTTGGTCGATTGCGAGCCCCAGGCAACATTGTGACAATTGAAATCCCCTAGTATAATTTTTGGAGACGAAATTGATTCAATTATATTCTGAAGTTCATTAAGTGACTGATTATCTGGATGAGGCAGATAAAAATTACAAATGTTTAACTTAACGTGATGAATTACTGATATAGCGATTACCTCCAAATTGGTGTTTAGAGGGATGTATGCGGCTTCAATAGAATTTTTGATTAGCATGGCAACTCCTCCACTAGCAATTGCTCTTGAATATTTTTAGAAAAAATTGAATAGTTTTTAAGTTTGGGTAGCTTTTTTTCTTTGAGGTGAGTTTCTTGAAGGCTTATAATTAAGGGTGACAATTCATTGATTAAGAGTTGTATGTTAGGTAGGTGGGTGTAGAAACCGTTCAGGTTCCACTGAAGAATGAAATTTGAGTTAGCCATTATTCTATTTTGTAAAACCAGAATGTGAAGATTTTGAAGATATATCGCTTTCTTCGTCTGTTGATGTTAGGTCAGCATCTTCCGTCAATTTTTTCTTTATTCGTGTTATATTATTTTTTACAGATGTATTTTCGATGTTTTTATGAACAAATGTTAGTAGATTTTTCAAATTGGAGAAGTCGTTGGTGTAATTTTTTGCTATGCTTGCAACATGTTTAGATCCAGATGCGTTAATTATAAAATCACATAATTCAGTATGGTTCATAAAATTTGGCGGTTTGAAAGTTATTAGGAGATCTTTTATAGGTTCTAAAATGTGAGTTATTTCTTCCGCATTTTTCTTTGTTTTAGATTTTTTTGAAGGTTTTGGACGTCTAAACATTTCTTCATTAGATGTTTGGTTCTCTAAATCAGGTGAGGTAGAAATTTGACGTTTACAGGCCACAGACAGCGTCTTAGTTTGTTCTGACTGATCCGGAAAGTCAAGTGATAAGTTTGATTGTCTTTGCGATTGTTCTGGTGCTGGCTCCAGATCTGAATTTGGTAGAGCATTCTATTACATTAGCATCCATCAGGTTTTCTTGACTAGAAATACAGCTTGATGGTGAATGTGCAAGAGTAGGGATATTTGTAGGTTTGACATTATTTGTAGATGCCAGAGATTGGGATGTTGGGTCGATCAATACCATATTTGGAAGTATTTTAGAGTGAGAACAATTATTCGCTGTATGACCAGGTTGTTTACAAGTAAAGCAGATGTTGTCTAAAGAGAGAAATATTCGGTAAGATGTGCTATCATAATTGATGTCCAAAAATTCGGGTATTACAGTTTGACCAGGGGGAGTGATGTATGTGTGTCTACGAAAACTGTAAATATGCTTATATTTCGGATTTGGTGTGCCAATCTTTAGGAAGTTCAACCGAGTTTCCAAGTTCAGTCCAATGTTCTCAAGCTCAGCTTCGATGATGTTATGTGGTATGGAGGGACACACATTAGATATAATCAATCGTATATTTGGGTTTAACAATTTTCGTGCTTGAATACGTTGATGGTTAACTGTGATAATTCCATTGTTAGTAGATATAAAGTCGTTAACAATTTTTTCACTGGAGAGGTAAATACATATTCTATTGTTAGAAATCCGAGAAGCGAACAAAATATTCTCTGGAGTGATTATATCTCCCACTGCATATATATATTCTTCTAATTTGGTATTGTCCAATGCATTAAGGACAATTGCTTGTTTTTTTTTAGGAAAGGTTGGATTGCTTTGGCTAGCAATGGATGAATACGACTGTGATGAGGTACTTGCTGTGTTCTGAACTCCGCTATTTGGAGTTCCTAAAGGCGGAAATTCATCCATTTTTAAGTAATGACATGGGACCTGCCTGTTAAGTGCGGCCCTGTCTTCCTTTGAAATTTACAGATAACAGAACCAGATTTGCCATAGTAATAAAGTGTAAATATTTATTTTTGACTATGTATCGATACAAAAAGTTTTGTTTTACCTTGGAATGTTCTTCAAAAGCACTGATTTTCATATCACTGTTGCAGTGATGGTTACTGCACTTTCTGATTATTACTAAAATTTAGTAATAGTAGGTTAAACTCTAGAAATCACTATTTATTAGGGAGCGAACTTTCGTACAAGTTGTCGAAAACGTTGCCAGGATCAGACTCCAATTTCCTATACTTATCTCCTACTGTTTCGGAAATATTAAGTGTTTTCAGATTTAATCCAAAAATTACCATTAAAAAATGAAAATTATTTTATTTCACAAATTTGCTTCATTACACTAAAAACCTAATAAGTAATACTGATTATTTCTTAATAATGTGAAAAAAACAAAAAAACATGTAAATGTGGGAAATGTTCAAAATGCTGTCCGCGAACGTCTTGGCAACATGCTAATCTGGTATAGAAATGTGTTCTTACGTTACTCAACATCTCAGGCGTGACTGATCTAATCGCAAGCGTGATTCGTCTTTTTAAGTCATCTAAGTTGAGGGGTTCAGTTTTCTATACAATAATTTGACATATCCCCATAAAAAGAAGTCTAATGGCATTAGATCAGGAGATTGTGCTGGCCATTCTATCGATCCGCGCCTCCCTATCCACCGATTTGGAAAAATTTGGTTCAGGTACTGCCGGACATTGATCTGGTAATGGGGCGGTGCTCCATCTTGCTGAAACCATACTATATTGGCAGGAACTTGTGGGTTTGCTGGATCAGGATATATGTTTGTCAAAGTTGGCACGACATTATTTTGGAACAGTTCTAAATATTTATCTCCATTCAAGTTGCCATCAATGAAAAAGGGACCTACGATATGATTTCCAGCAATTCCTGCCCAAACATTAACTTTTTCAGGATATTGCGTATGTTCTTCTCTCATCCAGTGAGGATTCATTGCCATCATTTGTTCACAAAAATACGTTCTCCTATCGAAATCGTCTTCCATGAGCTCCTGAGCTGGCATCATTTTATAGGGATGCATTTTACTTTCCTTTAATATTCGAAAAATTGGCTAATGTTGAACAGTGGGGCTGCTTTTTGACCAGAATTATGTGGGTTTTCTTCAAACTCAAGCATAAAATCCAATTTCGTATCATCACTTATAGTATAGTGCACTTTGGTCTCTATCGTTCAACCTGTTTACAGTTTTGTTTTAAAATGATTTGACATATTTATGTGTTTATGTGAAAAGCGGATACTCTAGTATCAAAGGAAGCTTACAAAAAAAAAGTTTGAAAGACACTCTTCAATTGTTATTCATCGCCATTGCGGCGAAACAAAAACTCCAATCAAAAAAGTTCCCCGAACCAAAAAAATAGCCCTTTCTTTTATGCTTCTAATGGTTTTTGGTTTACTAAAATTGGCTGGATAATAAGCGAGAAACTTAATTTTGATTAGGAGGATGTCACTAAAAATGCGGCGCACTCAATGCAATCGTTACCCTCAAACGCACCCCGCGCTGCCCAATATTACCCAAATGTATGCAACTAATACTCTTTTTAGATATTCTAATCGTGATTTTTAGTTCTTTAGTCATACCACAAAATGTTAATAGTTGATTAAAACCATCATGCATTAGTTACTATCATTATTGAAATAGGTATTAAAAAAGTTTTTAATGTCTATTAGCTAAAATTCCTCTTAGAGTATCCATGCAGTCAACATCCTCACTGTCTATATAGAAATGTTACACACACGAAAATATTACTTTTAAAAAAAGCTTTTATTTCAGAAAAAATAACTAATGGCGAATGTAATAATAGAATTTTTATAATGTTTATTGTTATAATGTTACAAACGTAATCACAGAGATAAAAGAAGAAGAGACACATGTTTTTAAAAGTATTTATATAAGAATAATGTCTATGTAGCACTTTCTTCGTGTGAACGTTTACATTTCTCCTCCCTCCTTTGGATTGACCTTCGTCCGCGAAGTCTCAGGGGCTTCTTCAAAAAGTTCTTGTAAAATTTGGACTTGTGCAGGTGGTAATTTCGGTCCAAAAAGGATTTTGGAAATTCTATTTCTTTTCTTCATGAAAATGGTTACAAAAAAGGCTAAAACAAATATTATTAGTAAAAGTGCAGTAATGCTGAGGCCGGTTGGAATAGGCGGCAAAACTTCTGTTTCTTCTATCGGTTACTGCTAACTTTAATTTCTTGCTCTTGAATTTTTGTTGGGTGAACGATACCTAACAAAATTGCTCTGCTAGCTTCTCTATAAAAGTTTTCAGTTACAATGGTTTTTGTGCAATTTCGAATATTGGGTATTTGACATCTGGATTTGACAAATTTCGTACAGACTATGTATTCTGCTTCTCCTCTACATTCTTCGTACCATTTGTTATTGGCGTAGAAAGATGTGGGTGGAATAATCATAACGTGTTCATTATTAGGAATGAGGTAAATTCTATGGGTAAGAAAGGTATTGGTGTGGAAAATTGGGATTTTTATTATTATGAGCATTGTGTTTAGAGTTACGCAGATCAATGTTTCAGAGGATTCTATTAGTTCGTAGGGGTGTTCGTCATTAATAAGGAGGGCGTTTCTAGAATAGATTTTAATAAGTTCATTTTTTAGAGTTTCAAGTTCATTTAGAGTAAATAGTTCAATATTTGAAATATTTAAATGAGATAAAGTAATGGTTCGAATAAGTTTCATTAAGAATTCGTTAGTATTATCAAGATTTATGATTTCATTATGAAGAATGACATATCCATCGAAATCAGCTGATAATTCATTAATAGCATCTGAGATTACAAGATTATTATTATTAATTTTGTCTAATAAGTTATTGAATCTCGTATCAAGAGATTGACCTAAAGATATTTGATTATTAAATTTTTTTTTATTTCGTTTTGTTTCAATTCTATAGCGGTTATATGTGTTTTAAGTAGGTCTAGGTCAGTGTCGTCTGGATTACCGGTGACGTATTTTATCGAAGTACCTAGAAAGTTGAATAAACCTTTTTTCTGTTTACGTGTGATTTTATGCAAATTATCTCTTGCTTTTCTGAGTAAATGAGAATATTGGGAAATCAATATTGAAAGAGGGATATTTTTTAGGGGAATTTTCAAAAAAGTTTCAGGATTTACGGTTAATATTTCTTCTAATTTATCTAAGTCAATGTGTAAAATGTGTCGGTGATAGTGGGATATTTCTCTCGAAATTCCGATTTCTTCAGCATAGTAACCGTTATTCGGAATCTCGTGGATTTTGAGAGGATGTCCAAGGGATAGGATTGTCCTCTTGTAAAGAATTATTTTGTTGAGAAGTTTTATTCGTTATTTTACGTAATCGTTTCACGTATTTTAAATGAGTACTAGTTTGGTTTTGTTTGTTTGTTTTACCTATAATTTTTGTTTTGTTTTGTTTTTTTGTCTAAATCGGAGTATAGGGGGCCTGTAGTTTTGGTTTGTGTTTTTTCTTTGTAACGTATATGGTTTGTGTAGGATTAATTTCGGGTATAGGTTCGGCGTTTTGATTTTGTTTCTCTATTATTTTTTTGCCTTTTTTTCTCTTTGTTTTTGGTATAAACTAGCTAAGAAGGGTTGCAATTCGTCTTTATGTTTTTGATTATACGTTTCGTAAAGGGGAAGATCGAAATCGAAATGTATCTCTTCGGCATAGGGTCCATAAAGGATTGAAAATGGTGAGAAATTTGTAGAACTATGAATTGATTGGTTATAGATTAATATAGCAAGCGTGAAAATATCGTCAATGGGGTCTTGAGGATTTTGTTCTTGTAGGGTTCTGAGTTTTTCTATCAGTGTTGAATGGAATCTTTCAATGGGCGAGTTAGATGAGGAATTGTTAACTGTTGTGAAGTGAATTTCTATTTTGTGAAGTTTTAAAAATTCTTTTATCACTGCAGAGTTAAATTCTGTCCCATTATCACAAACGATTTTTCGGGGGTAATTATGGTGAGAAAAGTAATGCTTCAATTTACTCAAAATTGAAATGGATGTTTTGTCTGGAACTTTGTAACACTGAGCGTATTTAGAAAAGGAATCAATAATTGTAAGATAAATATTTTTGTTGCAATGAAACAAATCTAAGTGTAATATGTCGAAGGGTTTTTGACCAAGAAGGGGTCCTAATTGGGGTAATTTATAAGGGTGTCTTTCATATTTATTATTTAAACAGTTTTCGCATTGATTAATGAAGTCGGAAATGGTAGTTTGCATAGATGGCCAATAAAGTTGTGATTTTAGATGTTTATAGGTTTCTACAATTCCATTGTGATTGTCGGTGTGATATTTCTTAACACATTCTATTTGTGTTTCCTTTTCTTCAATATCAGATAAAATTTTATTACAAAATATAGCTTTGACAGTTGAATCAATATTTTCCCTAAAAAAATTGCAAATAAAAGGTCTAAAATCATGAGGTGATTTTATTGCGAATTTTTGGCTTGGTTTTAAAATTTGTTTGAAGGCATCTGTAATTTCAGATTTCCAATTATCTGTAACTGTTATAACGTACCTATGTTTATTAAATATTTTTTTGTAATTTATTTCATAAATTTGAGATTGTGGTGTTATAATAATTTGATTATTGGATAAATTAATTGGTTCTTCTGAAATTTGAATTCCGGTAATTGGGTGTTCGATGTCAGAATGTTGTGTATTATCAGTAGTTGTTATTCTGTCAAATTCGTCTAAAAATTTGTCTACGTCAAAATCAGTTTCATCTGGGGGTTCTTCTTGGTTTGAACTGATTGTGTCTAAGGCGTTAATTTGTATGCGAGAAAGGGCGTCAGCTACTTGATTCTCTTTACCTTTTCTGTATTTTACTTCAAAGTTATAATCTTCAAGTTTTAGCCTCCAGCGTGCTAAGCGAGAAGTTGGGTCCATTTTATAAATCCACACTAGGGGGATGCGGTCAGTTTCTACTATAAATTTTTAGGAATATAAGTAAGGGCGAAAATGCTTACATGAATCAATTATGGCTAATAACTCTTTTTCGACTGTTGAATAATTTTGTTCAGCGGAATTCAAAGTGCGTGAGTAATACGCGATAGGGTGATAGTTTTGTGACAAAAAAAGAACCAATAGCAATGTTTTATGCATCGGTAGTACGGGTAAATGTTTTTGAGAAATCGGGGTATTGAAGGACTGGGGCGTTGCCTAATAATTGTTTACACTTTTCAAAACATTCTAAGTATTGAGGGTTATTAATATCGATTACAGCTCCTTTTAGGGTACATCTGGAAAACGGGGACGTAATTTTTGCAAAGTTTGGGATAAATCGGCGATAATAGCCAATAAGTCCTAAAAATGATTTGATTTATTTAATAGTTTTTGGAAGCGGAAACTTTTGAACAGCTTCTAGTTTGACAGGGTTCGGTTTTATTCCTTGAGGAGTGACGATATTACCAAGAAAGGCAACTTCTTTAGAAAGAAATTCGGATTTATTCAATTGTACTTTGAGATTTATTTTTCGGAATACTTCAAAAATTTGGGCAATATGTACGAGGTGCTCATGTAGTGATTTGGAAAAAATAATAACGTCATCCATGTAAACAAAACAGGATTTGTAAAGGTAGGGTCGGAGGATATTATCCATCAATTTTTCGAAAGTGGAGGGACCATTCTTTAATCCAAATGGCATTCTTAAAAATTCAAAATGACCGTGAGGAACGGAAAAACCTGTTTTTTCTATAGAATTGGGGTGAACTTCAATTTGATGAAATCCCTGAGCGAGATCGAGGGTTGTAAAGTAAGTAGCTTTACCTAAATTGTCAAGAATTTCGTCAATTTTTGGAAGGGGATACTTGTCATCTATTGTGTTTTCATTGACTTTACGATAATCGATTACCATGCGAAATTTCTTTTCTCCGGATGCGCCCGCTTTTCTTGGTACTATCCAAACTGGGGCAGAGTAAGGAGATATGGAGGGTCTAATTATTTTGTTTTCCAATAGTTTATTTATTTGTTTCGTATTTTCTTCCTGCATCGTTTTGGGGTGTCTGAATCTTCTAACGTATATTGGATGTTCGTCTCGAGTTCTAATTTCATGCTTGATGCCAGAAGTAAAACTCAAGTCCGATTTTTCATCATAAAAAATGTCGTTAAATTTTTTACAGAGATTTAAAATTTTGTGTTTTTCTTCAAAATTTAAATGTTGAGTTCTTATTAATGTCGAGTCAGTTCGTGGGACCGTTGGAAATTTCATAATTATTAAGATTTTCAACATGTACAGTGTCAAGTTGCAATGGACTTGGTAATATGATTTCGTCTACGTAGCCGTCAGTGACTGTGTGAATAGATTCAGGAATTTTTATGTTATTTATTTTAATTTCCGGTAATATTATGTCACCGTGTGAAATGTCTACTGGAATTTTATTGTATAAAGTAGAAAAAGGAATTGTAATATCGAATTTTCTTAATATCAGCGTTTTATTTTCATAGTCAATTAAGGCATTCAAACGCTCTAAGTCAAAATTTCCGAGTAAAATATCGAAATCTTTACTCCAGTCGGCTATTCGAGCATCTATTGGTTCGTTAATGCCGAATTCTTCGAATAATGCTGTTTTGATATTGAAAAAATATTTGTGATTGTAATTTCATAGCAGTCAGTAAAAATGGTTTTTCATATTTATGTAATGGGTTAAAATAAGTAGAAGCTTTTGGTGAAATAATACTGTCTGATCCTCCAGAATCAATAAGTACTTTTAAACCACTTTTTGGCATAATAAAATAGGGTAATTGGGGGCAATTTTTAATATTATTTAAACTTATAGAGGAGGTGGATCGTTGGTTGAACCTATCTGAAAATCCAGACAATCTATCTCTTCTTCATTTTCAAAATTATTTATAGGAAATTCGGGTTGTTGTTCAGTGGTAGTATTTACATTAAAATGGTGAGTCCTTCTGGTAGAAGTACTCATAGGTTCATTTCTAGAATTAATTGTTTGTACACCACTCATCGGAGAATGGTACGAGTTAATTTGGGGATTCGTGGAGTTTCTATGAAGTGGAGAGCGATTAAAAGATTGAAAATCATTATTTCTAAAATTATTAGGTTGAAAATTATTTCTAGGAACATTTGTATTGTTTCTAGGAAGATTTGTGTTATTTCTAGGAAAATTTGTATTATTTGAAGGAGCGTTTCGGAATTAATTGAAATTCGGTTGAGGCTGCCTGTTGAAATTTTGTTGAGTATTATTGCGTGAATAGTTAGGTCTTAAATTTGGTGGTGGAGCATAATTATTAGGCTTGTTTGTCGGCGAAAAATGTTTTTTATTTTGTTGACCTTTTAAAAAGTTCATGTACTGCTGATGATTTTTGTGGTTATCGTAAGCAATACATTTTTGAAGTGCTTCTTCTAAGGAAGCTATTTGGAAGTGCGATAGATATTCACAAAATGGTTCGTTAATTCCTGTACAAAAGGTTTTCAATGCAATATTTTTGAAATAAGGGGTTTTAAAATTAACAGTCGGTTCATTGTCATTTAATGTAATGTGTTGTAATAAATCATTTAAATTATTGGATACTCTTTGGTGATATTGGTCATAGTTTTCGTTAGTTTTTTGAACAGTCGTAGACAGTTTTGTCACTAGTATGTCTTCAGATCGTCTGTCAGCGTATTTAGAAAGTGAAGCGGGTCTTATGTCAGTCCATGTAGTTTTATTCGAGTAGTTTAAGAAATTTCTGGGTTCACCTTTGATACGAGAAACAACGTTTGCATTTAAAATGAATTCTTGGGGTGCAGTTAAAGTTTGATTAATGAAAAACGCGATTAAATTATCAACAGATTTAATGAATGTGGAAATACTACTATTTGTATTCTTAGGAGTGTCAATACTGTTTAAACTAATATCAGCTGATAATAAATGTAAATCTTCGTCAGTAATGTCGTTAAAAACGCTCATGAATAAAAGGAAAGCTTAGGATAAGTACTTACAATAGGATGAACACGAATGTTGCCCTCTGCATGTCACTTTTCACTGAGTTCGACGAATCTTCGTTAAACAACTGAAGTTGACCAGGAAACGTAGGGGTTTCTGTACGAAAATCCTGTTCACAGCGCCAGAAATGTTACACACACGAAAATATTACTTTTAAAAAAGCTTTAGTTTCAGAAAAAATAACTAATAGCGAATGTAATAATATAATTTTTATAATGTTTATTGTTATAATGTTACAAACGTAATCACAGAGATAAAAGAACAAGAGACACATGTTTTTAAAAGTATTTATATAAGAATAATATCTTTGTAGCACTTTCTTCGTGTGAACGTTTACATTTCTATATAGAGATTTAGAACAAATTTTTGCATTTGATTAAAGAATTTGGTGGGATACCATAAAAAACGAAGGACCAGAAATTATGCTTTTTTATATCTTTATTGCATAACTTCAAATTTAACAATAATACTTACTTCACTAAATGAAGGTAAATCTTAAATTTAATGAACCCTATTTTAATTTACACCCTATAGGTACCGGAGCGTAGACATCCGATCCCTACGACTACATTTTTGTAACTCTCTTCTTTCTTACAATTTTAAAACTAAACACAGATACAAAAACATCTGCTAAACACTTGTTCTCAATTTCTGACCATTCTTTCCCACACATAATATATTGCATAAAGTATATTTTCATGTCCAAAATATCATAAGTGGTGTCTGGACAATTTCGAAAGTAGGAGGTGGAGCGATCGTTAAGAAACCCTGTTGACGCACATATTACTGACTCAATACAGGATGCGTCATATCATTTTTATCATTTTATTTTATGAAATGCAACAGAATTTATCCACCATTTCCGAAATTCCTACGTCTTTTAGAAATACGTGATGGGATAAAAATATTCTCGGGCATGATTTTTTTGCCCAGTCCAGCAAATTGACTAGTGCTGTCGCATCCTGTTAGAGCATGGGAAGCTAGTAAACTTTTCAATAAGTGTGACTGAAGATTTGATTTATGTACAAGAATAAACCTCTTATTATCTTTAATACCTGACTTTATCTATACTTCCCAAGCTAAAAATCATTCTTTAAAATATTACATAAAATTTATAACAACTGGAAAATATAATTGACCACAAAGCAAACTAGTCTCCGGACAATACTGAAATACTCTGTTCATCTCATGAAATGGCAAACACACGAATATTATTGCATATAAGACACAATAGATCTTTTAGGTCTCAGTGAATGTCACCCCAATATACATAATAATAATAATAATGTTTATTTACGAAATATAAAAAAGTACAATATATAGATAAAAAAATGTAAACAAACAAACAAAATCACTGAAGTTGTAAGGAGCTGGACGCTTCTTACAGCTTGTACGTGATATGTGCACATAAGTGGTTATTTTACTGGACATCATCGGGTGTTTTTAGGACATCATCGGGGTTTTTAGGACATTATCGGGTTTTTTAGGACATCATCGGGTTTTTTAGGACATCATCGGGTTTTTTAGTATATCATCGTTTTTTTCTTGAAATTATCAGGTAAGTGAATCAATTTTTTTGTATGTATGTAATACTAAATATATAGAGAATACTATTTTGTGTGCTGTTAGTATTGAATTTCTACTGGTTATTTATAATTTTCCTTAACATATCTCTATCTAGAGTAATTATCCAATTTTTAATTTTTGATTTAAAATGTTTAATAATCTTTAAATTTTTTAACTCTATAGGAACTTGATTATAAAGTTTGGGACCCAAGTAGTCAAAAAAATGCTGTCCTATAGTTTTTTCTCGTCTAGGTAGGATATATACATTTTTCTTATAACGAGTATCATGAAGGTGTTCTGGACAAATCAGGTTATTTCTATTTTTCTGAAAGTACAACAACATTTTCATACAATAAATTTGTGTAGCATCCATAAAACCACTTAGATCATAAATATCATTACTAGGAAAAGTGATATTTTTTCGAAAAATTATTCTCATTATCCATTTCTGAATAACATTTAATTTTTGTAGGTGGCAGTTATTTACTCCCCCCCATGCAAGAATTCCGTAGTTAATTTGGGATTGCACTAGTGAGTAATACATAATTTTTAAGTTATGAATATCTAAGAATTCTCTCAAGTATCTAAATTTGGACAGAAGACCCCGTAATTTTAAAACTACATTTTTAATATGCAGCTCCCATTTTAGATGACGATCTATTATAACACCTAAATACTTAATGCTCTCTGTTTCAGGTATTTTCATATTATTATGAAGTTCGAGTGAACCAAAATTTGGAAGTCCAGTGGTGTAGGATGCAAATGGCATATATTTTGTTTTATCGACATTTAGTGTAAGTTTGTTGTATTTGAGCCATTCTGTTACAGTTTGGAAATCATTTTCAGTTGCATCCTTGAGCGCTTTCCACGTTTTTTCGGTATAAAATATGGCAGTGTCATCAGCAAAACTTATGATTTTGCCTTTAGAATTTAGATGTAGTAAGCTGTTAATGAACACTGTAAATAGTACATACATTATTGCATATAATATCAGCTAAATCAGAATGCTTCACTAGGTGTATTGTAGTTTGTAGCGATACTAATGCTCTAATTATTCTTTTTGCACATTTTAAGGAACTTTTTAACTAAAGAAGTATGGATAAAGACAGGTGAGCGGTTTATTCCTGTAAACAAAATAAATCTTCAGTCGAACTTATTACAAAGTTTACCAGATTTCCATGCTCCAGCAGGATATGACAGCACTAGTCAATTTTCTGGACTGGGCAAAAAATCATTTTTAAAACACGTAGGAACTTCGGAAATGGTGGATACCTTCTTTAATCAAATACAAAAATTTGTTCCAAAACTCTATACAGACAGTGGTGACGTTGACTGCGTAGATACTCTAAGAGGTATTTTAGCATCTTCTAGAAATATCAGTAAATTACCTCCAACTAGAGATAGCTTACTATTGCATTTTCAGAGGGTAAACTACCATACACACATTTGGTTACGTAGTTTAGAATCTAAACCTGCCACTTTGGACCCTCTACAAAATGGTTGGGAGATCCACAACGACGAACTACAACCAGTACTTACAACATAATCGGAGTTTCCTTTACCCACGGATTTATTAACTTTATGTAATTGTTTAAAAGATATATGCATGTAATAAATTTTATTTTCGTTTAAATACTACCTACGTAATTGCTCTTTAGGTTGCAAATGAAGAAACTGTTCGTGCATAAAGTTAGAGGTACCATGCATTGGATCATGCAAGTGGCATGGACAAAGTTGTAATAATACGATACAACAAACTGTGGATTCCAGTTCCAAAAGTGATTAAGATTTGAAACTTTCATGCTAAAATCAAAATAGACATTAATAGTATATTATGCAACGATCATGTATTAGCCATCACATTAGAGTTGCATACACTATTTTTTCTACGAACAAGAAATTTTATTTGAATTCAACAACATTGCTTTTTTTTATACTTCTCTTGCTACCCCCCAATCCATAAATTGACCATAAAATTTATCATATACCTTTTTTGATTTTGCAGGTAATAAACTATTGGATACATTTTCCGCCTTTTCAGTGATTTCAGGTGGTGTGTATGAAAACTCTTCATCACTCGACATTTCTTTTAAAAAGTGGAAGCTGTTAGATGTATCCTGTATGTAAAATGTAACTACTGTATGTAAGATGAACACTGACATTTGATGTCAACTGTAACTACTGTATGTAAGATGAACACTGACATTTTGACATGACAGTTGACAGTACTAAATAAATATGGTTTTGATGACTACATGTTTCAATGGTAACCTAAATACCTATATAGCCTACCAGCCTACATTAAAGAAAGCAACATATTTAAATAACACAGAAGGTATCTACCTTTTTGACTAACGCAAAATATCTCTTAGAAACTGTCAAACATTCTACAGAAAATATTGGGTCTGCCTACTTGGTTATTTAAAAATCTAGATTTCTATTGGTCAATTTTTCAGTTTCATAATGAAAAACAGTGTTATAATGAGTATCATTATGAAACTGAAAATTGGCATTTAATTTACAACTTATAGTATAGGAGTAGAAAAAAACTTTTTTTAATATTTCAATAATTATAGTAACTAATGCATGTGATGGTGTTAATTAACTATTAACATTTTAAGGAAAATTAAAAAAGTTGCTTTATGACTAAAGAACTAAAAATCACAATTAGAATATCTAAAAAGAATATTAGTTGCATACATTTGGGAAATAGCGGGCAGCGCGGGGTGCGTTTGAGGGTACCGATTGCATTGAGTGCGCCGCATTTTTAGTGACATCCTTCTAATCAAAATTAAGTTTCTCGCTTATTATCCAGCCAATTTTATCAAACAAAAACCATTAGAAGCAGAAAAGAAAGGGCTATCTTTAAACAAAAATGCTCCCCACCCTTTCCTTCGTCACGATTTTTATACTACCGGGTACATTCGACTTATGAAGGGATACACTATCACATAAATACGTCAAATCATTTTAAAACAAAACTGCTCACAGGCTGAACGATAGAGATCAAAGTGCACTATACTATTTGCACAAAATGAGGATTAATATTTCTTGCCTTTGTTACCTAATCTAAGGCGCTCATGCAGTTCTAGTGAAGTGATATCCTAGGAGTTTGAGCTATTGTTTGTCTGAAACCTTGTGTTAGATATTAAAAAAAATCAGTTCCTTAATTTTATGTTTGAGAATTTTAATTTTTGTTGTTTATGTGTAATAATGTTGAGTATTTGTTTAATTAGGATTATTTTGAAGTACTTGCAAGATTTTTTGTGGAAACAAATTGTGATTTATGTGAGATATATTAAGAATAAAAGACTTATTAAACTTTCAATGCACTTTTTAATAGGTAATAATAATAAAAGAACACCATATAATTTATAAATTATAAATAAATATATAAACAAAATACATTCAACCAGTATGTATATAATAACTATTACTAATTTAAGGACACTTTTGCAGTTTCTATCCAAAATATTGCTCAAGTGTAGGTAGGACAAAATTAAAGTAAAGAGCTGCTTGACTGCCATACAAGCAAGTGTGACAGTTTGATAAAAGAACTGCTACTTTGTAAATAGAGTCCACATCTTGCAACAATTTTTTTTGATTTTTCTTAAAATCCACAAATGCAAAATTTGATAAAACTTTTTGAAATCTCCACTCAACTGCTATTCTTATAGTCTTCATTGACTGATTGAACCGGTGCTGGTAGAGAATTAAATGTTCAGGTCTTCAAGGAAAAGGAGTTATAAGTAATTCCATTAGAGGATATGCTAAATCACCATAAAGCACATATTTTTCATTTGGTCCAAAAACTGCCTTTTGCTGCAACTCATCATAAGGTAATGATTCCCTATAAAAATAAATAAGAGGAATATTAAACAAGACTATTTTATACAAAAGTATACCTAAGAATTCCTGCATCATGCCTCCTTCAAATATAGGCACCTTTTAGGCTTGCGTTTATGCCGTCTGGGCAAAGGACTGATTGAAATTTAAGACAGTGATGTCTTTTATGACCAGAGTTATATTCTTCCTGTAGAATTGAAGGTCGGCATATGGGTTGTTCCATCCAGCAGCCCCAAACAATTATTAACAGCTCCACCTGCTGTGTGAATAGCCTAAAAAGTATTTCAGATACTTATTACCCTGAGGTGATAATTTTTGATATGGTAAACATATAAGTAACATATCATCCTTACTTGTGCATAGAGTTACATTCTGTCTCTGTTCAGCCACTGCAAATCATTCAGGTCATTCAAAAACTCACCTCGTTTCTGAATTATCAGATCAATGATTGTTTTAATTATCTGTGATACTGTTTGTGGTGATAATCCAAAATATTGACTGTAATCACTTAGTCGAAACTGGATAGGCCAGCCTTCTCAATAAAATGCAAAGTGCTTTCAGTCCTACAATAATTTAAAGGATATTTATAATTTTTATAGAAAATATAATTACCGTCGACTCTGTTGCCTGTTCCCGTAACAATTTCTGCCGGAATCCTCAAGGCATCTAGAAGCCTAGGAAGGTCTGTTCTTTCGAAGCGAAAATTTAATTTAATTTCTTCATCCGTCACATTATCTAAATCAAAATTTCCGGGCTGATCCTGATTATCCCTATTAATTAGGAGATTTTCGAGTATTATGTACTCTATTTCCTCATCGTTGTTGTCTGCCAAAATAGCTACTTGTAGAATATCGTCCATGTTTTAATTAGTTTCAATACTAAAAAAAAATGTGAACCGAAAAGTGATAATGAAAATTAATACAATAAATAAATCATATAAAATAATAAATATTTTCCGAGGAAGATGAAAAAAGTAAGACTACGTTTTTCAAAACAATGTACCTACCTTATAATATAATGTCATTAAAGAGTTTCAATAACTCCAAATTTTAACAGATATCAAAGAATAACTATATATTATTTCACGCTTTACAAACTAAGTTTTGAAAAATATTTTTCAAAAACAGTGACCGTTCAACGAAGAAGAAGCAACTAAAACAACTACTTCCCGGAATACAGGCTACATGAACGGTTACTGTTTTTGAAAAATATTTTTTAAAACTTAGTTGTAAAGCGTAGAATGATATATATTTATTATTTGATATTTGTTGGTAATACGCTTTACTAAATACGACAATTTTACAGGAAACTGTAATAATTCTCCAAATTTCAAGTCTGTAAGTAAACTGGAGAGGTGGGAACGAAAGATTTTAAGAGAAATTTACGGAGGAATTAAAGATGCGGGGCAGTGGAGAAGAAGAACAAACAAAGAAATCCAAGACATGTATAAGGAACCACGCATTACAAGTAAAATTCAAGCACAACGACTTCGATGGTTAGGCCATGTGGGTAGGATGGATGACGAAAGGAAGAAAAAATTCTTCTTGCAGGTAAAGGAGGCGAGAAAAAAAAGGGTCGACCTAGGAAGAAATGTATGGCTGCTGTTAAAGAAGACTTGAAACAGATAGGAATAGAGGACTGGAATAGGATAGCAAGACATCGAATAAAATGGAGAAATGTAACAAAAACAGTAGCAGCTATGGGCCTTTGAGAGGTCTAAAACGCTGCTTCGTGTATAAACGGACCTAGAAAGTGAATGTTCTTCAGCACTAGTCGATTATACGTCCGTGCTTCGAGCAAAGACGATTGCCGGTATAGCCTGAATGAATGAAAACATCGAAAAAGAGGATATACCGACCGAAAAATTAAAAAATGTCCGACAGTCACGCTCTGCTTAAAGCTATCAGCAATCCAATCACTGGTAATAAACTGTAAATAATCCCCAAACAGGCTGACTAGAGTCAACACAGTGTCTATAATTTGGGTGCTGGGACATGAGGGGTTTGCAGGTAATGAATTGGCGGACCAAGCTGAAGAAGGCTCTGGAGGAGACTCCATAGGTCTGGAACCGTGCTGTGGAATCACAAAGGATTGCATAAGAGGGGAAATCAGGAACTGGTTAGATAAAGAACACCAATTCAAACTCCATACAAAGAGTTTACTGAGCAAGGTAGACAAGGAACTATTAACCAGGCTATTGATCACTGAACACTGTACCCTGAGAATACATCCACACAAGATTCAGTGAACCTATGTGCAAGAAATGTGAACTAAGGGATGAGACACCAACCCACCGAACGAATGATTGATAGGGTGTAGAAAAAATAAAATTTTTGAGATATTCCCACTGCATTACCAATTATGATTGAAAAGCGAAAAACAAGGTAAGGCAGGCGGGAATTTCGCGATGCCCGAAGAAGGCGTTCAAATTTTCCTGACAATATCTTGTTTTCCTCTTTTTCATAAAAAATGCTAATGTAGTGGTATTTTCAAATAATTTAGCTTATTTAGTTTTTGGTAAATTATGCCAAGACAACTTCATATTTTATGAGCACTGTAAATGCTATTTGATAGCTTGCTCCATGATCCTTAGGTATACCTAACACTGTTTACGTGACTGCAGGAAAAAAGGTAATTTTCGACTTACCGGACAGGCCAAAGTACTTTTTACTGTGCGTTGAAAATGTAAATCATACGATTGGAATATTTATTGCATTTAAAAACAGACGGCCATATTGATATTATAAAAGTTGTTAGTAGAATATTTAGAAGCTATGTTATCACAGCAATCCCACTTTATTGGGTACAATCCAATTGGATGTTTCCATCTTCCATAACGTGCATACCTCCATCCAATAATCAATAAAGCCAGACATTTTTTCGACTTTATTTGAAGACGGTTCATATAATTCTCCTTTTTCATCTACTTCCATTTTTTCATGTTTATCCTCTTCCTTTGCGTTAAAACTATCAGCGTGCGTTGTTGTTTTTACTGATTTCTTATTCAACGCATTACTTATAAGGCTGAGTGAACTGTTTTCATTAAAATCTGGAAAAACCATTCTAGGATCTCCTAAAATTTGACTTTCAGAATTTTCCTCAATGTGGCTGATACTTATTTTAAGAGTTTCTTGAGAAACGTTAACCATATTTATGTGATCTCTATTTAGAGCCTCTTCGAGTAGAAACGTTGAAGATTGCATGCGAGACTTGAAAAGAGCTTCCCTGCTTTTTCTTTTCTTATATTTTCTTACATATTCGCTGGGTGTTATGGACAAAAGTTGCTCTACTCTATCATGGAGAAGCAATGGAGATTTCTTGCGGGGAATTATCCACCCGAAACTCGATTTTGTACTTATCTTTCTAGCTAGTTTTCTGTACGTTGGAACAAAGTGGGATTTTCTTATGGTTGTTTCAATTCTTTGAGGAAGTAGCTGAACTCTTGAAACGGAATGATTTGAACCGCAGTCAGTTTCGTTTAAATGAGGGTGTTTCAATTTGAGTTTGATGAGCGACTTAGCGTTTGTTCTATGATATACTTTGTTGACTTCAAATAGGAGGAGTATGTGAATTACGCATACCATCAGGGCCAGAAATATTTCTATGGAAAAATGTGGATTTGAATAAATGTGAACCGTGAGTTTTTGTGAGAATAATTCTCCGAAATCTCTAATAATATCTGCCATATTAAACAAAGATTTCGACACCGAAAATTTAATGTCACACCAATTTGTCAAGTGATTAACACAGAACGGCTTTATTACGTAAACGCAGTATTGGCACAGAATATCCCACTCACACAGAAGCGATACCTTCGTTCGTATTGAAAAGAGCCTTCATTAATAGAAGAGCATCCTGTCATTTCATTGCTTGTGGTTGCTATGTGAAAAGAAGTCAACCCGCGCCACTTTCCACTCGTATCAATGTTGCATAAGCGCCGATCTTAACGCCACCTCTTGAATTATAGCAGATGTGCTCTAAGTGCTAGTTGGACTTAATATTAAGATTTGGATCTCGAAGACTCTGTAAGATAGATGGATGTTCAAATGTTAGTTGGAACAGTTTAAATGAATAACATGTATTTTGTGATATTTACTATTTAAAACATAGCTATCGATTGCATTTACTCACAATATTGACAGTGTAATAGATTATGAAAATATTGTTTTTCTACAGTCGCGCGTAAAATGACTAATTACTATATTCAAATGGAATCGTAAAGTCGACAAATGCCGAGGATTGTTACTTTACGCTCTAGCGCGAAAAAGGAATCTTTTTCGCTCGCTTATTTAATCAAACCACGCCCTCCGAATTAACTCAATTGGTGAATATTTATGGAACCGGAATTCTGACAAGTCTGAACAAGTCAGTAGTAGGGATGTGAGATTAATGGAAAATAATCGATTAAATAAAAATCGATTTATTTAAAATTAATCAATTTGTCAAAAATCCATTTTAATAAAAAATAAATCGATTTCTGCGCAAAAATCGATTTTTTTGGTTTATTTTAAAAAGTACATGCTTTTCATATTCCGATAATAAATCTAAGTGATTCATTCATTAACAATTTATCAGATTAAAAATAAAATAAAATTATATGAGAATTGTCAAAAATTTTGAAATATGGTCAAAAATGGTCAATAATTGTCAAAAATTGTCAATTTTTTCAAAACCTGTTAAAAATGAACAATTTTTGTTAAAAACTGTCAAAAATTGTTAAAAATGGTCAATTGTCAAGGAATTTAAAAAAACTTCGAAAAATGGTAAAAAATTTTCAAAAATGGTCAATAATTGTCAAAAACTATCAAAAATTGTCAAAAACTGTCAAAACTAGACAATATTTGCCAAAATTATTTACTTAATTACAGTTACCTGTAAATAATTGTCATATTTGTAAAGCGTGATCTATAGACGTCAAAAAATAATAGTTCAATACTATTAAACGCTTTACAAAATTGGAAAAAAAGAAAAATATAGAACACGCTTTACTTATATGACAATTATTTACAGGTAACTGTAATTAAGTAAATAACTACAAAACCGAGATGGTTTTTTGTCGATATAGAATTTTGGTTTGTGATTAGTTGTGGAGATGTCGCTGATATCGCACTCTTAGCATTTCCTTTACTGAGGTTAATGTATTGGTGTGGTATCAACGTAGTCTCCAGTCCAGGATTATGCTCTCAAAGCTTCTGGACGAATAGCATCTACTTTGTGCTGATGAGACGCAATACGCCGAAACCGGTCCACAAGTGATGTTATTCCTTCAAATCGCAAACCAGAATGGTTGGTTCTATCTTAACAGATATACCAACCCTGTTTACTTTAGAAGTGTAATTCAATGTCTGTCGGGGCATATAGCCCGAAAAGTAGTTGTTGCTTCTTAGTGGACTTAGTGGAATTTCTTTTTATAATTTTGTAAAGCGTTTAATAGTATTGAACTATTATTTTTTGACGTCTATTTTCAAAATTGGTCAATTATTGTCAAAAATTGGTAAAATTTTGAAAAATGGTAGACAATTGTCAAAAATTATCAAAAATTGTAAAAAATTTCGAAAAATTGTTAAAAATGGTCAAAATTTTGGAAAAATGGTCCATAATTGTCAACAATTGTCAATAATTATCAAAAATGGTCGATAATTTTGAAAAATGTTCTAAAATTTTGAAAAATTGTCAAAAATGGTCAAAAACTATCAAAAATGGTTAAAAATTGTCAATTATTGCTAAAAACTGTCAAAAATGGTTAAAAATTGTCATCATTTTGAAAAATGGTCAAAATTTATCAAAAATTTGGAAAAATGGTCACTAATTTTGAAAAACAGTCAAAATGGTCAATAATTGTTAAAAGTTGTCAAAATTTTGAAAAATAGTCAATAAATACTACGAGCCGTTTCCGAAAATCGATTTAAACACGTAATTCATAAAATGGATTCACTAAAAATCGAATATTATTACTATAAAAATTGATAACTAAAAATCGATTTATATTAAAATCGATTATAAGCAAATAATAATCGATTTGTATGAAAATCGATTATTTTTTAACATTCATCATGATGAATATCGAGAAAGACGATTATTCTAGCACTCCTATTATAACCTAAGATAATTTAAAAAACTGTTTTAATTATTAAAGGGAGATTGTAGAGAAAAGTATGTGTGTTTTTCGAGCGTGAAGATAAAAAATCGACAACTAAGTAGTTATTGAAAAATGACAGTAGCCTACTAAGTTTTTGTCGATTTTATTTGATTCTCCATATAAATGTATGTGGCGTGGGCAAAGTGCCGTGAGAAATAATATTTCTCACAGTATGAGCAATATTTGGTTTTGAAATTAAGTAAGGTATGAGAAATACGTCACTTTTCATAGCAGTTGTAGAATAGTGATTATGCGCCAAGGTAGAAAAGTGAGGTATTATTGTCGAGGTCCATTTAATGGATCCGAGACATTAATACACTTTTCTACCGTGGCTCATATAGCATTTTTTTCACTACTGGCATTTTATTTTTTTAAATATTAGTTTGTCGACTTCCGTTTCACATGACATGACAGCTGTGCACAAGTTAACCTCACATTCTATTAAATGGAGTGAGATTTAGTTATAATCAAGTAGGCTCTGTATTTTTCTACCTTGGTTAATAATGAACAACTTTACTACCTCAACAAAAGTCAATAAAGTTAGGTTTAGAGGCTAGTAGTGAAAAATAGTAATTATGCGCCAAGGTAGAAAAGTGAGGTATTATTTTCGAGGTCCATTAAGGACCGAGAAGCGAAGCTTCGAGGTTTTCAATGGATCCGAGACAATAATACACTTTTCTACCGTGGCTCATATAGCATTTCTTTCACTACTTCACTACTTCACTACTGGCATTTTAATTTTTTTAAATATTAGTTTGTCGACTCCCGTTTCACATGAGATAACAAAGGCGGATGAATGTCACGAACAATCCGACGTTGCCATTTTTATAAAAGTATAATCTGTCAATTTCTTCAAAATAATAACCTTATATTCTTGGTTAACACAGATCATTGGTTAATTTATCGAGAAGGGCAAGGATAATGATTGAAGAAGACATTTTTTCAACACTGCATAGCTTCTTCAATCATTATCCTTGCCCTTCTCGATAAGATTATACTTTTATTATAGTGGCAACGTCGGATTGTTCGTGACATTCATCCGCCTTTGACATAACAGCTGTGCACAAGTTAACCTCACATTCTATAGGACATGTCCACCAACTGACAGTTGACAGTCGCCCGCAGTAAAAATAATAAACAATTATTTGGTCAGATTTGTATTTTTGTTGTTTTGTAGTGTTTTAATGATCCTTTCTATGATAAACAGTATGACATAGCTTTCAAAATACCTAAGCAATTAAAACAATGTCGAAGAAAGCACCAACTTAAAATTAAATTAACTCAAACACGATCAAAATAACTATAAGAACCACGTGCTGTGCTCAGAACATACAGAAATAGCACACAACGCTTGTTTCAACTTCAGATTCATCCGGGCGTGACGTCACGTGGACTTGCCCTATTAAATGGATTGAGATTTAGTTATAATCAAGTAGGCTCTGTATTTTTCTACCTTGTATAATAATGAACAACTTTACTACCTCAACAAAAGTCAATAAAGTTAAAGCCCGTTCAGTACAAAATCCGTTGCACGTCATCAAAGTGTCGAAAAAGAGACGTTCGTTTATATCTTGTCATTCGATTGCTGTTGTCAATCTTCTGTCAATCACTATGTTAAGCCTCTCTAAACTCAATAAATATTGAAATTTATAAGTCGCATTGTATTAAAAAATAAAAATATATGTTTAAAGAAAGGTTTCGTAATTAATTTGATATCAAATACAGCTCGTAGGTTAATTAAATATTAAACTCAAACGAACGGCAGTCTCAGTTTAACATTAATAAAATTTTATATGTTGGCGACAGTGGACACTGTTGCCGCGTTTAAATTGCTTTATCGGGTAAAATTTTGACATTTATCAGCTGGTTTCTACAATTTTTGTGGTTACCTCCTACGTATTTTATTTCGCTCATTTAATTCTTTTTATTTGTGCGTTATTAAAAACTGTAAAACTGTTCTTATTAGAGCAAATATGCCGAAACAATTAACATTATCATTTTCTAGGTTTTTCCTTCTAGTTTACTAGTTGTTATGTACTTGTTTATAATATACAAATTGATGCTTGTCATATATAATTTTTATAGTTGTCATTATTATAATTTTTCTTTAAAGATAAAAGTCTTTTAATAGAGTATTTCTGTGTTATTGGGTTTGCTTCAACAGGTTATGGGCCCAGGAACGCAATAAATAAATATACCCCAATTTTTGTCGTCACAGATTTAGTTGACAAAATGGATTATACAAAAGTACAAATTGGACTTTTAGAAGGTAAATCAAATTGGTCTACGTGGAAATTTAAAATTTGCATATTACTAAGAGGTATTATTGGAGCTCTAGAAATTGTAGAAGGTACATTAAAAGAACCTACAACTTTAGCAGAAAATGCTACGGAGGCAGAAGGTATCAAGTACAAAAAAGAGTTGAAAGAGTACAGAAAAGTAGAAAGCAGTGCAATGATTATCCTAACAACCAATATGACCGAAGATACTTTAAAGAAAATTATGAGATTTTCAACAGCAAAAGAAATATGGCAAGAATTAAATAGACTATTTGATGGTGCAACAGAAGAAAAAGTTTATGATCTCTGTTTAGAATTCTTTAGCTTTGAAAAAGAACCAAATGACGATGTAGCTACACATATGTCTAAGCTTAAAAATCTTTGGAATGAAATGAAATTAGCAGTTCAAAAAGAAAATGCAATTGAACTACCAGAAGTGTTGCTAATTTGTAAAATTTTAGGAACATTACCAGACAATTATTTCTCATTTAGATCTAGTTGGATGTTAATATCCAAAAATAATAGAACAATAGACAACCTTACGAATCAATTGTGTGTTTATGAGAAAGCCTTGAATGAAAAAGATAAAAATAAGGCGAATCAAGAAGTTCTTTTTACTGGTACGTCTTCATATCCAAATAAAAATAAGTTCAAGAATTGGTATTGCAAATATTGTAAAGAAAAAGGTCATAAAGTTAAAATGTGTCCCAAATGGCGTGCTGATGGCAAACCCCCTAAGCCAAGTACTACAAATTCAAAAGCTAACGTCATTCTAGTCTGTTCAAATGAATGTTTTAATTCAGAAGAAGTGGTTCGTAACTGGTATGTAGATAATGGTGCTACAAATCACATTACATTTTGTCCAGAATTATTTGATACTTATGAACCTTTCACAACAGCTCATCAAGTGATAACTGCAAGTGGTGAATCAATTGAAGCCCTAGGAAGAGGAACAATAATTTTTGAAACATTGGTCAATAATAAAAAAAACACACTAATTCTTAGTGATGTTTGGCTTGTACCAAAAATCAAGAAAAATTTGTTTTCCGTTCTCGCTGCTCAAGATAAAAAACCAAATAGTCAATTTATCTCCAGAGCCACAAAATGTTTTCTAAAAATTGATAATATAGTTGTTCTTGAAGGTTACAGAAGCCAAAATTCCGGATTATTTAAACTAAATATAAACACTATTACGAAATTACCTGAATTGAATAACATATCAAATCAATCACAACTACAGTTATTTCACGAAAGACTAGGTCATCAAAACAAAAGACATGTGAAAAACTTAATAGAAAGAGAATTTGGAATCAAAGTATATCTCGATAGCGAAATATGTGAAGGATGTGTGTTTGGAAAAGCCAATCGAAGAAAATTTGGTACAAGAGAACATGCAACTCTACCTGGAGAACGTATTCATACGGATGTATGTGGTCCATTTTTAAATTCTATGTCAGGGTTTAGATACTACGTTTTATTTAAAGACGATTTTACTTGTTTTCGTGAAGTATTTTTTATCAAACATAAGTCAGAAGTTTCTTCTAAGCTGCAAGAAATGTTGCTTCAGATAAGAGCTGCAGGTCATACAGTGCAAGAACTGCTTTGTGACAATGGAGGAGAGTTTGATAATAAAGAAGTTAAAGAGATTTTAGCCAAGTATGGAGTAAAACAACGCTTTACTATGCCGTATACACCGCAACAAAATGGTTCTTCAGAAAGAGAAAATAGAACGCTGGTAGAAACAGCTAGAGCTCTTATGCACTCCCATGAAGAAATTCCTCAAGGATTGTGGGCTGAGATGATAAATACAGCTAAATATATTCTCAATCTCAGTGGTTCTTCTAGAATAGAAGGAAAATCACCAATACAATTATGGACTGGGAAGAAACCAAGCATTAAGCATCTTAGAATTATTGGAACTACATGCTATGCTCATATACCTAAACAACAAAGAAAGAAAATGGATAAAAAGGCCATGAAAGGTATTTTAATTGGCTATGATGGTGTAGATGGGTATCGCATATGGTGTAGAGAAAATAATAAATTAATCAGGTCACGTGATGTAACTTTCCAAGAGAACATTCTCCAAATTAAAAGTAATTTCAAATTAGAATTTGTTCGACAGAAAAATGAAGAAAATCGAGATGTTAAGGATAATGATATTCAAACAGAAGAAATCTTGAAGAAAACAGAATTTATAAGTCAAGACGAAGATAATGATGATGGTGAAATAGAAAATTCAGAACCGCAAATAGATGAAACAAGAAATCTACGAAATAGAGCATTAATAAAACCTCCACAACGTTTTGAAGACTTTGTAATGACTTCTTTAGCAAATATAACTGAACCTTCAGAACCATCTTCATACAGAGAAGCTATAAACAGCTCTGACAAGGAAGAATGGCAAAAGGCAATGCAGATAGAGATGGAATCTTTACAAGAAAACCAAACGTGGACTTTGGAAGAACTCCCGGAAGGAATTAAACCACTTCCATGTAAATGGGTTTATAAAGTAAAGACGAATCCCGACGGCTCCATTGATAAGTATAAAGCTCGACTAGTCATAAAAGGTTTTGCTCAAAAAGAAGGCGTAGATTATGATCAAACATTTAGTCCAGTTGCGAGATCTAGCACTATAAGACTTTTACTTAGTGTTGCAGCAAATGAAAAGTTGAAACTCACTCAGTTCGATGTATCAACTGCTTTTCTTTATGGAGAGCTAGATGAAACAATATACATGCGTCAACCTGAAGGATTCAATGATAACTCTCAAAAGGTTTGCAGATTACACAAGAGCCTATATGGGTTAAAACAGGCGCCTAGGTGCTGGAATCAACGTTTTGTAAAATTTCTTAAGGAATATGGATTTATAATGAGCGAAGCTGATCCTTGTCTTTTTATAAAGCTACATGGAAAAATCAAACTTTTACTTGCTCTTTATAGGTATAGAGATATCTACCAAAGACAATGGTTCAATAAAAATACACCAAAAGTCCTATACTAAGAAAATTTTAGAAAAGTTTGGCATGGAAAATTGCAGACCAGTTTCAACACCTATTATTAAGGACTATTCTCAATCAGGGAAAGATCAAGATGAATCTCTAAATTTTCCTTATAGAGAAGCTGTTGGTTCATTAATGTACCTTATGGTATCTACGAGACCAGATATATCTTATACACTAGGAGTTGTTTCTAGATCGTTGGAACATCCCAGTAAAGAAGATGTTATTAAGGTGAAACGTATATTTAGATACCTTCAAGGAACATTGGATTATGGAATCACTTATAAACCACACCATCTGCAAGGAATCATAAGAATATACAGTGATGCTGATCATGGTGGTGATACACTCACTGGTAGATCAACATCAGGAATTGTTTGTATTTATGCTGCAGGTGCGGTATCATGGTTAAGCCAAAAACAAACTTCAGTAGCAATTTCCACAACCGAATCAGAAATAGTTGCTGCAAGTGAGGCTGCTCGCGAAATAGTTTGGATTAAACGTCTCTTGACTGAAATAACTAACTTATCAGCTGTACCAGAACTTCATATTGACAATGAACCAGCATTGAGGTTAGCTCAAAATCCCGAATTCCATAGACGTACCAAACATATTCGAACAAGGCACTTTTTTGTACGGGAATTGGTATCAGAAGGAGAAATTGTCGTTAAGAAAGTACATACTGAGCATCAGTTGGCTGATATGATGAGCAAAGCTCTTCCAAAACCTAGATTAGTACAGCTTTGTACAAATATAGGATTAAACTAACTTAGTGAAGAGAAAAACCACTTAATGAGGGAAAGTGTTGAAATATTATCATTTTCTAGGTTTTTCCTTCTAGTTTACTAGTTGTTATGTACTTGTTTATAATATACAAATTGATACTTGTCATATATAATTTTTATAGTTGTCATTATTATAATTTTTCTTTAAAGATAAAAGTCTTTTAATAGAGTATTTCTGTGTTATTGGGTTTGCTTCAACACAAAGAACTTGTGGCTTCATTAATAAATTATTTTGAACAAGAACGTGATAACAATGGTCCATTGCTACCTTTGAATGCTGTAAGAGAGGTAAGTTAGCAGAGACAACATACTGAATTATTATCTTAATATATGTATATTGTATATACATATTTTTTTTAGCGTGTAGCAGCAGCACTTACGTTGAATATATCAACTGTGAGTAATATTTCACAAGCCGTGAAGAGTGATCAAAGTTTAAAGTCGCCTCCAAAAAAACGTATAAAAAATAAAACTGTTAATAATACTGCAATAGTTAATACCTCCGCTATTCGTGATACCATTTACAGCATGTATGAATCAAGTAAGTATAACTTTAATATGTGTAATAATGTATAAGATATAAATATAATTTTTATATTCACTTTGTTATATCTAATTAACTTTTTTCATTATATTGTGTTTTATTGTTCATACTCAATGTATGTATGTATATTGGGGTAAAATTCACTGAGACCCTTAAAGATCTATTCTGTCCTATTGTTCTTAATGCTCAGCAATAAGTATACCTGAAAATTTATTTACAGATCAACATGTAACTTTAGGCACATCACTAGAAAAATTGAAAGACAAACAATTATTCAATGGATGTAAAGTGTCTCTGAGCTGCTTACTAAAAGACATTGGTTTTAAATGGAAAAAAGATGATCCACGCAGAGGACTTATGGAACTTTCACATATAGCAGTGAAAAGGGTTGAATTTTTAAGAAAATACATACAAGAAAAAGAAACTGCTCTGTATAAATTTGTTTTTATTGATGAAACATGGATTTTCCAAAATGGTACAGTAGGTCGTTCATGGCAAGATCCAGATAAAAGGAGTGTCAAAACTACAAAAGTGGATGGTGAAAGGTATGTTATGAAAATGTATGTAAAAAAATTGGTATGTGAAATTATTTTTATTATAGATATATTGTACTTCATGCTGGGAATGAAGATGGGTTTATTAATGGGGCAGAAAATATATTTTCATCTAAAACTCAATCAAGTGACTATCATGGGGAAATGAATCAAGAAATTTTTTTGAAATGGTTTAAAAACCAATTACTATTAAATCTAACTGAACCGTCAATTATTATTATGGATAATGCACCATATCATAGTATGCTATTAGATAAATGCCCAAACATTTCATGGAAAAAATCTGATATTCAAGACTGGTTAGTGACACACAATATAGAATTCAATGAGCAAATGTTTAAAGCTGAGCTTCTTCAAATTGTAGCCCTGTAAGTACAAAATGTTTTTGAACAGCGATACAGCAATTTTTATGTAGGAATGCACCACAATTGGTTAAATACATTTAAAAATATTAATACTTGATATTATATTATTAATACTGAATTGTACCTAATAGGGATGAGTAGTACAGTCAATGAAAATTGTTTTAATTTTAATGTTACATTTTTATAAAGATAAATGAATATAAAGAATTATTACAGTTTCCTGTAAAATTGTTGTATTTAGTAAAGCGTGTTGCCAACAGATATCAAAGAATAAATTATATTATTCTACGCTTTACAAACTAAGTTTTGAAAAATATTTTTCAAAAACAGTGACCATTCAACGAAGAATGAATGAATGAATAAATGAATATATTTGACAAGAAAGTCATACAGTAAGGAACAAAGTTTGTTTTGTAAAAAATACTACTTATTCAATGTTTTTTTTTCAGAAACAAACCCCCCAACAAAATACATTGTGGATGATTTGGCAGAACAGTATGGTCACAAAGTATTACGTCTTCCTCCCTATCATTGCATTTTCAATCCGATTGAGTTAATATGGGGTATTGTCAAGCAATATTACAACAGACATATTGGTAGAGATGGCAAAAGTGAAACGTCCTGTTTAAATATGTGGTCAGAAGCCCTACACAGTATTAATCAAGATGTGTGGAAAAAGTCTATACAACATAGCGAAAAAGAAATTAACAGTTGGTGCAACCGAGAAAGGATATTAGAAAGATTGGAAATTGCTCCAATCATTATTGATACTGGTGATGATAGTGATACCACTGATGTTGAATCAACTGATGATGAATCATATGTAGAATGAGATGAATAATGATTTAATTTTAGATGCTACCATAATGTTTAAAAAGGTATGAACAAGATATATTCACAATCATTTAAAAATCTTTCCTAATTTTAAAATATTTTTATAGTTTATAACACAATCAATCTTTTAGATCATGGCAACAAATCACCTAATCAAATTTTCTATGATAGTAGGGCAGTTCGAAAATGAAGAGATAGGAATTCATTTGAAAGTGGTTATGTGAAACAAATAATTTTTGATGGTAACATTGAACCAGCAGTTATTGAAAACGAAGTTCATGCAAGCAAGAAACAAATATTATGTAGTTGATGTATGTTTATGTTTTTTACTATGCATGGTGATGTACTAACAGAAATTTTGTAGATACCTAGGAAGCTAACAAGTATCGCTGACAGAAAAAACAAGTCAAGAAGATCAACTGGAGGAGATTCAAAATAAGGGAGGGCCAACTGATAGAATCGGGAGATGAGATGGGGGGTGGAGGAAGCTCTTACCGGAATGCATCGCTTTCAATGCATTCTGGAAGGGGCGGGTTAGAATTGATATATTTAAAAAAAAAATTTTATTCCATTTGAAAATTTTTGTTCAACATTGTTTGAAAAAAAAATTAACAAACTAGTATTGTTATAATCTGCCTTGTGTAACTAATTTATATATTTACAATGTATATTTTTAATAAAACAATCGTAAGAGTTGTGGTGGCATTATTTGTTAATTTATTTCATTCATGATATTATTATGTAAGATAACTAATTCAGGAAGCATTTTCTAAAAAAAACGTGTATAATACAGGGTTTTACAAAAACTACAAAAAATTAATTTAATAGTTGTTTTTGAATTGAAAGGTAGCTCATCTGATTAATCGTTCTATTAGCAACACTCTCAGTTGCAGTAGAGGTTGTCAATTAATAATTAAGCCTTGGAATTATTATACAAACTATTGTACTGAGTGTTGAATATATTACGCTAGAATTCACTTACACAATGTAGTCAATAATTCGTATGTACCTTCAATCAGAGAGTGAAATGTATTCGCTCTTCTTTTCTGAGCTGTGGTGGTGCTTGCTGCACAATTTTCTTTTGTTGTGATAAATATATCAGTATGAAGATTTATTTCACCAAAATATAAAACAAAATGACCTTAAAAAAGTGATCTAGGTTATCAGAATCTTACATCAGCCTTTCATATTGTAGTGACAACATTCTAGAAGCCAACTTGTAGGTAATTGCTATTGTAACCTAAAAATTATATTAGATAATTTATATTTAATTTTGATAAAATATTTTAGAACAAATAATAATTGACCACTTTATATTTTTTTCTTAATACTATTTCATATATATACATTTCAAATACTTAAATAATTTCTAACTAATTAAGCGTTGTGGTATAAGCATACAAATAAAACTTTTAACTATTTCATACATACCTTTTTAGTGCTAGAAATAATTCCATAGTTTTTAAAATAAGAATTTCTTAGTTAGTGCTGTACCTACTGTTAACATACAAATAAAAGTTTTATATTGTTTTATATTTAATTGAAATAAGTCGAAGTTTGTTTGCACACAATAACCTTCAATAACTAAACCTAACCTATAGCCAAATAAAAAGAAGAATATTTGATAAACTTCATTCGATATTTACTAGATTCTCATACTATTTCAAGGGCTTGGCAACATAGTCCAGTTATGACAGATGTGACGTGCAACGGATTTTGTACTGAACGGGCTATAGGTTTAGAGGCTAGTAGTGAAAAAAAATTTTTATTTGAAAACTGGAAAATGTCAATTGGGTTTTTGAGTGCTATCGTTTGTGAAATGATTGAGATCAGTGATATCATCATATCATATTAAAGAGAGTATTAATGTGGATAATTATTTTTTCTACGTGACGTATTTTTCATACCTTACTTAATTTCAAAACCAAATATTGCTCATACTGTGAGAAATAATATTTCTCACGGCACTTTGCCCTCGCCACGTACATTTATATGGTGAATCAAATAAAATCGACAAAAACTTATTTCCATTAAATCTTAGTTTAAAAAGACATATACTTATTTATAATAAATAATATGGATACTGACAGTAGTGACGATTTTAATAATACATCATATAATATGCACCGTATATGAATCAACCCTCAACTTCTACTATTAATATAACGGAGAATTTGGTGAAAACAAATGACGTTCCGGGTTTGACCATACAAAATTGTACAAATTTCACCATCAACTGTAATTTTAAATAAAATTATTCAACAGTATAGAGATGGGATACTTTAGTGTTATTTTTGTTTTACTAACCATAAAAATAAATATTAAATTACTTTACTTGTATTCTTTAAATTTGTGCAGTTGTAGAAAAAGTATAGTATGCAACATGTGGGAAAGTACATTTCTCACTTGTTGCACAATATACTATTGCTACATTTTTAATTTAATATTTATTTTTAACAATAACAAATGTCACTTAAATTCTGAACTTTTTTAAGGATGTATTCAAAATGAGACCCTTCTATGATGAGACATGTGTTGAAGCAAGAGGTCATTTTCAACACCTCTCATAAAATTTTCACAATTTCAATCTTATTGTGGATAATAAGTATTAAATTGAAAATGTGATATAATTATCCACATCAATACCATCATAGTACTACTTGAATTTGGAATAAAAAACCATTTCGTTTGGACTAACTTCCATCCCCTATTCATTTAGTTTTTTAGTTCGATGACGTCACAGCTGAATAATCACGTCGCTTATTTTAAGTATATCTTAAAGCTGCTGATATCGACTTTCAGCATAAAAACGGAAATTTCATACCGGGTGGCAAAGTGTATTTGAGCCCATTTTAGATGCCCGTATCTTGAAAAGTATTTCAGGTTTTAAGGTGTGGTTTTTACCGAACACGTTTACACCTTTACCGAATACTACATTTTATGTCAAGTTTGTACGGCTACTTCCGTTTACACCGGAAATGAGTACGCCTTTTTGAGATATAGGGCAACTTTGTTATTTTATATGGAACACCCAGTATATTTTTTTTGGAACCTTTATCTGTCCTCTTTCTAAAAAGGTATAATTTGTGACAGCTCTTTAAATTCGTGTAGATGTTAGAGCGGTTTTAAATAATTGTTAAAAATTTTATTTCTCTACACTTTTACATCTAGTTCCTTATAAATTAAAATGTCTGAAAGAAAAACAAATAGAAAAAAATAACTAATTCAGGTACTGTTCAAAGTGTTAACCATTTAACATTTAAACAACGAATTAATTATTATTTGACATTTATACTGCAACTAAATATTTTATTCCACAGGTAACTAGATGTAATAGTGTATTTTATTTAAATATTATTATTATTATTAATATAATATAATATATAATTATTTGAAACCGCTCTCACATCTACACGAATTTAGAGAATTGTCACAAATTTTCCCTTTTTCGAAATAGGGCAGATTAGGGTTTCTAAAAAATATATATACATGGTGTTCCATATAAAATAACAAAGTTACCCTATATCTCACAAATGGTGTACTAATTTTTGGTGTAAACGGAAGTAGCTACAAACGGCGTATGCCAAAAAAAACTTAAGTATTTTTTAAGGTGTTCGGTAAAAACCGGACCTTTAATTCTGAAATACTGGTTAAGATACGGGGATTTAAAATGGGCTGAAATACACTTGGTCAACCGGTATTATTAAAAAAAATGCTCTTGTTGCCGCCTTCGTTTTTTTTATTTAGATTAACGTGTCTTGACAACGATGGCTATTGGCCCAAATACAAAAAGATATAAAATTTAAATATTGTAAAACGTACTAACGTTCTTCAAAAAAGATATTGACATTCCCAAATTTTAAATTTTTTTTATGTTATTGATTGAAGTCATTTTTTGTTTCAAGACACCAGGTGTAATTCTTATTTTGAACATAAATATACAGTTAAAATGTGCAGTCAATTTTTAGGTTAGGTTTATGTTATGAATTTTAAAATTAAGTTTTGTTACAAGTTGAGATTATCTTAAAAGTAAAATAAATAACATATATGACCTATCATTTGTTTCTTGCTGTTTCTTTGCAGCATTAATGATTTTACGAGTTCTAAAGGAATACATGCCACACAGATTTCAACTCAAAACACACCGATAAATTAAAAATTTTGCCCTCTTGATTTTTATAAAATACGCTAGGCCGTTCAAAAACAAATAAAAGAAAAAGCGAGAGTTTTAAGACGCCGGGTGAGTCTATGACATGAACTTTATATATACGTGTATACAATTAGGTGCCGTCAGCGCTACACACGGTCGAAGCTTGCACTGCGAATTAATACGCGAATCACTTTAGGGTGTCATACAACGTCAGGCAGATTTTTGCACCAAACGATTGTAAACATCTCACAGGTCATGTGAAAAAATTTAAAGGGTCACTGGGCGTCCGTATAACCGGACGCCCAGTGACGATGGACGCGGCGATTTAACATAGACAGACGCTCAGTGGTACTGTATATATATATATATATATACAATATGTCCCCCTAAGTTGGAATCATATGGAAAACTTTTGTATTATTAATTTTAGGAAAAAAAGTTATTCTTCATAAAAAGTTCTGCATTATCTAAAACCTAGAATAGAGTAATCAAATATGAAAATTTTTAGTCGTATACGAGGTTTGTCAAAAAATATGAGTTTTACTCAAGAGTAAAGTACCTTTAAATTTGACAATGTCGAAAAATGTTACTGAAAAAAGTTGATCAGAATTAAAAACTACGTTTAAATATGCAAGTACATTCGTTTAAATTGAAACTTCAGATTATTTTATTATCAGAATTAAAAATTACAATTACATTCATTTACGTTAATAAAATTATTTTTAAAACGTATGACTACAATAATAATGCAAATTTAACTGTAGTTACATGTAATCTAGGATGCACTGACAAACAAATAATTTGTTGATAGAAGGCAATGCTGACAGTAAATTTCCAAACCGCGTTAGAATTTATAAGACACATAAAAATGGTAGCGTTATTAACTGATGAAGAGAAAATAAAAATTGTTTTGATTGTGGGAGATTACTATGAAATGCATAGAGAAGCAGCAAATATTTTTAATAATAGACATCCCAATAAAAATATAACCCAATCAACTGTAACGAAAATAGTAAATAAATTTAGAAGATCTGGAAGTATTAAAAATAATTTTAATGGAAAACGTCGAAAACTGGTTGCTGATGAGAATACGCTGTTTGATGTAATGCTGTCTGTTGTAGCAAATCCAAAATTGTCATTGCGCAAAAGAAAGTCGTTGTTACAACAAAATGTAAGTAAAAATACAGTGGTAAGAATTTTAAAACTAAATAAATACAAACCATACAAACCAAAAATCGTACACACATTGAAAGAAAGGGATTATGATAGACGCTTTGATTGTTGCTCTCTCATCCAAGGAGAGTTAGATGAGGACTCTTTTTTTACGAGGCATATAATTTTTTCCGATGAGGCGACATTTTCGTCAAATGAAACTGACTCGTCGCAACATTGTCGCTGGTGGTCTGAGGAAAATCCCAATTTTGTATTAAAGTCTCATGAACAATATTCGTTTAAGACGAACGTGTGGTGTGGCATTTATAATAACAAATTAATAGGACCTTTTTTTCGCGAATCTATGAATGCCGAACGTTATTTACTGTTTTTACAAACTCATATCAATGAATTCATGGACGAACTACCCTTAATAAAACGTCAATGTATTTGGTACTAACAAGACGGTGCCGCAATACAATAAATGTTAGGAACTATCTTTAAAATTTGTTTGATGGAAAAGTTATTCACAGATATTCTGATCTCTTTTGGCCTGCTATATCCCCTGACCTAATTCCCCTTGATTACTTTTTATGGGGTTACCCGAAACAAAAAGTTTACCAGAAAGCGCCGTTTCAAGATACTGACCACTTGGAGAGGATAATTTTAGAAACATGTCAAGAAGTTTCTCCACAAATGATAAGGAATGTATTACGTGAATTTTCCAATAGAACGATTACGTGTATTGAACGAGAGGGTGGATAGGTCGAAGCATTAGTATGCTTGAAAATTAAATTTGTTGGTTTCTAATATTAATATGATGTTAGTTTTATAACTTAGTATTTGAATGTATTTTATTATTTGCAAAATGAATGAATATGCACTTATTACGCGCTTTAACTGCAAAATTATTAGAAAACATCGAAAAACTAAAAGGTTATCATGTGTTTCGGAATCACAAGATTCAAAATAGAAATATTAGTAAAAATTAAAATAATTTGAAGTTTCAATTTAAACGAATGTACTTGCATATTTAAACGTAGTTTTTAATTCTGATCACCTTTTTTCAGTACAATTTTTCGATATTGTCAAATTTAAAGGTACTTTACTCTTGAGTAGAACTCATATTTTTTGACAAACCTCGTATACGACTAAAATTTTTTATATTTGATGACTGTATTCTAGGTTTCAGATAATGCAAAAAAATTGATAATACAAAAGTTTTCCATATGATTCCAACTTAGAGGGACATATTGTATATATATATATATATATATATCTTTACGCCTTTGTGCGTCCGTACATTGTCCTTTTACATTTAATCGTGCGTCCGATGGTAGTTGTGCACAATTATTTTCCAGTTTAAACTACTTTTTCGATAGACGTCAAAAAATAATAGTTCAATACTATTAAACGCTTTACAAAATTAGAAAAATTAATTTCCAAAGAGCAGACCGTCCACTAAGAAGCAACAATAGTATTGAACTATTATTTTTTGACGTCTATAGATCACGCTTTACTTATATGACAATTATTTACAGGTAACTGTAATTAAGTAAATACCTACAAAACCGAGATGGTTTTTTGTCGATATAGAATTTTGGTTTGTGATTAGATGTAGGGATGTCGCCGATATCGCACTCTTAACATTTCCTTTACTAAGGCTAATGTGTTGGTGTGGTATCGACGTAGTCTCTAGTCCAGGATTATGCTCTCAGAGCTCTTGGACGAGTGGCATCTACCTTGTGCTGATGAGGCGCAAAAACGCCGAAACCGGTCCACAAGTGATGTTATTCCTTCTAATCGCAAACCAGAATGGTTGGTTCTATCTTAACAGATATACCAACCCCGTTCACTTTAGAAGTGTAATTCAATGTCTGTCGGGGCATATAGCCCGAGAAGTAGTTGTTGCTTCTTAGTGGACGGTCTGCTCTTTGGAAATTAATTTTTCTAATTTTGTAAAGCGTTTAATAGTATTGAACTATTATTTTTTGACGTCTATAGATCACGCTTTACTTATATGACAATTATTTACAGGTAACTGTAATTAAGTAAATACTTTTTCGATAGTTTTACATCATAACAAGCATTTTTGCAAATTTTATGGTGGACGTCAAAATACGACAAAATGAGTGGAGTATATAATATGTGAGTTCCATAAATTTCCGCACTGGCGCACTTGTATATACACGATGTGAATATACTAAAATATTTTTTAGCCAAACCAAGCGACTTGTGCGTCCGCTGGTGGCAACACCGCAATTTTTAGAATTAAGTGACTATATTTCTGAATATTTCTTCGGTGGTCGTTTCATAGGAAATTTTTATAAACTTACATAATTTACTAGGACTCTGGGCCCATAGCAGCATAATTACATAATTTTGTTTTCTTGTTTAATTCAGCTTATGTCGCTGGGAAGACAAAACACTGCAACTTTTACGATCCATAAAAGATAAAACGTAAACGTAAGTGAACTAATAACAATACAATGAATTAGTAACTAATGTCAAATATATAAAAATTTTACAGGTAACTATAGTGAAAAAAATTTCATTCTGATCTTTGATTTTAACACTAAGCGCTTATCCAATAAGTCTCAAAATATACCGGAAGTGTCATTTGAAATTTGAAAGTTGAGACACGTGATAAAAAATTACGTCATTAAATTGAATATGTTTTTCGTGGTTGTATGGCTGGTCTAATTTTTCATCAACCCGCAAAGTCTGATTTTATTATTTCGGAGATACAGGATGCATGAACTTCGTGACCAGTGATTTTAAGGAAGCAATCGTTCAAATTAGCCACCAAGTATTATAGCATTTTTTAATTGGTTATTTTTGTATAATTTAAAATTTTTAAATTGTATAGGTTGTATCTTTAAACGTTTGACAGTAACTGAAAACGATGTAAACGCTATGGTCGGTAGTTTATAGCCCCTCTCACCTCTTATGGCTCCTCAAAGTTTCAAGAAAGAATCTTTCACCGGAGATATAAACGGATTATCTTTCTGAATTAGACATGTTTTGTTGACGCCGCAACTTATAATTTTAACAAACATACATTCTCCATTGAAATAGTTATTTTCCTAACGCTTCACGCATATGTTTGAAACAACATTTTTTCTACGAGCGGACGGATACAAACTAACAAGTTTATTAGTTACCGTCTGGTTATTGATGTAATCAATAATGGTTATTAACGCCATATTAAACAAAATTTCAATGAAACAAGAAAAATAATTATAAAAGACAATAAATGATACCTTGCGTGCGGCAAAGTAGAATCGTGCGCCAGTATACTTTTCCGCACGCTCGTAGAAAAAAATATTGGATAGTTTTTTTTAAGTTGAGAAAACTGAAAATTGAACTATTGAAATTTAAAAAGATTATGTAAAATGGAGTATATCCAGTACAATATCCGTTATACGTAACCAAACACAAACTTCACTTCTTCGTCATATTTGCACCACGTTACCAAATAGATAAAATAATCATAATGTAATATTTAAGTGAGAAACTAATTATCTATTAGAATTTCCATTTTTCACCTAGTAGGGGTAATATTATCGTGTTACCGTGAGATTACTAATAACGTACATTGGGTTTTGTAGTGAATATATTTTTGTGTGAAATTGGAGTGTACTTAAATTAATTAGTTTATTGAGAGAAAATTAACATAATGTTAAAAGATTGGTCCTCGGTGAAAGCAGATGCAAATTGTATACAGGGTAATTCATTAGTATCATAGAGTCCAATATATTGTAAATCCTCGAAGATTTTCGAATAAAAGTTTGACCGGTGCTCTCCACCCTGAAGGTTCATATTTTAAAATTGGTTGTAATTGTGCAGTGTGTTCCAGAACGCCGTGCCAGATGAAAGCTCCAGTTTTTTAAATGGGACACCCTGTATTCTACTTCTAATTTGAATTCTGCTTGATTTCTCTATTGCAATGATATGAGGTTGTACTAGGTTACACAGTGTTTTTAAGAAGTTCTGACCACTTGTTCCTGAAAATCGTAATGAGTTCAATGCCCATGTATACATTAAACTGCACATTTTGAAATTAATCAGTTACAGCCATACGTCTGTGATTGTCTTCCATAGTTTATTCCAACAAGTACATAAAGTATTGGAATTCAATAATCCCCTAACTAACAGGCGTTTATCGGAGTTTTACTCAAAATTGACGAAATATGTTTCAAAAATTTAATAGTAACTGAAAATACATTATTTTACTAAAATGATTGAGTGATAAATATAATCGCATTAAAATGTAAAAAACAACATAGGTACTGTAAGAATAATTCCTTCAATGAAAAACGAAAAATACACACCATATAAGCAGAAAGTTACTGGTCGTCATCGTTATCAGTGTCACTTGTACTTGATTCACTATCACTTGTGTTAGAACTATCTACAAAAATAATTAAAGGATTTACTTTCACACTTTTAATAACATTATCATCCATATTCCACATCATTTTCAATTTTTTCAACGTGACTTAATAGTAATTTCGTTACATATTCTAATTTGTATGTAATATTGTTTCTCGCACCGATCTGTTTAATTTCTGCCCAAACCAACTCTATTGGGTTTAACTCACAGTGGTGAGGGGGGAGCCGTAAAACACTGACAAGTCCATCTATCACATATTTTTTATATTCTCACTTATGTTGCTTAGCAATCTCATAGAGACAGGCTTTGGTAACGCTGTTATTGAATGATATACCTTTATTTTGTCGCCATTTCAATAATTCAGCGTTTCTCCATGAGCAGGTTGGTCATTTTTCTTGCAGGGCACTATTATCAAGAGCTATGAGTGATGGTGGGATATTTTCCAAAAACAACTTAAACCAATTTTAACATTTGTGCGTTCATATCTTTATGATAGTCGCCGTCAATTTTTGAAGTAAATAGTAACAAACCATTTTCAGTAAAACCAGATGCGGAACCAATATGTCCAATAATCAAACAGCGACCACAAAGACCTACAATGCCGGTTGACCATTATCCATAAACGCCTGTTTACCGCTGTTAATATTAGAATCCTGCCAAATCTTAGAAGGGATATGTCCTTCGTTAACCCAAGTTTCATCAAGATAAAAAATTTGTTTTCCTCATCGTCTTGTTGCCATTATCTCGCGAAGATAATCTGATTATACGTTTTCCAGTAAGACAACTACTCCTACGCCGTTGCTTACACTTAAAACCTATTTTATGCAAATGCAACAAAACGTTGTTTTACTCATAAGCGACAAATTCGCATCAGTTTTTAATAATTTAAATATTTTATTTAATGTTAGCACTTAATTTTTCATATAAAATGAATGGATGTATTTTCTGATTGCCTTGTTTATAAATTCATTGGTTTTCTTTACTTTTCGTCCTGGTTTCTCCTTAGGTTCGCTTAAAACCTGATTTGTTTTTTGTTCACGTATTACTTTGTAAATAGTCGATATCTTCACTCCAGTAATTTGTGCACAATTTTCTATAGTGCTGTTTTGCAAACAGTAAGCATTAGAAGAAGGTGTGTTTAAGGACATGCGATTTTCTTTCTGTATATACCGAAATACGTTCAAAATCATCGTTTGTTCGTTTAGTCCTAATGGTGCAAAATTTTACAAATAGGCACAACCCTTCTCAAAGACGGTTATTACAAAACTAAAACCATAATTAAAACTAATATGAAAACCTATAGGTCATAATGACGAAATTGTACAGGGTTATTCATTATAAATTCCCCACCCCCTATCATCGTTATCATTGCTTTTAGAAAAAAATTTTTTTGGTTACAGCTGAATTTTGTTAATATGCTATCAAAAGTTCAGTAGCGTGCAAATTTAAGAGGATACAAGAAATAATAGTTTTTTTTAATGGGATACCCTGTATATTTTTACATTTTTGGAATGGTATTTCTTTTCTGATTTCAAAAATATATAATATGTTACCCCTACCTGGTACCGTTTTTGAGTTATTAAATGTTGAAAATCTTAGTTTTAGTGGTTAGGTTACTGTAAATATGAAAAAGATAACATTATTAAAGTAAGCTATGAAAATGACAAATAATATGTTTGATAATTGACATTTTTCTGATAAAGTTATTAAAATGGTTTACAGTGAGGAAGAAAAAGTCAAAATATATATACAAAATAGAAAACAAAGATTTATTTAAAAAAATTTATAAATAAATAATTCATAAAAGATGTTCGATGTGTCCACCAGTATTGTCAATGCATAATTGATAACGCCTTCTTATATTTATAATAACATTGCAGAGATGACTTCATTATTTCCATTTAGTTTGTTAATTTCAAGTTGAATCCTTTCTTTAATCACCTGTATAATATTATTATTAACAATATCTTTTAGAAATCACAAAGAAATGGGAATTTTTTGCGGAAGTGCGCCATCCTGCATCCAAATCATATCGATAAGGGATATGGGATAAGTATTTCCAATTAGGTAACTCCAGTAGTTAAGGTATAATCATAATATATAGTCCCAACAATTTTATTTCTAAAAATTCCACACCAAACCCAACAGTTTTTCTTCCTGATTTTTGTATTTGTTTCACTAATATTTTTCTGTTATGCTTATTTTCCCACGACCTTCGATTTTTCATGTTAAAAACTCCTGCCGTAGAAAAAGTTGATTCATCAGTCCATAATATTTTTGTAAAGTACTCGGGATCTTTATCCAACTTTTGAATCATCTGGCGGCAAAAGTCAAGCCTTTTCCTTTTATGAGCCCCTGTTAAAACTTGTACCGCTAAAATTTTATAGGGTTTATAGTTGTTATTTTTTAAAGTACGTTGAATTTTAGAATAACTCTTACCTAATTGATTAACCGCAGTATATATACCACATTGAGAATTTTCTAAAAAAGAATAGAATGTTTCAAAAAAGTCTACTCGGGGCAAATACTTATAATGGATGAGTTTACCTTCGAAATGATGCAATATATCTAGCTGTTTGCTACCATTTGGTAAATATTCTTAAAAGTATTTTCTGATGGTGTTGGACGATTGGGATAAAACACCCTATATGGTCTTCGTGCTGCACGCGTATTTTTGTTATTTTCTATAAAACATGTAGAAATTTGGATTTTTTTCTTCCTTACTGTAAACCATTTTAATAACTTTATCAGACAAATGTCAAATATCAAACATATTAGTTTCATTTTCATAGCTTACTTTAATAATGTTATCTTTTTCATATTTACAGTAACTACTAAAACTAAGATTTTGAACATTTAATAACTCAAAAACGGTACAAGGTAGGGGTAACATTTTATTTACTTTTGAAATCATAAAAAAAGACCATTCCAAAAATGTAAAAATATACAGGGATTCCCATTTAAAAAAACCCTATTCTTTTTTGTATCCCCTTAAATTTGCACGCTACTGAACTTTTGATAGCATATTAACAAAATTCAGCTGTAACCAAAAAACTTTTATATAAGACTTTTTTTTCTAAAAGCAATAATAACGATGATAGGGGGTGGGTATTATAATGAATAACCCTGTACATTAATATTTCTCAAAATACGTTTTTTGTTTTTCTACCTGTGAATTGGAGAACAATAGATAATCTTTCTGTGTTTATTCATAACATGTCAAATCAATAGTGAAAGTTTGTTTACAATGGGTACGGAAGCTATAATATTTTATAGTACATAATTTTTTATTCGAAGTGATCCACCTCAAGTTTTCTTTTATAAACTTGAAAATTGTGACGCCTAAAAGTATTTATTTTTCAATAGTACCTACCTAAGTTACCATTAAATTATTGCAAAATATTTCGTCAATTTTGAGTACAACCACAGAATACACCAACCAAGTATTCTTTGGTACAACTCTGTGATATCCGATAAACATCTGTTAGTTAGGGGAGTATCTGTTAGTTAGGGGAGTATTGCATTCCAATACTCTATGTATCTACTTGTTGAAATAAACTATAATATCATAATTCACTATACCTGCTTCAATATATATACATATCCGTATACAGGGCGAGTTCAAACTAGAATACATCGGCTTCACAATTTTTTTATACGGATCACCTTGTAATTCATATCCGTAAATGAAAGTTACTTTACTATACTTCAAATTTGATAAGTATTCCCTATACCCAAACTAAATGGTTTCTGTGATATTTCAATTTTATTTCCAACAAAAAACAGCTATAGTAAAATTAATACCTATTTAGAGGTACCAGCCGTTTTAGTAACTTAACGTATGCGGCTTCTTGAACCATCTGACATTAACATGAAATCAAAATTTGACGTAACTTCAAAAACGTGACATCTAATAAATTAGTTACGACGTTCATTTTTGTTGGTAATTTTTTGTTTCAACCGATTTATTAATAATAAATAAGGATGGTCTTATTCTAAATGGGTATAAAATTTACTATATATAAAATTCATTCAGAACAATTAACGAGTTAGGATTTTAGAAAAAAATTTTAAAACATCGATAACAGTGCCAAATAAGGGACAGATTTCTTGATGTAGTTTTTCCAAAGAGTAAAATTAGATCCACACTATAATTGTCGCACTTAGTAATTAGGTGGTTCCGAAATATCAACAAACATTTACATTTACCTAATTCGTTTGTTAACAAATGGGGTATCTACATGACGAAGCTCCTACTCATCATAATGCACTCATTTAGTCAATTGAATGATGTTTCCTGAAAGTTGGATTGGACGATAAGGACCAGTTTTCTGGGCACCAAGATCACCAGAATTGAATAAAGTGATTTGTTCTTTAGAGGATATGCTGACGATCAGGGGTACAAAGTACACCAGACGATAGGAAATATAGAATAAGGCAGGCTTTCCGAAAAGTTAATGCGCAAATGCAAATACTTATATGAGGGCATTCTGGATTTAAATCGTTAATTCGTCATGGGAACGTTTGCGATCAACATTCAACTAACATTAAGATTCCGATTCGTTCTTTTTCCGATAAATGTGCCGTTATTCTTAATTTACTTTTAAACTTTATGCTAATTTGAAATTGGTATCAGTTTTCACAATTTGTACATAAATGTGGTTTACGTTTTTAATGACTACTATTGTTGTTTGTTTAATTTTAAAAACCTACAAAGTCATATTATTAGTACAGTACAATTCAATTTAGAAAAATAAAACTGATATTCTATAAGATATTTTGTATTAAAGCGATACATTGCTCCTATTTCTGGAAATAAAAAAATTAGCTTTTTTGTGATATGTCACTCGACCTAGGTTGCCATTTCAAAAAATTCAAGATGGCAGGCGAACGCAAAACGCTGACGTCAAAAACATTTGACATTTGCTCTTAAATATGCAGAATAACGTCTCATTCAAATTTTGCCAAACAAATTAAACTTCTTAACAAAGCCGATTAACATGGTCTTAAATCAATAATTAAATGATTGAAATTCGTGACAGTTGAAGCTGAACGGTTTTATCAAAAATGCATACCTACATGGTCCTGTCCTAATTTTTTAAGCACTATATAATGATATAATATAAAACATAATACAAGGTAATCAAAATTTTAGAGTTTTTGACCACTTTGTATTATGGTTTTTCTTATGGCATTAGATAGTGCTTGAAAAATTAATATAGGTCAATATAAGCCATTTTAATAAACTTTGAACAGTTTAGCTTCAGCTGTTACTTGAAGTTCAAAACATACGAATATAAACTGTCTAAAGATCGTAAATTATTGACTATAAATATACCATATGTGTTAATTTTTAAATCTTCTATTTATACCCTTCCAAATGAAGTGTTACTTACTTGACCCCTTTTGCTATTTAAAAACATTGAAGGGATGAATATTACCTGAAAAGGGTTCAACAAAATATCGAAACTCATTATAGTAACGGATATTTAAGGAAATTCGAAAGTCGACGATAAGATTTAATCTTATCACTGTATATCTACATTTTTTTCGAAATAAATATTTCAGCAAAAATCAGTGCTAATATTACATAGTTCAACATTTAACTTAAAGAATCATTTTGTTTATACTGGCTAGTCAGTGTAGTGCAGTAAGAGTAAATATGAACAACAAAAATAAATAAAAAATTGTAAAAAGATTCTCTAGAATTTTTTTTACATGCGTCACAATAATAATATCGTGTTTTTATTTATGAGAATGCTTGAAAAAAATTCAACCAATAATTTCCCTATTTATACTCATTAATTAACTACATTAAATTTTAAAACATTTTCAGTTGGACCACTACACACTTTTATACGCGATTTATCCTGTATGGACATAATCTACAATTTCTCAAATTATGTTATGCTTTGAACGGACGCAGAATAGTGTATCACTGAAATAATTGGTGTATAGGTATGTGAAAAACTTGGCAACATTGCATGGACGTATGATTGAATGCAAATCAGACAAAAACGTATATGTTGGAAGTTCAAATACTTACGGCTGGGAGGAGCTAGAAGTACTTTGGAATTTCAAAAATGCAGATATATCTGTTGACGTTCTGTAGCTGAACTTGCACGAAACATTCACTACACTATTTTGAATCGTCTGTGTGTTTTATCTATTAATGTTAACTCACAAGTGCCCCACACTGGAATTAGGTAGCTGAAGATTGGTAAGAAATAAGTGTCACCGATTAGTTTCAATGTCTTATAGTTTTAGTAATCCCTACATTGGTAAAGTGCACCAATAAGTGGCAAGCATACATTTTTTCTATTTGTTGTACCAATTTATGTTCTCACCTTATTTATATTTTCATTTCCTATTTTTATCTGAATGTCATCTCAATTCATATTGTTTTGTACCTATATCAGTAATTTTTTCAAATTTGTTTCACAACTTATTCCTCATCAATCTCTGGTTTTTCTTCAAATCACTGTTCATCTTTTTTCTTCCAGTTCTCTCAAATTGTACTTGTATAGAACAGAATAAGGTCATCAGCAAAAGTAAATTATTTTTTATCCTACACTATGAGAAAGTTGAATTTTACCAGATTTACGGAGACGAGAAAGATATCTTTTCTACGGCTAGCCGAGAAAATAAATTTTACGTTTCCACGCTAGCTGGCGCCCTAATTGACAAATAAACAACACCATTAAACATCAGTATAAAAATAAATTGTTAGCAGTTGTCAATGTCTGCAAATTCAATTATAAGTTGTCGTATTTTGATGTTTGTTTGAAGTTAACTTGTCAATTATAGAGCCTGAATCAGATAAAATCATGTATCTCACTCCACCTGAAATAACAGATAAAGCTAACCTGGTCACGCTTGACTTATTACCGGAAAAATCGAAAGCGAAATACAACCTCTAATATAAGCTACTTATGGACTGGTCTGCCTCCAAGCAAGTGAAAAAATATAGCGAAAATGTAATTTTAACGTATCTATTTGTCCGAATTATCAAAAAAATACAAAGTACAAAATATAAAGTGCTTTTTTCAGGCCTCAAGAAGTGGCCAGGCTCGGGAGCGCCTCGCCTGTCCATATCTTCTTTCGGCCTGAAAAATGCCACTTTACCGCCTAGGTATACAATATACTATTGTCTGAAATTGTGCTTTTTCTAGACTTCTCACAAGTAAGGTATGTATATAATTTTAGTTTATCATAATAAATATTATTTCCTACTTTATTTATCCTTGAATATTTCTGATTACATTTGGTAAATGAAAAAACTCTGGTTTTTTTAAATTGAATTCAATTCACGTCTTCGTTTTAAATAATCTACACTAGGTACCAACCACTAGGTATTGCAATAAATTTCAACAACGTTCAACAACAAAATTTTTAACAATTTCAATTTTCTAGTGCTTATTATTCACAAGTAATATTTACTAAGTATTTGCCTACTGTCAAATATGAAAAGTAAGGTTATTGTCGTTACAGTTTAAAAATGTTTCACGAGTTACAATGCGCGACGCCGCGGTGAAAAACAAACTGCTTAGATAGACGATTTTGAGGACAGATTTAGTCAATTTTCCCGTATTAGTTCGATCTCCTTGTCTATTCTCCATGACTTAAACGCTCAATATTGTAGGATTAAATTTAAACTGTTTTTGACCACGTGCGACTTCTGTCAATATCTCATAAAAGGTTGATTACATTTTATGAGGAGACTGTCAAGAAAAAGTTGTTGATTCTAATTATTTAAATTGTTGCATGTTTTATCAATGAAATAATATAATATGTAATTCGGAATTCAAATAACAACCGTCACTTACGTAACTGTAAACTAAAATAACGTCAATTATTGTCAGCAAAGAATGTTTTTCACACAAAAAAGTCCCTACATTTTTCAACGTTGTCAAACTTCTTTCAGGTTCGGTGCATCCCAAGGCAACATTAAGGGCGTTTAACTATTTAAACCAGTTTAGTTTAGCGGGTTTAGTACTATAAACCTTCCATATAGCTATAGGTGAAAGATCCACAAGCAGTCAAGAGTTACGAAAGTGAGAACTGGCAACATTTGACTCTCATTCTTAATTTTGTGACCATCTATTACCTAGACGTAAATGTCAAATTGAATTACTCTTTTGTCTGAAATGAAAAAATGGCGACTCTTAACGGCCATTTTCATAATAAACTCCCTAAAGTCACTTTAGCTAAAGTTACTTTAAGAACTCAATAGTCATTCTTTTTCATAATCACCTTGTTTGGTTACTTTAAGTAAAGTTAGATTTTTACTTTTTGTGATGCATGATGGCAAACCTGATTGTCTAAGTTGTAACAACTGGCTATCTTTACGTTGAAAGTTCTGTCATTTTTTGAAAGAAAGTTACAGGTTAGAAGTGAAAACGTCTATATTGTTTACCAAATTAAAAATATAAGCAACGATTAAAATGCAATCCTGTGCAATGAGTGTACCGAAAGTTCCTCAAAACGTTTCGAATAAGCGTTTAAGGGAGTCAAACTTCACTAAACAAGAAGAATCATCGTTAGTTTCTTCGTCCGAGCTTGTTGCCATCATGTAGTCAGTTGAAATATCTGAAACTGTCGTGTCCATTACAATTTTTCAAATATTTATGTTATTCCAAAACACATTGATGACAAAACATAAAAATTTTATAGGTTAAAGTAGTTCTAAAGTGACGTAGAACCTCACTTTACAGTAAAAGTGACTTTAACGACTAAAGTGGTTTTATGAAACTCACTGGACTGGTTTAAACTCGTAAAGTATTTTTAAAGTGCATTATGAAAATGGGCATAAGTACTTTTGTTTGCAGTTTATTCTTCTAAAAGTGCATCATCCAGGATATTTTTTCTCTCAAACTGTTCGATAGTAGTAACACGGCTTTGTAATAGAAATTTCAAAAAAATGTGAATTCTTGAGGGCCTTGAACTTTCCCGAAGCCCGTACACCTGTCTCATCTGGATAGACATGTTTTTTTTATTCACCGGTATGTATGGGTAGATCCACCAATTCACCAACTGCGTTATTATATTCATATTCATTGTTGCATCAACCAAAATTGCAAAGTTACAAAATGACAGCTTAACCTCGAAAAAGTAAAGATTTGAAGCGGTTCTAGCGAACTAATAAAGAAATGGACGAATAAATAGAAATCAATTTAGAATGTGATTATTAATAAAGTATTGACTGCACTATTAACAGCCCCAGTGATTGAAGAAATTTCAAGTGGTCTCGATTGTCATCTGTCAAATATAATGATGAATTACGTAAACAACAACTGCGTTTTTTTATGTGCCACTAGTGACTTTAAGATGTCGGTGCAGCAGAGACTAACGTCAGTCAACCAATTCTTTCACGTGATGTGGACGCTAAACTAAATTTTTATCACATTAGTGTTGTCTAAATTGACAAATTTTTTCTTAGAAATGGTGTTTTCACAAGGAATTTTCGGTTTTTTCGTGATATAAACAAATTTATGTGAAAAGGTACGCTCAATTTATTATATTTCTCAACAGAAAACTAAAGTTTTCATCTCTAACGATTCAATATTTTATTCAGTTGAAAAATGCACCCCAAATGAGCTTTACATCCTCGTGTCTTCAACGAAGTTCTAGAAGCTATACTTACTCTTAAAGAGGCCAAAGGTTCGACGGAAAAAAATATCAAAGATCAAGTGGAGCTCATTCGAAGTAGAAGAATACAAAATCATACAAGTCAAGTTAGTATTGTAGCCTCACGATCGATATATAATAGGTTTGTTCGTGGTTGAAAACAGGACGATTCATGCGCAGATACTCACTGTGAACGGTTTTCATCCACTTCGCGTGAGTCGTCTTGTTTCTAGCACTTCTGGATTGCTCTACGAACAAGCCTGATAAATATAATTGAAATTAATTAATATTTTTATAGATTCATCGCGCATTAAAACATGGTATATCGATCGGCTTTATCAAATCCAAAAATGGAAAATACTTGTTGGGTATGAATCAAAAAGATTATAGTATTTTCAAAACAATGCAGAAATTGAGTTCGGGAGGTGAATTGAGAAAGCAAGTTCGAAGAAAAACAAGTAAGAAAAATAGAAAGCGAAGACCTAAAAGACGAAGACGGCAATCTGACCTGAGTGAAACAGAGGAAGGCGATGAAGAAGAATATGAAGAAGACGATGACGACGATGATACCTGCGCCTCTCCAGGTAATTATGCCGAAAAGGAAATTATTTTCATCACTTCCACACATAGTTCGACAGGTTTACAAGACAGTATGCCTCAAACTTTTCGTAATAGGTATAGATCTGGTACTTTTTTGCTTCAAAAGAACTTAATTATTCACATACCAAATAGACTAGGTAGTATGGGCGTCGCAGTTATAGAATTAAATGCTTTACTGTGAGTTGAGTCTGACATGTTTGACATAAGGGTGCGGTTTCTTGTAAAGGTTGAGTCTCCAATGGAAACTCTGGTAGTTTGTAGGTGTGGAAAGGCCTCAGTATCGGTGGTGTTGCTGGTCACTTGGAGGATCATCTTAAGGGAATGAAACAACTACTTCTAGTACTGGGATATGTTTGAATTATTACACTACAGTACTATGATACATTACACTACTTACGATTACTAACGATATGTATAAGTACCTGGCCGTATAGCATACTTATATTTAATGATTATTCCTTACTAAGGATTAAGTCATCTTACTGATATCTTACTTCTGAACTATATAGAATGTTCTCTTGAATTATATTGAATGAATATTTATACAGCCAGTCAAGTTCAAATAAAGTAAATAAACAATAAACATATTACTGTTTCGTGTTTATTTCACGCTCTGAACTGGACTTCGTACTTGTCGACCTTCGTACTCTTTATTTATATAATATTAAAACGTTCGAATGTTTTGTTGAAATAAGATCGAGGGAATTTAATTCTTATTTTGAATATTTATTGTTATATTATTTTATTGGGCCAAAAGGCATCACATTCTATTGTTAAGTGATGTTGATGTGTTATGCGTGAATGTCCAATTCTTAAACGGTTTACCATAAGTTGTTATTTTCTTTTATTTGGTAGTGGGAGTTTGGTTTCAGTTTCGGGCACTATTTGTCTCAAATTGGTTTCAGTGTCTTCCCAGATGAATTGTCATTATTGGTATATGAATTTTTTTATTGAGGATCTGTGATCGGTGTGGGGAAATTTTGTAAGGAGGGGTAAATTATCAGTGGAAGTTGATTTTAGGGCTGAGGAAACAACTTCCTCATTACCTCTTATTCCCATGTGTGATGGGTGATAGAAAGTGTCGGCTAAGATTTTTGAAATATCAGTCTGTCGTTTTGAGATAGTGTCTTTCTCCTTAATAGGTGACCTATCTGAACTTTGGTCAGAAATTATTTAAGCCCAGATTGCTCAAACAAATATGAAGCATTATTTTTTGTGGAAGTTTTAATATCTATGCCAAGTATCATACTTATGACACTTTGACTATCTACTACAATTCGGCAATGCAACAGTAACAATTTGATTGAAATTACAAATACCGAACGTTATAGTGAAGTATACTTCCATAATGTACACATGGAGACTGTATAAGGAGATCGGACCAGCCAATCATAAGCCTTGCATACACTTTGAGCTCATGGTGTTTTATTGGGTGCTAGCACATTTGACAGTATGTGAGGTAAGTGAGGCTAGGAAACAGAAATGACATGATAGAAAACCACAAGTAAAAGTGAATAACAGTTTTACGCCAATCATTTTAACCTCAACAAGGACTCCTCTAGGGCTCCCCACTTTCCCATTTGCTCTACAATATCTCTGTGCGGTTACAACTATGATTTAGCACCAGAACATTTAAACATACATATTGCATTATTTAGATGACATCGCTTTGATCGGTCTTAATAATCTCAAAATAAGAGTGAATGAACTACAAAAACTTACAACAGAATAGCGAAATGGTTTAACAGGTATAGGATGAAGCCCAAAGCCTTAAAACTAAATGCATAACCTTCAATCTGCTTAATAACAATGAAAAAAACAATATATTCGTAATCAATAGGCACAACTTACTTATTGTTATGTATTTACTTTAGTTCAGTGTTTTGTGTTTAAATTTACTGACATGAAATGAAAACTTTTAATGACAAGGCTGTGACATAAGTAATAATCATCTGAATTGCAAAGTGAACACAACACTTATGACATTAGTTCACGCACAGGGTTTTAATATAAAATACAGGGTGTTCCATCTCAGACGAGCCACCCCGTATATTTCTTATCCCATAGTGATTGGAAAAATTTCCTGAAACACGTCGGATGATTTTCTTTGGGGGACATCTTTTGACCCCCAAGAGGGGGCGCTTCAACCCCTCAAAATTGAATAGGGAAGAGGGATTGAGTGATACTTCATTTGTAAGGTCTTGGAAGCCTCTTTACAGCGGTGTATGAAAAAAATCACATTCTTAAAAAAAATTAATTGTTTTATCATGCTTACAATAAAAAAAAATCAAAACTGCGTTTTTAAATCAAATGTTCAAATTGTCCCCCATGGACTTCCATACAATAATACAATCTTGACTGAAAACCGTCTCTAACATGTTCCAGCATAATTGGAGTTATTTGACGAGACTCATTTACAATTCGTTGGCGTAGTTCGTCCAAATTTTCAGGCTGAGTCACAAAAATGTTGGACTTAAGATGTCCCTACAAGAAGAAGTCTAGAGGGTTCAGGTCAGGAGATCGGACAGGCCACTCCACAGGACCTCTTCTTCCAATCCAACGACCAGGGTATTGTAAATTGAGGTATTGGCGAACTGGTGCGGCGTAGTGAGGAGGAGCTCCGTCTTGTTGGAAATGCAATTGTTGTTCAATTAGTAGAGGATCGTTTTCTAATTTTTCTGTTATTAACGGATCAATCAAATTTTCCAGCATTTCAAGATAAATTTCTCCATTTAAATTACCAGGAATAAACAGAGGTCCAATTAGGTGGTCTCCCAAAATTCCTACCCAAACGGTTAGCTTTTCCGGATATTGAGTGTGAGCTTCTCGAAATACATGAGGATTTGTATCGCTCCAAATTCTACAGTTATGCCGGTTAACCTCTCCATTAAGTGAAAAAGTGCATTCGTCAGAAAAGCCAACTTTGTACAAGAAATTTGGGTTATTGTTGATGCGCTCGGCCATAATTTCGCAAAACTCTTGCCTTCGATCCAAATCATCATCATTTAATTAATTCTAAAACTATCGTGCGAAAGTAATTTTGATGATAAGACCAACAAGCAGCAGTGACAGTTGGTGAAATACCACAATATCATAACGTTAAGAATTTTTCGCCCTTGGGCTGCCAAACAATACTTTCCGCCTTATTTTTGGTGTTCATATGATTGGTTTCCCGGTATTGTGAGTGAAAAAAAAAATGAATAACAATAACTTGAGAAATATTCATTCTATGTAAAAATTCCATGGTTCGCTGGAAGATGGAGGACGTCGACGAGGTCGCAAAAGAAAAAAACGCCAAGAGTCAAGACATAGAAAACGTGACGATATTATACATATTCACGAAGCCGTCGACAATACGGAAAATCAAAAATCACCCGACGACGATTCCAATAAATTGGAAAATAACGGTTCCGGTGCTGGTAGCATACACAAAGTAGCAGTAGCAGTGAATATTTTTTATAAGTGTTTCCAATTTTTGTTGTATTTTCTGACTCCATCAACCGGAAAAATCAACAAAGTATAAGGTAAATGGTAATATTTATCTTTCCACTTGAGGTAATTGTGGTACAATACAGGGTGACCCACTATAAAGTTACAAGACGGCTTATTACTCGATAATGGAAAAATATATCAAAGTGCAGTTTTCGCTGAACTTCTTATATTTCCTTCAAGTTTTTGTTGACATAATTGCCAATTGTATATTTTTTCCCTAAAGCGCCGAAAAAAATGACCTCTTTTGAAGCGAAATTATTGGTTTATTTTAAATACAACACCCTATATTTTTTAATACCATCCCCTTTCCAAAAATGTATAACATGTATATTGTCGAAAATTTTTGGTTCATATAGATGGTAGAGGGGCTTGTAATTTAATGCAAGCTGCAACCCAACAATATCTTGGTCCTTTCGAATTTACCACTCAAATTATACTACTTTATTCCGATACGATTCTTGACTTACGAATAAAACTAACATAGTATGCTGTCGCTCACTGACATAACAGTAAACATTGCAATTTACTTTTAGCGTGCAAAGTTGTTGACTTTTTGAGAAATGGAGAGCGATTCAAGTGATTTTTAATTCACAAATACGCCACCTAATATTAGGGAACAAGCCAACATAGCCTCATTATCCGTATTACCACAAAAATCTAAAGACAGAAATGTGATACAATTTATGCAGAAAGAAGCGAGGCAGGGAATACCCATTATAAATTTTTTGAAAGTAAGGTTCTACTACCAAACATCGAAATGATTATTGTAATCTTTATTTCTCAATTTGAAGAAGAAAGAGAGAAAATGTTTAAACAATGTTTGATCATTCAGTTTAAGTTGATTATTTAATAATAAACCTGATTTTTTTTATAATGTATCCATGAACATTTAATTTTTTTTCAATATAAGATCTCCCAGGGCACACCTAAAATTTCTCCAGAAAATAGGTCTGAAGAAACTACTAGTCTCTGAGACTTTCCTCAGAAAATATGTAGAAAAAAGTAATTCATTGAAATCTTTGCAAATTTACTCGAAAAATCTTATCAGTGTGAGGAGTGAAGGAACATGTGCAATATATTATTGGAAATCTCAACTTTTAAACGCCTTTTGCGAGCAGCAACAGTTTGTGTCAAATCAAATAATTATAAAAAACTATAACAAACAAAAAATTGTTTTACCGTTACCGTTTTTGTTGGGCCGCGGGAGGTTCGAAAACTATATATTTTTCTATCAAAATAGTCGTGCGCTATGTTAACCGCTACCGGCTCAGGATACGTACGTTTTCGAAAACTCCCTAATGCTTAAGCTGCAGCGGTGCAACAAGCCAGACAATTAAGTGCTTCTTAAAGTTAATCACAACTTACGATAGGCGTGCTTAAGTTCCAAACGGTGCAAACGAGCATAAATCTCTAATTCGAGATAAGCGTAATTAAGAGGGCCCTCCGCGCAGGTGTATAAACATTAAAACTCACACAAAACTTGTTACTTATCTAGTAATTTTTTGGTTCAAAATATTTACGATAGATGTCGCTAGTAGTACCGAATCGGCTTTTATTTATGCAACTTATTTTCTCTCTCTCTTTTTGTCTTTCCACTCTTCACCGTATAGGTATAAAGTATTTATCTATGCCCTTCACGATTCAAACAAACTTCTCTCCGGATCAGCTGTTTCGATGTTTTGGTTTCAAACAAACACAATTTCTGCCATCAAATATTTTTATTTTCAATCGCAATAGGTAAATTATGATTTCATTTATTTGCTATTTTTACTCAACAGCTAGTATGTTTATTTTACCTATAGGTATTCTCTTTTCTTCTTTAATTTTTTTCTGTACTTTTATAGGTTAATTTTGAAATTAAAATAATATTCCAATCATTATCGTCGTTTCTCTATATTTTCAAGTTTTATATATCGAGATTTATAATTTCCATTTATGGAGCAGTAGGTAAGTACCTAATGATAAAATACAAAGCAAACCAAGCCGATCTAACAAAAATCCATTGGAATTATCTGAATGAAAAAACACTGCAAAAAGCTAATCTTGTGAATATTTTCACGTGATAGGTTACCTATAGATATAATATATACAACACAACTTACAACCCATTATTAATTATTACGGACCATGTTTCATTTTTTTAAAATAATTGATTGAATACGAAATAAACTAGGTATAATATATACATTAGATATCAAAATTTAAATTAGATGTGATTTTTGCTCAAGAGTCTCAAGTAGGTAGGTAGGTACATTTATTTTGGACAATTTCAAAAATTATAAAGAAAACGTGTTTAGAATTAAAAATAACTTCCAAATATTTAACACATTGTTTTACATCAAAAATTTTTTTATTTCACAGAAAATGTCGAAAAAATTATTTTTTTGATCTAAATAAACAATATTGAATACCTATTTGAAAGTTATTTTTAATTCTAAACATCTTTTCGTTTTTAAAAGATTACTTATTTTAAAATATGTTTATACAAAAAGGAACTGAATTTGACCGAGCTTTTCGCTAAAACATTTTAGAAACTTCATTATTTTTAGCCATTCTACGGACCTAACCTCATTCCGAAAATAATTGAAGCCACATAACTAGTACCTACTGATAAGATAAGAAAACAGATTGAAGGGAAAAATAAATAAAGCTCAGATATTTCAACTCTACCAAGTCTATGACAAAGAAGCGCTATTGCCATTTCTAGAGTAGGTAGACGAAATTAATTTTTTTAGTCTTCCTTTGTTTTACAATATTTTTCAAATCAACAACTAACACTATTACTAAGTCATCCTTTAATAATTATTATTTGGGTTCTTATTTTCTTTCATTGTTTTAAATGCTTATATAATCAATTAATTTGCAAGGTAATGTCGACTAGGTATATTGAGAAGACAAAGTTACCTACAAAACACTTATGCTTCGAAATTTTTTAAAATGTAATGTTACCTACCTCATTCATTAATTTTATTCAACAATTAATATTACCTATGGCAAGCCAAAAACTAGATAACCATCCTCATCTCTTTTTATCGTCATAATGGAGAGGATTATTAAATTGTACCTAAGGATTTCTAGGGATAATTTTTACATTTGGCATCGAAGCTTTAGAATCCAAAAGAGCCAAGTAAAATCGTAAAATACAGAATGCTGAATTCACAACCGATGTTGCCATGTTATACTAAAATCCTCAAACAAGGAGAAATTTTTTTTAACAAGAAAATCTATGCACGTCATAAGATATTAGGTATATTTTTAGGTACTTACAATATCTATATAGTGACCATTTTACCTGTATGTTAGGTTTCTTATGTTTTCAAAATTCGATATTCAACTTCGTACCTAGAGTGTATTTGTGTATTAGTCATAAGGCAAATTGTGATTAATTTTTGGGTTTCCAAAATAGAAATATATCAGGTAAGTATGTGCTTATATTTTGTTATTGTTTCATTTCAGATAATTGTAGGTTTTTCATTATTATTTTCTCGTTACAATATCTAGGTAAGTAAACTCAACATTATTTTTATAGTTGTGGCAACTATGTAAATTCTAATCATTTACGTTTATTGTGCAAAAAACTAACAAATTCGACTGGGTAGGGATAGCGTGTGTTTTTAGATCCAGGGGCAATCGGCGGGCAATTGAATATAACCAGAATATAACCAAAGAATACACCAAAATAACTAATAGTCACAACACGACGGGGTTGTGTTGTGCTAATAGTAGCAGATGTTACTTTGTTGTGTATGTCTGCGATAATATAGGACAGAAATACATTGACCCCCCTTATATCAAGCAAGCAATATCAGAATATGAGAAAAATAAGTCTGGCAAGACAGAATCCAGATAATGCGTAAGTAAAAACACTAACAAGACTTGTTTACAAAAATCTAATTTCTTTTCATTTTCAGAACTGACAAGTGACAGGTCCAAATAATTTTCATATAGCAGTGTTCGCTATAACTATTCAGCAAGTAAAAAAATGTCAACAACTACTTAGAAGAAACATCTAATTTTTTTTATTTTATTTACAGTTCTGATAAAATGTATTCCAAGATAAAATGGATTATTTAAAAATTTTGCTGAAATGAGTTTGAAATAATTTTGTTAGTAAAAATATTTATTTAGAGTATTTAGAATTTAATTGTTTTTTTCAGTCCTTATAACTATATGGATCAAGACTTCAGTATGTCGATGGGTGTCACCACCCCTTTGTGAGTATAGAATCGTAAAAAATGGATAATTTTATAAACTTTTTATTTTCTTTTTGTTCTGAGGAGAAATGGTAGAAAAAAATGGAAGATGAACTTCAGTTGCTATGTACTAATAAATATGAAGACAAATACATTAAACATAATGTAATAATAATTTTATTTATTTTTATATAATATTTTTGATTTGTTTCTTTTCAATAAAAAGATACATACACCTATTTTTGCTGTGATTTTTTTTGAATAATTTATAAGGATCATTGAAAAAGCAGACATGTCTGTTTATTGCTATAATAAACATTTTTATAGTTTACCTAATTAATTAGCATTTCTTTCTGTATTATAATTAATATAAAAACTGCCTACTTACTCTGTACTTCAAATTTGTAATTCTACAATTAAACAAAAAGATTGCCTAAATGATTTGTTTTTGTTTTCAGTGAAAGAAGACATTTTTGGTATAATTCACTTGAATAATTAAGATTAAGAAGAGTCAATGGAAAAACAGGCATGTCCGTTCATTACAAACTGGAGGAAAACTGCAAAAAGTATTTATAATAACATTTCGATACATCACCTGGAAAAATTGAAGATCAAAAATATATAATATTTTTATTCCTGTGTTTCGAAAATAAAAGATTACAACAGAATAGAATACGAAATGTCTATTTTGGTCAATTAGTAGAATGCATTTATTACTATTACCAATGTAGTTTTTCTCACTAACTCGGGTGGCCGATGTATGTATGCTGATGAAGTCTATGGTTGTGTACAGGTCTCCGGAGGAACCAAAAGGCCCCGATATGGGGATCAATAAATATAGGGCACTTTTTGTGGAATCACTAGCAATAGCTAAAAATATTTGTGGTTTATTTCACACCTATAGGCACTAAACACGTTACTTGTGATGGAGCACATGTGGAGTAAATATAAAGAGCATTTACGAAGCACAAATTTACTTTTTCAGCATGAAGATTATTTTATTATAACCACTTACAAATACTGACAAGCTATGCTATAAACAATAATAAATAATTTGAAATATTTGTATAGACACAAAACCGTCATCATCTGTCATTGAAGTTCCATACAGCGCCATCCAACAAGACGGTGGAACGTCTGAACTAATGTTCGTTTCCAAAATTTTGTATGCAACAAATCTCAAAAAATACAATGATTTGAGATTTCATATTTTCAGAATGGAATTCTCTAGGCTTTCTTTTGGGGATCAGATCTTGGCGATCAAATTGGTGACCACAAATTGTCAAAACTGTCATAAACATACCATCACATAATGGCTAATATCTTTTTTATAACAATATAAAACTTAACCAAAATACCTGATCCCCAAGACAAAGGTCCAAGTTATATTGTGTTAAAATTTCAACACTTAATTTTACTGCGTTCTTTAGATTTGTTGTTCACAAAATGACCTAAATTATGTTGCAAGTCAGGGGTGCCAACTGTTTTGAGCTGTCTAATTTGGGAGCGCGCTCTTAAAGCCCGTATAATTGACATGGGGAGCAGTTAAGAGTTTATTTTTCACCACTTCTCAATTCCAAAAACTAACTATTACTTGATTTATGTGTTTTGGGTTTAAAAATGAGGAGAAAAAAGTATTGAGGCTCTCATTCTTGAGATATAACAACACAAAGTTTGAAACATTATGAACAATACACATGTCAATCAGAAACATCTTGCTGCACTGCACCCGAGTATAGTAGTGAAATTCAAGCAGTAAATTCAAACGGATCCGAGTAAACACGAGCAACGTTGCCGAACTACAAATTTTGAAAACTTGTGGATAGTATTTGTGTAGAAGTACATGTCCAAAGGATGTGTGAAGTATCTGTATGATTACCGTCTGTGTATAGGATATCAACCAAAACTTTTCTATGATTTTGTACCACAACTATCTTAATTCTTAGGAAACAACTTTTTTCAAATTTGTCAATTTTTAAAGTTCGATTGTCGAAGAAAGTTAATCTAACTTTTGTTTATTTTATAGCAGCTTCTCCGGATAAATTCGAGAATAATAAGGATCCCGTCGACAGTAACGAAAATCAATGTGAAAACCCAGATTGTAATACCCGAAAAAATTATCAGTGATACGATTGTATTGTAATTATGAAAATGTATTAAAATTTACAAAATAAAAATAGATATGTGTTGTTCATTAACCTTTCCATACCACAAAATACTAAACACTTTGTATAAAATGTAGAAATTTATAAAAAAAAATTCTGCAGAAAAGTGTAATGAAAAAAAATGAAAAAAATGCACTCACCGTTTCCAATTGCTTACTGTTGAAGGAGATCTGTCATGTTAATGTGAGTGACTCCTTTTTTCTCTTGCATAAAACTGTCACAATGTGTCACCTTACCACTTCCAGGACCACCTACGAACAAATTTACACTTTCATTACAGAGTAAGCTACTTACACAGAATGGACCTTTTGACATTTCCATAAGAAATACAACATTGTTGCAAAGGTTAGTGATTTTGATTTGACATTGTTGGCAGTATTAGCTCTGGGATTCCGTTTACTATAGTTTTCTACATGTAGAATTCCACTGTTGATTTCGACATGTAGAATCAAGGTGTCGCTAAAAAGCTATTCCGTGTACCCGTTGCTATCAGTTCGTTCATTGCCGGGTTCATAGCAGTTGTAGAAAAAATTCACACTTATTTTTGTTTTATTTCGAAGTGCAACTGCCGTAACCGTTCGGTTTCTCAAAGCACTAGAAACCAGAAAGCGGTCATATTTAGCTGTCGTAGTCCTGCCTCGCCCTGAACCAGGTTTTCGAGTGAGCATACCAGTCTCCTCGTACCGTTGCCATACTCGTTGCACACTCGAGAGACTTACACCAACGTTTCTGGCAGTTTCGCGCTGACCTCGACCATCTTCTAAAGCCGCTACATTTCGTGCCACAACAACAGGATTTAAGCTCATTGCAATACACTGACAATGACAACACTAAGCAAACAATTTTCAATAGACAGATAAAACCATAGGAACAAAAAATATGCTGATATTGGTTTTTAGGAATTTGTGCGAGGGTCCGTTTTTTGTTCAACTGCTTTTCGAAATAACAACAACTTTTTTTATTCAAGCAGTCCGTTAGTAAACCATGTTACAACCGAGGAAAATCCGAAAAAAATAAAAATTTCTACAATATCTTCAAATTACTGGGTGACCCTAATTTTATGCTCGGCAGTGTATAAGTGGTTAGTCATGATACACTGTAGATACTTCTACCTCGTGTTGGGGCTCCTATAGGAAATATTAAATGACAATTTAAATCGGTATGCTTCCATTGTTTCTTAATATACAGAATTTGTATACAGTGAACGGCTAAATTATGGAATATTATCATTATTTCGAGATCCGTCGAGTTTTAAGGTAAATCCCGAAATAGGTCGATTTTTGTTGTAAAATACCCATGTTATAACGTACATGGAGTAGGGATGACGTCACCGGTGTAGGTGTAGTGACGTAATCGTTAATTTTTTTAAATAGAAATCGGTATAATGTGACACCTCATTTGAACGAGAATTTAATTCTATATATTTAACGACATTACATTTTAACTAAAATATTTTTTAAGAGTACGAAAACAATTTTTTTATTTAAATTCAACCAAATTACAATTAATGCTTGAATCCATGACTTTCTGAAGTAAATACTTAAAAAAGCAAAAATGATAATGGACACAAAAAGTTCTCTCAAGTTAAGTATCCAAAACAACTAGAGTCAACAAAGATAAGAAGCCAAGCAGTAAACAACTAAGAAGAATTCCATTGTTATTCAAGGTTATAATTAATATATATATAAACGTTAGATTTTAGATTTAGAGAGACTTCAATCAAAGACTTCATACTCAGACTTCATGTTAAGACTTCATTGAGAGACTTCGGTGAATAGTTTAGTTGCGGTCATAAATGTTAAATTAAATATATAATAAATATTAATGTATAAGTTAGTGACATACTGTATAATAGTAATAAAATAAATTTTTAAAAAACGTTTTAACAAATTAAAAGTTAAAACTGGCGCAGTCAGTAGGATACGTGCGGTCGAAAAAGTGTCGCATTACGTCGGAAAGTCTTTAATCGATCTTGGTATTTTAATACCTTTGTGCGTATTCTGGACTAAGTTCCCTTCGACAAATCAACAATTAGTGCAACCCCAAGAGTAACCAAGTCAGAAGTCCGAAGAAGAAACTGCTGAACGAATTGACGAACAGCTAAGTTCCTTTTTGCCTATTTCACCCGAGAACAAGGTAGGAATAGATAATTAAGTTGTAAATTGCAAATATTTTGATCATTTTCGTTGATCTTCTGTATGAACGAACTTGAAGAAGTTTTGAAACAATTAAATTCACTTGATATAAGCACTAATAAAACAAAAATGACCGAAAACAGAGTTAATTGGGATTTATTCAAATCCAAAATAGATAATATTAAGCCCTATGATGGCAATGTCAATACTTTGAATAAATTTATATTGCGTTGCGAAAACTTGATTGCCTCTTATCGTACGTATAACGATAATATTTTGAACGATCACATTTTCGAATGCATACAAGAAAAGCTAGTTGGACAAGCTGAAGCATTAGTAGGAAACCGTGCAGAATTGAGTAATTGGGACTCTCTAAAACATGCGCTGAAGCAATGTTTTTCAGATAGAAGAGATCTCGATTGCTTAATTCAAGAATTAACTAGAATTAAACCCAATAAAAATGAAAATCTGATAGATTTTGGAACAAAATTACAATTATTAAGAAGTAGCATAATTCAACGTATAAGTAATGATACGGAATTGACAGCAAATGATAAAATTTGTGAAATGAACCATTGCGATAAGACAGCACTAAACACATTTATAGGAAGCTGTACCGGAGTATTAAGAAATAATATACATTTAAAAAGACCAGATTCTTTAGAAAGCGCTATTGCATATGTTAAAGAATTTTATAATTTTGAAAAACTATACGGTAATTTTAACGATAACGATACAAAATATATTCCTAAAAATAATTTTAATTATCCAAGAATAAATAACCAAAATAACAATAGCAATAACTATCAAAATTATCAAAGAAATAATATTGATAATTATCAAAATTATCAAAGATATAATACTAACGACAATTATTATCAAAGAAAAAATTTCCCCAGTCAACCTATTAATATTCAACAAAGACCCTTACCACTTCGTAAATATCCCACAAATGCACAAGTATTTGGAAAACCACGAAACGTATTTAAACCAAACCAAATACCTGTAAATAATTTACCAAAACCTGAACCAATGTCTACAACATCTAGAAATGTTACAAGTAATTCTAGAGTAGCTAACAATAATAATTTTGCTTATAGAAATAATAATAATAATAGACCTCCATATAATAATAATTTTCGGCAAAAACCAAATTTCATAGCCGAAGAGCTATATAATAACGATTATGAAAAGGAAACTGACGAAAGTCATGAAATTAATGATTATAGTGATTATGATGACTATGAACCAGTAGACAACTATAGCAGAGTCAGAACTGTAGAATATGACTCAGAACAAAATGAAAATTTTCACAAAAAAGCCTCCGAATCTCAAACAGAGATAGTAGAAATAAATACAGTCTCAAATAACCCACTCCCCTATATAGAAATTAAACAACCTAAATTAAAACTTTTAGTAGACACAGGAAGTAGTAGATCAATAATTAAACCAATAATTGCAGAAAAATTTTATCTTAATAAAATATCTCATGATAATGTTGAAATAAAAACCTCCATTGGTAATAAAATAATAAAAAAACAAGCAACAATTCCAGCATTTAAAGAATTTAATAGTAATCATAATATTAAATATATTTTGTTTGATTTTCACCATTTTTATGACGGAATCATAGGATTACAAGATTTAATAAAAATGGGATTCAACATAGATTTACAAAATAAAAAATTAATCAATAACAATACTACAATACCCATTAAATTCGTAAATTTAGAAGATATTGATTCGAAACCTGAAATAGGATATTTAGAAATAATTCCAGAGAAAGTTTCAATCACAATACTGGGAAATGTAATAAATGAAATTGAATTAAAAAATCTAAAAATACCTGAAACTTTAAACAAACCAATCCCTGATTCATCTTTTATTCCCTCTAAACATGAAAAAACTAATGACCCAATATCAATAACTTTAAAACAACCAATCCCTGCTTCATCTTTTATTCCCTCTCATGAAACATATAAAATTGAATATTTTAATAAAAACAAAAATAATAAAATAACTAACGAACTAGGAATTATAAGAAAAAACTGGAAAAGGTCTAAGAAAAAATGTTCATCGAAAAAAATATATGATTATTGGAAGCGGAGAAGAGAAAAGAAAAAAATTATAAGAGAAGCTAGATTAAAAATTCAAATTGACAAATGTGAATTTCTTAGAAAAGAAGTAGAATTCTTAGGTCATGTAGTGACATCTGAAGGCATTAAGCCAAATCAGAAAAAGATTTTAGCCATTAAACAATTCCCTATACCCCGAACACAAAAAGAAATAAAATCATTCCTAGGATTATTAGGATATTACAGAAAATGTATAAAAAACTTCGCCAAAATAACAAAACCAATGACAGTCTGTCTTAAAAAAGACCAAAAAGTAGTATATACTGAAGAATTTGTAGAATGTTTCGAAACATGTAAAAATTTATTAATATCAGAACCAGTATTAGCATATCCAGATTTTACAAAAAAATTCCAATTAATAACTGACGCATCAAACTATGCGATAGGTGCAGTATTAATGCAAGAAAACCATCCAATATGTTACGCTTCACGTACCCTTAATGAATCAGAAATAAACTATTCGACAATCGAAAAGGAATTACTCGCCATAGTGTACGGTTGTAAATATTTCAGACCATACTTATTTGGCTGACCTTTCCAAATATTTACCGACCATAAACCCCTTCAATGGCTTTTTTCATTAAAAGAACCCAATTTACGTTTAGTAAGATGGCGACTTAAGCTTGAAGAATTCGACTATACTATTCATTACTTGAAAGGTAAAAATAATAAAGTAGCTGACGCACTTTCCAGAATTCAATATGATCCAAATTCAGATTTAAATGCCCTTGAAACAGCATCTTTAGATGTTAATTTAGACGATATTGACGAAATAATAACTAAAGAATTATCAGACATACCTAATATTTCAGAAGATGAGTTCCAGACATTAGTAGATGAGTTAAGACTATTAGACAATTCAGACAATGACAATCGGAAAAAATGTAATATTATATCAAACATTCAAATAAAACCACCCAACGCCCAACCAAATGAAACAGATCTAGAAACTGTACATACTTCATTAGAAAATCCTATACTTTCAATACCCATAAGTGGAAAATCTTTAAATACCTATAAAAATCAAATACTAATCACTAGCGGATAAATTAATTATATAAAAGTCAAAGAAGAAAAGATTTTCGAAAATAAACGACTTTATGTAACAATTCCACAAAGAAACTTAGAACAAAACATTTTTAAATTTATAAAAGAATACATAGATCCGAAAAAGACTTATGCAATAAATTTTAGAAATCAATTATTACCAGAAAACTTTATAACCACTGTCCAAAAATATTTTAGAAACTCGGCATTTAAATTTATATACTGTCCAAAATTATTAGAAGACATTTCGCTTACAGACGAACAAAAAGAAAAAATCGAATACTATCATATTTTTAAGAAAGGACATCGCGGTATCAACGAAGTAAAAGCTTCTTTAGGAACTCGATATTACTGGCCCAAAATGAATGAAGACATTGAAAATTTCATAAATAATTGTGAAACTTGTCAAAAAACAAATACGATAGAAATCCACTAGTAGTAAAATTTAACCTCACCCCCACAGCATCGAAACCCTTTGATCACATACACATAGACGTTTTCAAAATATCGAATAAATCATATCTTACTATTATAGATTATTTTTCTAGATATGGCCAAGCATATCCAATTCAAAGTACAAACGGTATTTCCGTAGTAGAAGGTTTATTAACTTATATAAGTCATCACGGACTACCATATAAATTAACAGCTGATTCAGGATCAGAATTTAAAAACAACGATTTAAAAGACTTTTGCAAATTACACCATATCGAATTACATTTCACCACTGCAAAAAATAGCAACTCAAATTCACCAGTAGAACAATTTCATTCCACGCTAATAGAACATTATAGGTGTTTACGAGAAGAAAACAAAGAATTACTTTCAGACCAATTAATCAAACACGCAGTTCTAAGTTATAATAATTATATTCATTCAGTAACGAAATTTACCCCATTTGAGATAATAAAAGGACATATAAATAACCCTGACCCATTTGACTTGAATGACAATTTAATACTATCTTATTACGTTCAAAATCATAAACAGGCTAGTAAGCAATTATACGATAAAATTAAAGAAAGAAATGAACAAATAAAAGAAAACATTATAACAAAGCCCAATACAAAACGAAATGACCCTCCTGATTATAAAAATCAAACCACAGCCTACATACAGACGAAATCACGAGACAAAAAATTACCCAAATTCAAGAAAACTGAAATAATCAAAGACTCAGGCATAATACTTGAAACTGACAAAGGCAATTATCACAAAAGCATAATTAGAAAACCAAAAAATAACCCTCACATATTTTTACAGGAAAATGAAGACTACATTGACGACAATCATGACAATACTCCTAACACTTCAAACAAGATGCCAGACAGAAGACATCCAAATAACTAGTTTAGGAAACTTATTGTTACCCGTTAAGTTAGGCCCTTGTAAATTGATTTATTCTAAGCATACTTTTATACACTATTTAGATTTAAGCGAAGTAGTTAAGCAAATCGAGAATTTAAAACAATAATATTATACATTAAGAAATAGTTTAGAAAGAAGTAATGCAACTAACCCTATTTCATATCATAATTCAGCCGAACAAATGTTGGAAAGAACAAGAGTTTTAATAAGCACTTTAGAGAAAAAATCAGAAAACATCTACCCACATATCAGATCAAAAAGAGGTGTAATTAATGGCATAGGCAAACCTAACAAATGGCTTTTCGGAAATTTAGACTCAGATGATGGAGAAAGATACGATAAGGCAATTGATATTTTGCAACAGAATCAAAAACGCATAATTTATTAAACAAATTCCCAAATATCACTGTATAAAAAATTAATAGACCATTATAATAAATCATTAACAGATTTATGGCAAAATCAGCAAAAACTTCAAAATAATTTAGAAAAATTCCATATATCAATAGAAAGCAAATTAATAACGCTAAATAATTATATTACATTTCATGGGACAATCTCACAGATTAATTTAGATTGTCAAAATTTAATCACATTCATTGACAATATTGAAAATTCAATGATATTTTCCAAATTAAACTCTCTTCATAGTTCCGTACTCTCTAGTCATGAGGTCGCAGAATTGATTGGATATTTGAAAACAATTTACAATGAGGAGCAAATTCCAAAATTCAAGAATTTGTTGACTTATTATCTATTTCTCGGTACCCAAGTTACCTTTTCCAAATCCAAATTAATCTTTGCAATTCATATCCCTATCCTAAAACCTGAAACTGCTGAATTCTACCACCTTTATCCTATTATACAAAAACATATAATGTTCATCCCCTCTCAACCCTACTTAGCAAAAGCCGTAGAATCATCATTAATAAAAGAAGAATGTCCAGAATTAGAAGAAACATTTTATTGCCGACAAGAATTTATATCAAAAGACAATTGCACAATAGAACTACTCGAAGGTCGTTTACCCAAACAATGTTACGCCACTGACGTGAATCTTCAAGAACCAATCGTAGAACAAATCACAAATAATGAAGTACTGATCATTCCAGATACAACTGTAAAAATATTATCAAAATGCAGCTCGGAAGAATATTTAGAAATACATGAACCCTCCTTAATTCGAATTCCCGAAAAATGTGAAATAGAAATTGGAAGAGAGAAGTTTTCAAACAACTTTCAAATTCAAAAAGGCAAATCAGTTATTTTAACAAAATCAGAAGCTATATTTTTAGAAGCTCAAATGTATCACCCTCTAAATTTAACTAAAATAGATTTTGATAAACTCTTTGAAATTAATAAAATTACAAAAAACTTGAAACCAATTAAAGAAGTAAAACTTTCAGAAAAACCTATAATAATTTTTAGTACAGTTCCATTCATTTTAATTGTTTTAATTACTTTCACTACATTTTTCATCATAAGAAAATATAAGAAGATAAGAAAACATAAGAAGACAAGAAAAAGCACCCTAGAAGAAATTCCACTAGAAGAAGTAAAATCAAAACTCAAAAATAAATCCATTATTTTCTCGTCTTGAGGATGGAGGAGTTAAGTATCCAAAACAACTAGAGTCAACAAAGATAAGAAGCCAAGCAGTAAACAACTAAGAAGAGTTCCATTGTTATTCAAGGTTATAATTAATATATATAAACGTTAGATTTTAGATTTAGAGAGACTTCAATCCAAGACTTCATACTCAGACTTCATGTTAAGACTTCATTGAGAGACTTCGGTGAATAGTTTAGTTACGGTCATAAATGTTAAATTAAATATATAATAAATATTAATGTATAAGTTAGTGACATACTGTGTCTGTACTTTATGTGTTGCCCTTGTAGTTTTAAACATTCAGTGCACCTCGTATACATCGCAATCAAGTCCACTACAATATCAACTGAGTCCGATTCAAATTATCACCCTGTCGTCTGGCGCCCAAGAGGCGAGAGAGGGTTGGGTCGAGAATGCAAGATCCGACACGTTGAGTTTTTAGTTAACCGTGTTACCGAAAAGAACAATTTTGCTAATAATTAATGTATCTGATGTATTTAAAAGTAACAAGTAAAATATATGTTTAGTGAGTAGAAAAATCGCGTTTACAATTTTTCAAACACACCAATCACTTACAAAATTGATCATTCTACGCGGATTTGTTTTTTGAAGAAAAAACGCCAGTAAACGAACAGTAAAGTTTAACAAACATAAACATTAAACAGCAAAACGCGAGTGGTGCGAAAGGCAGTTATAAACATATCAACCAATACCAGCATCTATCATCAGCCAGCAAGGAAAATCGTTAGGAAAAACTTGGACATTTATTTTATTCGGTGAGTCTGTTCCATTTTATTTCCATCCTTGTTCAACATATCATATCATAATTAATTCTATCACAGTGAAATACCGTAGATGGAAAAATAATCATAAACATATCAGATTTGAGAATATTTTACTCAATTTTTGTGGAAATCAGAGTGCAACGATTGCGTAATTTTATTACAACCTATCACAACAGATTTACTGTTTATCATATAACAAACCAGGTACAATCAGCAAAGTATCGTTAATTATTAGCAAATTATCACCTAATTATTAGGAAAAATAAAACATTTTAATCATTTAGCATACTAAATTCCATGAATCAATAATAATCACGAAAAATGGCTAATGTTGCAGAAGCAGAAAACTATATTAGGCAGCTTACCACAAAACGCCGCACAATTAAGGGTCTTTTGACACGATTCTGTAACTTTGTCGACAGAAACTTATCAAATCTAGACGAAAACAAAACCATGCAGTTAGAAACGCGATTAAATGACGCATTATTATTGCTTGAAAAATTCAATACAACTCAAGAGGAGCTAGAGCTCCTCGACCCCGATGAACTTAGTCCAGCAAATACAGAACGCGAACAATTTGAAAATTCTTTCTACGAATACACGCAGCTTGCAAAAAAAATCATTTTTACATTTAGGCAAAATAATCCAAGTATATCTTTACCTATTAGTCAGGGAGCTAGCAATCAAAACATCGGGGTAGGTTCAAGTTGCAATAATTTAAACATAAACTATCCTGTGATCAATGTCCCTAAATTTTATGGTCATTACGAAAAATGGGATCAGTTTAGAGACATGTACGCGTCATTAGTGCACAATGTACCTAACCTCAGCAATGTCAGGAAATTTCAACTTCTTGTAGATGCTCTCAAGGGTGATGCTGCAAAAATAATCGAGTGTATTGAAATCACTGACAACAACTATCAAACAGCCTGGAACATGCTTATAGAACGTTATCAAAATAAATCCGTAATCATACAAAAACATGTAAGTTCTCTCGTTGAATTGCCTAATGTCACTGGAAAGGACATTTTTATTGCATTGCGTAGTTTCACCGACTGTTTAAAAAAGCACTTGAGGTCACTAGAAAATATAGATGAACCAGTTAATCAGTGGGACACTCTGTTATTTTATTTAATGACAAAAAAATTAGATTATGCGACTCAAAGGGATTGGGAATCTTTGTTTATCTCAAAAACATTAAAAAATGAAAAAACCACATTTAAGGATTTCATAGATTTCTTAGAAAAACGTTGCTTACTTTTACAAACAATTTGTCACGATAGAACCGAAAATAATTTTAAATTTCCAAATGATTTCAAATCCCAGAATAAAAATAATTCATTCCACAGAAAATCAAATGAAAAATCATTTTTTGGTCACGTGTCTAAAGAAAATCAATACAGTTGTCCCTATTGCAAGGAAAATCATTTTATTTTCGCTTTTAACAAATTTAGATCATTATCAGTTCCGGACAGAACAAAGGAAATTAATAATTTAAAATTATGTATTAACTGTTTGCGCAGAAATCATGAAACATCACAGTGCGTAGCACAAGGGTGCAAAAAATGCAATCAGCATCACAACACATTATTGCATCCAGATCAAAACGTATCAAACTCTCAAAACAATCACAACTTTCAACACAACAACAACACAAACGTAAACACATCACAGGCCACAAATAACACACAACAAAATCCAGTCACATATCATTCAACATCAGAAACAACAAAAAATACCATATCAAACACATGCAATGCTCCACAATCACAAGTTCTCTTATCAACAGCTGTAGTCTTAATCAAAGATTCGGCAGGCAACTGGCAACAGTGTAGGGCCTTACTAGACAATGGAAGCATTCCAAATTTCATGACTACTAAATTACAGCGCATCTTAAATCTAAATCCCAGAAAAACAAATGTATCACTCAAAGGGGTGGGTAGCTCAGGTATAGACATAGATAAGGTCGTGTTAACACAAATAAAATCATGCTACAATAATTATAGTGCGAACTTATCATTTTTTGTTACCGATAACATAACAGAAAATCTACCTCTGACTTCATTTAGTAGCAACTTAATCAAAATACCACCAGAGGTCTCCCTCGGAGATAAAGATTATAACGAATCTCGCGAAATTGAAATTTTAATCGAAGCAAGTCTTTTCTCAGATTTGCTTGGTTCGGATCAAATCAGACTTGGCTCTGGCTTACCAATCTTACACCAAACACAATTAGGTTACATCATATCAGGACCTATATCACCAATGCAAGGTAATTTACCATTAAAACATAGAAACATAATAAATCATGTATTATTAGAAAATGAATTAAATCATACTGAAAATGAATTTCAAAATAACACAATTTGCAATTTATCAATCAACAAATCACTTGAAAAATCAATCGAAAAATTTTGGTCAATCGAAGAAATATCAACACCCCAATTCAAATCTATTGAAGAGCAAGCGTGTGAGGAATTATTTTCGAAAACAACAACTCGTGATCAAACCGGACATTTTGTTGTTAATCTCCCAATTCGTGATAATGTAGGCCAGCTAGGCAACTCCTTAGACAATGCAGTAAAGCGCTTGCATAGCATCGAGCGTAAATTTCTAAAAAATGAATCATTTAAAATTAAATACACGGAATTCATGCATGAGTATGAAAACCTCGGTCACATTACCGAAATAAAAACAGACACTATTAATACTTTATCACCCAACATTTTTTATCTTCCACACCATGGCGTCATAAACGAGGCTAGCGAAACCACTCAGTTGCGCGTCGTTTTTGACGGATCTTGTGAATCATCCACGGGCATTTCTGTAAATGACATCCTTAGAGTTGGACCGACCATACAACCTGATCTCCTAACTATACTCTTGCGGTTTAGGCAACATAACGTAGTTATTACTGGTGACATTGCGAAAATGTATCGGCAAGTGAACTAGTCGAACACCAACGCGATCTGCAACGTATCGTTTGGCGCTCCAACCCTGAAGAAAAAATTAAACACTATCGCTTAAACACGATTACTTACGGGACAAGCTCAGCAGCCTTTTTAGCAGTGCGTAGTTTACATCAAGTAGCAAATGAAATTGAACACAAGCATCCTAAAATATCATCTATCATTCGTAATGACTTCTATGTTGATGACCTTCTGACTGGAGTCGACTCAATCGAACAAGCTATAGACCTCAAATTGAAATTATCATCTTTACTAAGTGAATACGGGTTTGACTTACGAAAATGGTCGTCAAATAGGCCAGAAATTTTAACAAATAACGAACATAACACAGAGCATCGATACTTTGTGACGGAAGATGAAGTCCGAAAAACATTAGGCCTATTTTGGCAATCAAATCGCGATATTCTTGCCTATAAGATAAACGAAACTCGCACATACGGAAAAATAACGAAACGACTAGTACTATCATCAATATCAAAATTATTTGATCCATTAGGGCTTTTGTCACCTATTACAATAGTAGCAAAAATATTAATGCAATCATTGTGGGAGTCAAAAATCGGATGGGATGATCCCCTCCCGAACATCTAAAAACCGCGTGGTTAAAATTTAATAACAATTTGCAGCACTTAAGTTCCTTTCAAATACCTCGATTAGTTGTCATTCCAAATGCAATAAAAATAGAAATTCACGGGTTTAGCGATGCTTCTCAAAAAGCCTATTCAGCATGTATTTACTTAAAATCAACCGACATTGACGGCAATGTAACAGTCAAACTTCTTACTTCCAAAACACGCGTGGCACCGCTAAAGATCATAACCTTACCACGTCTAGAGCTACAAGGTGCATTAATACTTAGTCAACTTTATCAGAAGGTAATTACATCTTTAAACGTAAGCATAAGTCGCACTTTCTTGTGGACTGATAGTACCATTGTTTTAGCATGGATAAATTCCCAACCAAATACATTAAAAATATTTGTAGGAAATCGTGTCAGCGAAATTCAAAATCTAACATGCAACACTCAGTGGCGGCACGTGCCTACAGAGACTAACCCCGCTGATGTTGCATAGCGCGGAACAGAACCATCAAATCTTCTTAACAATTCTATTTGGTGGAATGGACCTGAATGGACCTACGTGCTTTCGGGTAAATCCAAAAAATATTATTAGAAAAATGGCAGATCTTCCTGCGGATAGAGTCACACCAAGTCGACCTTTCTACATAGTTGGCACTGATTACGCAGGTCCATATAACATTAAAGACGGTAAACTTAGGAATCGACAAATAATTAAAGCATATCTTTGCGTTTTCGTCTGTTTTACAACTAAGGCAGTTCACCTTGAAGTTGTCAGTGATTTAAGCACAGCAGCCTTTTTAAACGCATTTAAACGGTTTATCGCAAGACGAGGTTTGTGCAAACGCATATATAGTGATAATGGCACTAATTTCGTCGGGGCGAACAGAGAAATCAAAGAACTTTATAAGGCCGCTGAAAAACTCTTCATTCATCCCGAGATAACTTCATGGTTTCTTGAAAATAATATTGAGTGGAAATTTAACCCACCATACTCTCCTCATCGCGGCGGTTTGTGGGAAGCTGCAGTCCGACAAGCAAAATATCATTTTAACAGAATCGTAGGAAAACTTACTCTAACATTCGAAGATTTATCTACGGTATTCCCCAGATAGAATCAATTATGAACTCTCGCCCTCTGCACCCACTATCCAGTGATCCCAATGATTTTTCTACCCTTACCCCGGGACACTTCCTCATAGGTCAATCTCTTACAACCTTACCCCAAGCAGACTTCACCGAATTACCTGAAAACCGACTAAAACAATACCAAATTCTTCAACAAGCAGTACAGTTGTTTTGGAAACACTGGAGTAAGTACTATCTTCACCAGTTGCAGCAAAGAACACGCTGGCAGGACAGTTCTCAAGAATCAATTTGTAAGGACAGTATGGTCTTACTAATTGACAATAATCTTCCACCCTTATACTGGAAATTAGGAAGAGTTGTTGAAATTTCCAAAGGCAGTGATGGTTTAATCAGAACTGCTACAATTCGTACACAGTCTGACACAACAAGCCGTGCTGTTTTTTTTTTTTTTTTTTTTTTCGGGCCGAGATGGGAAACTCATGTTCGAATGGGTCCAGGACCCAAACAGTGTTGGACTCATCCCCAAGGAGATGCCTACCAACCAAACCCACCTCAAACTCGCCGTTACCCCCGCCTCGGAATCACTACCCTAGCATACTTCGAGACGGGTGGCGGTCCCTCGCACACTCTCCGCTCACAATGTCGTCTTCTCCCTAACTTCCACTGCTACCTCTCATGCCATATCGAGTCGTTCTCTCCCCCTGACCATGCTCTCTACTACGCAACTTACCTCCATCCATTCCTCCTCCCCCCTCAACATTATCTCCACCATATTCTCCCAATACACCGCCTCCCCTAGTTTCCTCTCCAACTTCTTCAGCACTTCCTCGTTCCGCCAGCATCTGAACACATGCCCCACATCATCCTCCACTCCACACCTCTCGCACACTCCAGTCTCTCTTTTTCTAATCTTGTGGAGGTACCCTACTCTCGACCCATGTCCAGTGAACACCTGTGTCAAGAAGTAGTTCACCTCCCCGAATTTCCGATCCATCCAATCTCTCCTATTCCCAATCGCTCCTTTTAGCGTGCCCTCATACTCCTCCCACCTTCTCTCCATTTCCTCCTCCATCCATTCTTGTACTTCCTCTCTGGTCGCACCCCTCCAGCGTATATTCCTGGCTCTAGCCATCAAGTCCAATGGGTAGGTTCTTGCCAGCACCGCTGCTGCCAGTCCACCCACTGTCCTGTACCCCTGCACTACCCTTAGCAATATAACTCTCTGCAGCCTCAGGAGTGGCCCAACCCTCGCATTCACTCCCGCTCTTTCACCCCACACCTCCGCACCGTACAGCAAACTCTGCTCTACCGTCCTACCAATGATCCTCCTCTTCCACTCTCCCGGCCCCTTCATTACTCATCAAACTCCCCAGCCATGCTGCCCTCACTTTCCCCTTCTCTGCCGCCAATTTCTTGTTCCTCCAGCTGCCCTCCCTAGCCCTTTCAACCAAGCCCATCACCCTGCCCAGCGCCGAGATGCATGATTTTCCCTTCGCAAACCCGTGCTGGTTTTCCCTAAAACCCCCATTCCTACCAACTTCCTCCTCAATCCTATCCTTTATTATCCCCTCCATCAATTTACCCATACCACACAGCAGACTGATGGGCCTGTAGTCCCCCGCCCTCTTCCCCTCTCTACCCGCCTTCTTAAGTAATATCACCCTAGCTACCTTCCATCCTTCTGGAAACTCTTCCTCCCTTAGCACCCTGTTGAAAAGCTCGCAGATGTACTCCCCATTGTCATCCAACATCCTCTTCAACATATCACCCCTCAGGCCATCTATCCCCGGGGCTTTCCTTACTTTAATGTTCCTTCCCCCCTCTTGTACTTCCCACTTCTCCACCGGCCTTATCCCCCTCATTTTTCCTACCCCCCTAGTATCCTGGACTTCTCGAATCCTGCCTCCAACTCCTTCTCCCCCTGTGAACAATTTGCCTATAACCTCCTTCTCCCAATCTTCCTCTAGCACCTCGCTCCTATTTCCACCCATCCTCTTCACCGCTATCTCATATGCCTTTCCCCATGGATTGTTTTCCAGGTCCCCCAGTAACTCTTCCCACTTCCCTCTTTTTTCCCTCTCCACTCTTCGCTCCAGTTCCTTCTTCTTCTCTTTGTATCCCCCTTTTCCCTCTATCCTACCTCTTGCCCTCAGCATCCGTCTTCGTTCTTTCTTACACTCCCTCCACAGCTCCTCTATTTCCTCATTCCACCAGTAATTAGCCCTTCGCTCACGCCTATTGCCCCTTTTCCCTCTCTTTTACAGCCCTGTATCACATCGTACAATTCATCTACATCATGTCCAAGTCCCCTTTCTATCTCCTCTCTTACTTTCTTCCTCATACTCTCTGCCTCGGCCTTCGTCCACCTCCATCCCCACTCTCCCGATAAATCCCTTCTCCCCTTCCTTATATCCGTCTCCACATACCTATGTAAGCTCAAGCTTTCCTCATCCTCCAGCACCTTCCAGCTATCCACTTTTTCCCCCAGCCATTCATCACATGCTGTTATATCAATGAATGACGAACCCCCGTCACCCCTCACGAAGGTGGGCAGTAGTCCGTCATTCAGCACCGCCAGCCCGTTGGATGTCAACACTTCCTCCAGGATCTCCCCTCTCCTATCCGTTTTCTTCCCCCCCATGCAGTATTTTTAGCATTGAAGTCCCCTGTCACCATTCTCCTAATTATCCTCCTTTTCCCTTTTGACAGCCTCAGATCGTCCTCCAATCCTGTGATGCTCCTCTCATATTCTTCCAGGCTGACATTTGGGCTTATATACACACTGTACACCACCATGTCTCCCATTCGCACTACCACCCATCCGTTTCCTTTCCTCACTTCATCCGCCCTCAGTCCATCTCCCACCACTCTTATTCCTGCCTCTCCTGTATCATCCATAATCCATCCTTGTTTTCCCACATATCTAGCATTCACCTCAGATCCACACACCACATCCACTTCCCTCCTAAAAATCACTTGATCCAATATATCATGCGCTATCCTGCATTTCCCTAAATTTATCTGCAGCACCCTCCATCCATCCCCTACATTCCTTCTTCCCGCGCCCTGCCCTCCCCTTCCTCCCATTGGTCCAGACTCGTCACCTCTGAGGGGTCCAGAGGGTCCCTCCCATTTTTTCTTTCCTGTTTTCCATCGTCTTCACCTACTCCCTTCTTTCCCCTACTACATTCTATCTCCCCTGGCTTGTGTCCCCTTTCCCCACATACCCTACAAAGGAAGGCCTGCCGACAGTCTCTCGCCATGTGATGCTCGCTCTTACATAGCCAGCACTTACTCCTCTCCTTGACTTCTCTCCTTGACTCCTCTCTTTGACTACCTTCACCTTACACCCTGCTACTTTATGGCCTTTTATTTCACATCCAAAGCATTTGTCATCCTCTCTACCCTCTACAATACTTACCCTGTTCCACCCCAATCGAATCTCCTTCTTTTTCAATAAGGCTACCGCTTTTTCCCATTCCGCCCTCACCACCGCCATTTTCATCCCGTTCCTCTCCATTACCACTTTAATCACCGTTGTCCCTTTCCCAATCAAATTCTCTATTTTCCCCCTCACCTTTTCATCTTCCATCCACGGTTCTATCCCTACTATTTTTATGGTTTTTGTTCCCCTCCCCGCTTCCACCACCCTAGCTCCTGTCACCCTTTCCACTTCCCCCAGAATTCCCCTTACTTCAACCCCCTTCTTTGCCTCTATAACCACCTCCTTATTTTTTGAGACTCTGAGTCTATCCACCCACTCCCCTTTCATCTCCCTCAACCCCTTCTTAATCCTCTCGATCCCCTCCTGATCGACCTCCCCGATATCCTTCAGGATTATCGCCCCATTCCTACCCTCCTTACTTCCCCTTACTTCAACCCCCTTCTTTGCCTCTATAACCACCTCCTTATTTTTTGAGACTCTGAGTCTATCCACCCACTCCCCTTTCATCTCCCTCAACCCCTTCTTAATCCTCTCGATCCCCTCCTGATCGACCTCCCCGATATCCTTCAGGATTATCGCCCCATTCCTACCCTCCTTTTCCTTTTCCCCATCTGTATAGATTGTTACCTCCGCCACCTCTCCGTCACCTCTCACCCACGCCACCATCTTCTTCAGCACCTCCACCTCTACCTGCTCAAGCATGTGGAGTCCAATGCTGTCCCCGCTCCCCACTTCCCCAAACAGTCGACTCATCAGCTCAAACACCTTTTTCTCATCCCTACAATCTCCCTCCATCCGACAGATCAACTCCTCCGTCTTCTCACTTACCCCATTCCTTTCCGAAGTGCGTACCTCCTTGACCCACTCCATTTCCTTTCCTTTTCCTCCTAGCATTGGGTACCTATCCCTAAACATCCTCTGTATTCCCTTCTCCATTCCACTGTCTTCCTCGGTCACCCATACCACCTTAACCTTTTCATTCCCTAATATTGGATTTCCCACCTTCACCTCTATTCCCTCCCCCTTTTTACCATCCCAGTCCCTATCTCTAACCTGCTTCCATCCTTCCCAGTCTCTTTGCCCCACCTCCCATCGTGTTTGCATTATCTCCTTTCTATCGTCCTCCCTCCTCAACCTCTTCAATTCCTTGACCCGCCCCTCTGCCGCTGCCTTCTCTTCCTTCAGCCTTTCCACCTTCTCCTCCAGTCGCCTTACCATATCCTTCAATCTCTTTACACTCTCCCTCTCTTCTTCCTTCACATTCTCCACTTCCTTCTTTCCTTTCTCCTTCAGTTTCCTCTTCTGTTCCTCCAGTGGCGATACCTCCTTTCTCTTCACTCCAGTATCACTCTACCCTCTCGTATCCCCCGCCTTATCAGGCGTTCGTTTAACTTTATTCGATTTACAAAAAATTCCTTGCCTTCCTTCGTTCATCACCTCCTGTTCAATTTCTATTTCTCTTTTCTCCATATTCCATCCCACGAGTAGCTAGGGAATTGAATGTCCACCACCACAGAGCCCCGCTTGTGGTGGTAAGGCTGGTTACTCCGGGAGGTCACCAGGTATCCCGGAGGCACCGTTTCTGACTGACTTTCGCGCAGCCATTCATCCATTGCCACGGTAGCTAACAACGTAGATTACGGATTGTTTCATCGAGGTTTACTCCTCTAGGCTTTTTCTCACGGTTGCCTCCGGACGCAGTGGCTTCCACTGCCTACACTACACCACAACATAGCTGCCTTCCCTATGTTGCTGGTTTTTTATCGAGGTTTACTCCTCTAGATTCCTGGGAATCTAACCTATTAGTCGCCTTTTACGACAGGTGGGCTATCCCCTGGGGGTATTCTTCTGAAGGGTCCCGCCCCCAGACGGGGTAAGCCGTGCTGTTCAAAAACTTTGTATCTTACCCACTTTGGACAATTAATTCAAGTGGATCATTTATTGAAAGACTTTCAAGTTAAAGTGTCAGCCTTTCAAGGTCGGCGGCATGTCTGTACTTTATGTGTTGCCCTTGTAGTTTTAAACATTCAGTGCACCTCGCAATCACGATACAGTCCACTACAATATCAACTGAGTCCGATTCAAATTATCATCCTGTCGTCTGGCGCCCAAGAGGCGAGAGAGGGTTGGGTCGAGAATCCGAGAATCCGACACGTTGAGTTTTTAGTTAACCGAGTTACCGAAAAGAACAATTTTTCTAATAATTAATGTATCTGATGTATTTAAAAGTAACAAGTAAAATATATGTTTAGTGAGTAGAAAAATCGCGGTTACAATTTTTCAAACACACCAATCACTTACATACTGTATAATAATAATAAAATAAATTTTTAAAAAACGTTTTAACAAATTAAAAGTTAAAACTCTCATAAACACTGAAACTATTGTCGTAAATGTTTTGATTTTGTGAATTATCATCAGTTGTCAATTGTAATTTTTACTTTTGAATAGTAAATTATGGTTCACCTAAATGAAACACAACGCATAGAAATATTAATCCTTAGCGGATGCGGAGATAAAAAAGAACACAGAACGAGGTTTGCAATTTATTCAACGCAAAATATCCCGACAGACCCATCAGCCAATCAACAGTAAGTAAAATAGTCCGAAAATTTGGAGAAACTGGACACGTTAAACATATTCCAAGCGCTGGGCGTCCTAAAATTGAAGACAATGTGAATTTTATAAAAAGTACATGACAATCCTCACAGTAGTTCAACACAAATGGATGAATATGCGGAGTTTCCCAACGATCGGTATTATGTATTTTAAAAAAAGAAAAATACCATCTCTACAAAAGTCAACTATATCAGGAATTAAACGACGACGATCCCGATCGCTGGCTTCAATTTTCTGAAATTATGCAGGATTTATGTATCCGCAATCCACTTTTCATCAATCTACTCCTTTTTTCCGATGAAGCCACATTTTTATACATGGTACCGTGAATCGTCAAAATTGCAGATATTGGAGTCAAGAAAACCCACATTGGATGACTGAGGCACACACGCAATATCCTGAGAAAGTGAATGTATGGGCAGGGATCATCAATGACAGAATCATTAGCCCTTTTTTCTTTGAAGAAAATCTAACAGGAGAACGTTATTTAACTTTTTTGAGAAATCAACTTATACCTGTCCTTGCTAACATGTATCCAAATGCCAATAATCCAAATTTACCTAGTGAAAATATCTGGTTTCAACAAGATGGAGCCCCTCCGCATTACGCACGTGAAGTAGGTAAATTTTTAAATAATTGCTATCCCGGGAGGTGGATCGGAAGACGAGGTTTTATAGAGTGGCCAGCAAGGTCTCCAGATCTAACACCTCTAGACTTTTTCCTGTGGGTTTACATAAACCTTTTTACAACCCTTTCTACTACCGCATTGATTTTTTTTCCGTTATTACCGTTATATATTTTAGGATAAGTCCGAGTTACGCAAATCCAAATTCTACCATACACAATTTATTCATTTCCGATATTTAAATTTTCCAATTTCACGTTTAATTCCCTTACCACGACTACGGCCGAAAACTATAGGTGGGATTTTGAATATAAATTAGTGAACAATTGATAGAATACGGCTCTCGAATTTTTCAGTCTCAATTATTCAGGCTCGATTTCTTACTCTATTCTTATCGTGAATCTGACCTATCTGCATGAAACCGAAAAACCGAAAAGTATTGTGAAAATTTAGTGCATTAAGATTGTGTGTGGAAGCTGTTTTTTACAAATAAACTGTGTATTCGAAACTTTCCGTACCGCCGCTTAATATTAAATTGTTGAATTCTTTGTTATATTCTTTGGAAAATTTTCCGACCGGCTATTTTTTTCTTTTGTTGTTGAATTGAAATTGGTTTTTTTTTATTTGTTTCTTTTATATGGAAATAAAGATTTGTAAACTGTAATTTGATTTCGAATTTTATTTACAGCGTTTATTATATATTGATTAACTGATATAAATTATTAGTGGATTCTCGAATTATTTTATGCTTTTGGTTCTCAGTAGTTTTATATCAAATTGATATCCAAGTGGATTATAATATTTTAATTTTATGCTAGTCCTAATATTTTTACTCTGTGTGTCGATAGCTGGGTACCGTTTAACTCGTGGGAAAATTCTTTTTTTTTTTTTTGAATAATAGTTACCGGCTTTATTTAGATTCAAGGGTTAATCAGACTTGGAAGAGGCTTAGCCACAATTTGTTTGATTTCCCGGCAGATCTAATTCGTTCTTAAATTTTTTTTTGGAATAATAGTTACCGGCTTTATTTAGATTCAAGGGTTAATCAGACTTGGAAGAGGCTTAGCCACAATTTGTTTGATTTCCCGGCAGATCTAATTCGTTCTTAAATTTTATTTTGTTCGGAATAATAGTTACCGGCTTTATTTAGATTCAAGGGTTAATCAGACTTGGAAGAGGCTTAGCCACAATTTGTTTGATTTCCCGGCAGATCTAATTCGTTCTTAAATTTTTTTTTTGGGAATATTAGTTACCGGCTTTATTTAGATTCAAGGGTTAATCAGACTTGGAAGAGGCTTAGCCACAATTTGTTTGATTTCACGGCAGATCTAATTCGTTCTTAAATTTTTTTTTGGGAATAATAGTTACCGGCTTTATTTGGATTCAAGGGTTAATCAGACTTGGAAGAGGCTTAGCCACAATTTGTTTGATTTCCCGGTAGATCTAATTCGTTCTTAAATTTTATTTTGTTCGGAATAATAGTTACCGGCTTTATTTAGATTCAAGGGTTAATCAGACTTGGAAGAGGCTTAGCCACAATTTGTTTGATTTCCCGGCAGATCTAATTCGTTCTTAAATTTTATTTTGTTCGGAATAATAGTTACCCGCTTTATTTAGATTCAAGGGTTAATCAGACTTGGAAGAGGTTTAGCCACAATTTGTTTGATTTCACGGCAGATCTAATTCGTTCTTAATTTTTTTTTGGGAATAATAGTTACCGGCTTTATTTGGATTCAAGGGTTAATCAGACTTGGAACAGGCTTAGCCACAATTTGTTTGATTTCGCGGCAGAGCTAATTCGTTCTTAAATTTTATTTTGTTCGGAATAATAGTTACCGGCTTTATTTAGATTCAAGGGTTAATCAGACTTGGAAGAGGCTTAGCCACAATTTGTTTGATTTCACGGCAGATCTAATTCGTTCTTAATTTTTTTTTTTTGGGAATAATAGTTACCGGCTTTATTTGGATTCAAGGGTTATTCAGACTTGGAAGAGGCTTAGCCACAATTTGTTTGATTTCCCGGCAGATCTAATTCGTTCTTAAATTTTATTTTGTTCGGAATAATAGTTACCGGCTTTATTTAGATTCAAGGGTTAATCATACTTGAAAGAGGCTTAGCCACAATTTGTTTGATTTCCCGGTAGATCTAATTCGTTCTTAAATTTTATTTTGTTCGGAATAATAGTTACCGGCTTTATTTAGATTCAAGGGTTAATCAGACTTGGAAGAGGCTTAGCCACAATTTGTTTGATTTCCCGGCAGATCTAATTCGTTCTTAAATTTTATTTTGTTCGGAATAATAGTTACCCGCTTTATTTAGATTCAAGGGTTAATCAGACTTGGAAGAGGTTTAGCCACAATTTGTTTGATTTCACGGCAGATCTAATTCGTTCTTAATTTTTTTTTGGGAATAATAGTTACCGGCTTTATTTGGATTCAAGGGTTAATCAGACTTGGAAGAGGCTTAGCCACAATTTGTTTGATTTCGCGGCAGGGCTAATTCGTTCTTAAATTTTATTTTGTTCGGAATAATAGTTACCGGCTTTATTTAGATTCAAGGGTTAATCAGACTTGGAAGAGGCTTAGCCACAATTTGTTTGATTTCACGGCAGATCTAATTCGTTTTTAATTTTTTCTTTTTGGGGAATAATAGTTACCGGCTTTATTTGGATTCAAGGGTTAATCAGACTTGGAAGAGGCTTAGCCACAATTTGTTTGATTTCCCGGCAGATCTAATTCGTTCTTAAATTTTATTTTGTTCGGAATAATAGTTACCGGCTTTATTTAGATTCAAGGGTTAATCATACTTGAAAGAGGCTTAGCCACAATTTGTTTGATTTCACGGCAGATCTAATTCGTTCTAAATTTTTTTTTGGGAATAATAGTTACCGGCTTTATTTGGATTCAAGGGTTAATCAGACTTGGAAGAGGCTTAGCCACAATTTGTTTGATTTCCCGGCAGATCTAATTCGTTCTTAAATTTTATTTTGTTCGGAATATAGTTGCCGGCTTTATTTAGATTCAAGGGTTAATCAGACTTGGAAGAGGCTTAGCCACAATTTGTTTGATTTCCCGGCAGATCTAATTCGTTCTTAAATTTTATTTTGTTCGGAATAATAGTTACCGGCTTTATTTAGATTCAAGGGTTAATCAGACTTGGAAGAGGCTTAGCCACAATTTGTTTGATTTCCCGGCAGATCTAATTCGTTCTTAAATTTTATATTGTTCGGAATAATAGTTACCGGCTTTTTTTAGATTCAAGGGTTAATCAGACTTGGAAGAGGCTTAGCCACAATTTGTTTGATTTCCCGGCAGATCTAATTCGTTCTTAAATTTTATTTTGTTCGGAATATAGTTGCCGGCTTTATTTAGATTCAAGGGTTAATCAGACTTGGAAGAGGCTTAGCCACAATTTGTTTGATTTCCCGGCAGATCTAATTCGTTCTTAAATTTTATTTTGTTCGGAATAATAGTTACCGGCTTTATTTAGATTCAAGGGTTAATCAGACTTGGAAGAGGCTTAGCCACAATTTGTTTGATTTCCCGGCAGATCTAATTCGTTCTTAAATTTTATATTGTTCGGAATAATAGTTACCGGCTTTTTTTAGATTCAAGGGTTAATCAGACTTGGAAGAGGCTTAGCCACAATTTGTTTGATTTCACGGCAGATCTAATTCGTTCTTAATTTTTTTTTGGGGGAATAATAGTTACCGGCTTTATTTGGATTCAAGGGTTAATCAGACTTGGAAGAGGCTTAGCCACAATTTGTTTGATTTCCCGGCAGATCTAATTCGTTCTTAAATTTTTTTTTTGGGAATAATAGTTACCGGCTTTATTTAGATTCAAGGGTTAATCAGACTTGGAAGAGGCTTAGCCACAATTTGTTTGATTTCACGGCAGATCTAATTCGTTCTTAATTTTTTTTTTGGGAATAATAGTTACCGGCTTTATTTGGATTCAAGGGTTAATCAGACTTGGAAGAGGCTTAGCCACAATTTGTCTGATTACCCGGCAGATCTGAATCATGCATTAGGGACCCCGTTAAACCCGGTAGATTTGAACCGTATTTGATAACCTGACCGTTATGTCCGTCAAAGTACTAAGTATATGGTTAATTTGCTTGTCACGTAAAATAGACCACAGAGTATTAATAGACTAAAAGTTTTTTTTTGATTATTTTGTTATATAGCGACCTATTGTGTGATCGTAGGTATACACTAAACCGTAGGTAGTATACAACTCTGCTGAACCTCCTGTTTCCTTCATTAACCCGTAATTTATAAATTGGAGGATCCATATTCGATTGTAATTAGGTAAATGAAGTTAGTTCAACAAGACCCCTGGAATTTTCCGTAACCTCCATCTGAGGCTATCTGGAACTCTTGACGCTAAGGGTCAAGGGGCCGTGGAGCAAACCACGTTAATATTCTGGCGCCCGAGATTTAAAACCGAATTTTGCATCAAGGGTGTCCATAGTGACGTGTTCTTGTGGAAGGAGCCACGCGTAAGAAGGTAAGAACGTTACAAACTTGCAGTACTTGAAAGGTAGAATTAGGCATGAAATGAGTCAAATTACTCCAGAAGTCATCCGCAATGTACTTGATGAATTCGTCCGTAGATTCGCATATTGTCAAGAAACCGATGGATGGCATTTCTAACATTTAATTTAAAATAATTGTTATGCATTGTAACGAAGTTAATTTTCCGACAATAGTTATTTTTAAGTTTCCGAATATATTTTCATTTAATATTGTATATAATCCGTGATATCCTATGATTTCAAGAAGTAAAACAAGAAAACAATAATCTATAAGAAAAAATAAAAAACCAGGAAGACAGAATAGAAAAATTAGAACGCACGGTCAGACATAAAAATATTATAATAAAAGGAGTTTCTGACGTAGAGAAGGAAGAAGAAACCGAAACAAAAGGAAAAATAGAAGTAGTGATGCAGAAAATTGGATTAAATATTGATATGGTAACAGAGGTCGACGAAATTCGGAGACTAGGAAAATATGCAGAAAACAGAACGAGACCGATAATGATAAAATTATTGAAAGAAAGTACGAAAATTCAAATTTTGAAAAATGCCAAATACAGGGTGTCCAGAAACTCTCCTGCCAAACGGAAACTACAGTTACTAGAGGTGATGTTAAGTCGATTTAGCTCAAATTACCTCAATCCGAAAATGCTTCCTAAGGGAGCTACAGCCATTTGAAGAAGACGTCCTCATATGAGTTTTCTTCAAATTATTCAAAAATACCGTTACTTAAAATATTCAAACTTGGTATAATCAATAAACAGTTACAAACCAGTCGTTCGCTTTAAATAAATTTTTTTCAGATCCATCACAAGCGTGTCAGTCGGGGGGACCAACAGGTATTTTTATAAAAAAAAATTTATTTTCAAGTATTTTTATGTATCCGACACCGAATTTGGAAAATTCAAGATAATTTTCATAAAAAATGTTCTCTTCTTTCAAATCGATATCATGAACCGTTTTCGACAAAAATAAATTTAAACTTTTTGTGTTTCTCACATAAAAGCATGTTGGATTATAAAATTGTATCTGTAATATCAAGTGGGCTTTGAAAAATCAACAAATTGTTCTGATACTGGTAACAAAAGTCGTAAGTATTAAGTTGCTTACATTATTTTGGAAATTTCAAATTAATTTTATTTCGTGAGGATATAAAACAATAATCAACATGAAAAAAAACAAAGTGAGAGATAATTACCAACAGAAATAAGAGAATTAATTTTACAACAGATGCTCTACATGACGACCGTTTGTCTAAATACACAAATTTATTCTTTTCTCTAAAGATCGTCTAATTTTTGCAAAAATTCCTGCATTATTTCTAATTTCGTTACAAGCGTTTTGAATTCTTTGCCACAGCTGATTACGGGTTCCTATTGGAACAGCATAGACTAATTATTTTAAATAACCCCAAATACAAAAATCACAGGGTTTTAAATCTGGAGATCTTGGGGGCCAATTAATTGGACCACCTCTTCCAATCCATTTATCGTGATAGTTATTGTCGAGATATTGACGAACCTCTCTACTGCAATGTGCTGGGCAGCCGTCGTGCATGAACCATAAATTATTTCGAATCATCAGGGGAACCTCATCTATTAAATCAGGTAAAACATTTTGTAGGAAGTTAAGATATTCTTGTCCTGTTAAACGGCTAGGAAGCTCTACGGGTCCCAGAAGCTGATTACCGATTACACCTATCCAAACATTTGTACTAAATCTTTGCTGGTGCTTTTTCTCTACTGTTGCATGAGGATTATCACCAATGTAGGCATAATGATGTGCATTATGTAAATTAAAAATTCCGTCTCTGGTAAACGTAGATTCATCGCAAAATAAAATATTGGAAAAGAAATTAGGATCCTGATTTTTTTTGATCCGCAACCAGTTTGAAAAATCTATGCGGGCAGGGAAATCACCATCTACCATGGCATGAACTTTTTGAAAATGGAAAGGATGAAGGTTTTCTTTATGAATAATATTCCATATGGAAGACTTGGAAATGCCAGGATACATAGCAGCGAGTCTTCTGGTGCTAACCTCAGGATTATTTTCGATTTCAATCAAAATATCGTCTTCGTATTCCATTGTCACATCAGGTCGTCTACCAGTTTCAGTATTTTTAGGTACTACTGAGGCACTTTCTCTCAATCTTTGGTGTACGGCTACAAATGTTGCGCGAGAAGGATGCCTTCTGTTTGGAAATTTTTCCGCATATCTTCGCTCCGCTGCACGAGCGTTACATTGTACTTCCCCATAAACTAAATGCATATCAGCATATTCTTCATTCGAAAAATAAACCATTTTGATCAAATTAACTATTATGTTTTACCTTTCACACATACAATTTTATAATCCAACATGATTTTATGTAAGAAACACAAAAAGTTTAAATTTATTTTTCTCGAAAACGGTTCATGATATCGATTTGAAAGAAGAGAACATTTTTTATGAAAATTATCTTGAATTTTCCAAATTTGGTGTCGGATACATAAAAAACTTGAAAATAAAAATTTTTTGATAAAAATACCTAATTTATTTACAGCGAACGACTGCTTTGTAACTGTTTATTGATTATACCAAGTTTGAATATTTTAAGTAACGGTATTTTTGAATAATTTGAAGAAAATTCATATGAGGACGTCTTCTTCAAAGGGCTGTAGCTCCCTTAGGAAGCATTTTCGGATTAAGGTAATTTCAGCTAAATCGACTTAACATCACCTCTAGTAACTGTAGTTTCCGTTTGGCAGGAGAGTTTCTGGACACCCTGTAGATTCAACGGTTCAATCTTAGAGGTACTGAAATATGGATTGATGAAGATTATCCAAGAAGAAAGAAGAGCACTAATACCCCAACTAAAGGAAGCAAGGAGTAAAGGACACAAGGCAATAATAAAATATAACAAATTAGTAATAAACAACGAAATAGAAGAACACAAGGAGGAACAACAATCTACTACTGACAGACATAAAAGAACTGTAGGGGAAAGATCACCGGAAAACATCGATGATAGATACCAAAAAATATTTAAAACAACAAAAAAAAACTAAACAAGACAGATAAGGAACGAAAAGAACAAAACAAAAATGCCATGAAAACGGACAGGAGAAAGGGAAAAATGAAAGGAAAACAAGCTGGAAATGAATCAACAACATGGAGACTAGGGACTTGGAATGTTAGAAGCCTACAGGGGAAGGAAGTGGAATTAATAGATGAATTTGAAAAAACAAATTTACAGATACTAACAATAAGCGAAACAAAAAAGAAAGGGCAAGGACAAATTCGAATGCAAAACGACCACATTCTAATATATAGCGGAGTACACTTAAATCAGAGAGCAGCGGCAGGAGTAGGATGTATAATACATGAAAAACTAACAAAACAAATTGTAAGGTATAGAGCGATATCTGAAAGAATACTACTTGTAGAGCTAAGAAACGGAAAACAAAAAGTTAGAACGATCATAACAGTATATGGACCGGATGAAAATGGTAAAGCAGAAGAAAAAGAAAAATTCTGGGAAGATTTAACAAGTACGGTAGAAGAATCAAAGGGAATTATATATATTGCAGGAGATTTTCACAGTAGAGTAGGTGAACAGGACAACAAATACAAGAATGTACTAGGAAAATATGGAGAAAAAACAAGAAATAACAACGGGAAAAGACTGTTAGACTTCTGTCTATTACAAAATTTGATAATATGTAACACCTCATACCAACACAAAGATATCCATAAATACACGAGGGTACAGCATAGCAGAGGAGAAAAATCAATTATCGATTATGTTTTAACGCAAAAAGAAGAAAGAAAAAATATACTTAACGTTAAAGTTAAAAGAGGAGCGGAAATTAACAGTGACCACTATTTACTGGAAGCAAAAATTAAAGGTGACAGTACACAAACTGAACAAATAACAGTAAAGAAAGAAAGCCACATATCAATAAAAACATACAAACTAAGAAACAAAACGGTTGCAATAAAATATCAACTAAAAACAGAAGAAAAACTAAAAGAAAAATCCTCTGACATAAAAAAACTTAACACAGAACAGGGCTGGAACATATTTAAAAACGTAGTCATTAACACTGCCACTGAACTATGCGGGACTTACAAAACAGATAATAGGAAAAAACAAACAGCATTATTTATGATTTATTAATAAATTTCTTAAGGGAGTGCAACGTTACTATCTAAATTGAACAAAGCAATTTCCAAAACTCTGTGGCAAATGGAGTAATTTCCGTGCCATTTTTTTCTCTCACACACACACACACACACACACACACAAACAGCATGGTGGAACAATGAAATTAAAGAAGAGGTTAAAAAGAAGAAGGAAGAATGGAAAAAATATTTAAAAAACAACACACAAGAACAATATGAAAGATACAAAAACCAAAGAGAGAAAGTCAAAGTTCTAGTAATAAAAGCAAAACAAAATGCCTGGATAGATTTTGGGAACAAAATGGAAAAAGATAGTACGGGGAATCAAAAACTATTTTATAAAGTTCTAAAATCGCTAAGAACAGAAAAGCAGGGAAAAGAACAGTACATAAAAGATAAAAATCAAGAGATACCAACAAATGAAGCAGACATTATAGAGAGATGGAGAGAGTATTTTCAAGAGATGTTAGACCAACAAACTCAAAGAAACCGAAATAACGAACATGAAAAAGAAAACCAAAACGAAGAAGTCGAACGAACAAATCAAAACGAAGAAGCCGAAATACAGAGTATAAAATTGAAAGAGCTAAAAAGAGTTGTTATAAAATTGAAAAATGGGAAAGCGCCGGGTGACGATAGAATTACAGCGGAAATGATTAAGAATCTAGGAAATATAGGACTGGAAGTGCTATTAAAAATTATCAACAAAGCTTGGTGTGATGGAAAAATCCCAGAAGAATGGGGAGTAGCCTTAATCACACCTATACACAAGAAAGGAGACCAGAAACAATGTCAAAACTATAGAGGAATAACCTTGCTAAATACCATTATAAAGATATATGAACAGCTTATAAACAACAGAATTAAACCAACTCTAGAAAATCAACTTTCAGAAGCACAAAGTGGATTCAGACCAAGAAGAAGTACGCAGGATCACATCTTCACAATAAAACAATTAGAAGAGAAGAGACATATAGAAAATAGAAACACATATCTAGCGTTCATAGATCTCGAAAAAGCATTTGATACTGTACCTAGGGAAAAAGTATGGATGGGACTGAAAGAAAAGGGAATACACAAAAAAATAATCGGAATCATTCAAGATATATATGAAACAAACATAAATTTTATCATAAAAAACAACATGAAATCAGCAGGATTTAGAACCAACATAGGATTAAGACAAGGAGGGCGACTGAGCCCAACACTATTTAATGTACATATGGACAGTATTATTAAAAAAAGCGAACAGAAGGTGAAGAAAATGTTCGTTGGGTATGAAAATTTAGAAAGAGTAGAGATAGCCGAAGGAGTATTTGCAGATGATGTGGTGCTAATGGCAGGAAGTGAAAACCGATTACAAGAAAACCTGAACATATGGAAAGATGTTATGGAAGAAGAAGGCATGAAAATCAACAAAAATAAAACCAAAATACTTGTAATAGGAAAACAGAAGATCAACACAGAAATTAAAATAGATAATGTAGAAATAGAACAAGTAAAAGAATTCAAATACTTAGGAATAACTTTTGACGAAACAGGAAAACAAGATGCAGAGATAAATGAAAGAATAGAGAAAACAATTAAGCTATACTATGCCATGAACCAAAAATTTATAAACAAAAAAGAAATCACCAAAGAGACAAAAGTAAAAGTGTATAATACAATATATCGACCAGTTTTAACTTACGGATGCGAATCTTGGACTCTTACAAGTAAACAAAAAAGCAAAATACAGGCAGCAGAAATGAAATATTTGAGAAGAACATTTGGAGCAACAAGAAAGGACAAAATCAGGAACACAAAAATAAGAGATGAATTAGGTGTCCAGCCCGTACTGAAATTTATAGAACAAAGACAACTCAGCTGGTGGGGACATATTCAGAGAATGAATAACAATAGACAAGTTAAAAGGACATATGAGGCAAAAATACAAATAAAAAGAAAAAAAGGAAGACCAAGACAAACATGGAATACAATAGTGGGTAATATACTAAGAGAGAGAGGTAAATCATGGGAAGAGGCGAGAACATTGACAAGAAACAGGAAAGAATGGAAAAAATTTATATACGAGAATTAAATGCAAACCCGACACCTAAGGGTATAAGGGTATATGATTATATATATATAATTTCCAACCGCGATATGATTGTAAACAGTCATGGTTCCCCAATGTCGCGAAACAAGTAGCGCGCAGGTCGAACTAACCAAGAGTGGTGGAAAGCAGTTTGAATCGAGGAAGGCTGGAGCGGCGAGTCGACAAGTAGTCATGGGGTGCTCACTCTCGATGTTTGACAGTTCTTTATTTGTAGTTACTCCTCACGTCGCAATTGTCGTGAGCGTCGTTATCTAGCCAAAGAATAACTCGGACGAGACCACGGAAAAGAAGATTTGAGCAGTAAACTGTGCTTATTACCATTACCACCATTTTACATTCGTGAATTTACGGTTACGGTTGTGGTTTTTAATTTTACAGTTTCTTATATTTTTTATCAAAATGGTTTTTATGTGTTCTATTCCTGGTTGCAATAATACAAAATTGTTACATTGTTTACCAAAAGATCCAGAGGTAAGCAGTCCATAATTTACTAATTACCACTTTATACATATTATGATTTATAGATTAGACGACAATGGTGCCTTGCTGTAGGAAGACAAGATCTTCTTGATATAAGTACCAAACAAAGGCATGCATATAGGGTTTGTGATCTACATTTCTCTGAAGATATGAAATTTATTAGCCATAAGAATAGAACCAATTTAAAATTTCATGCTGTACCATCGTTATATATGCCAAGTAAGTATATGTAAATATATGTCTATACTAAAAACTAAAATATATAAAATACACTTCTACAGATTGAAGTATATACATTACAATTTCAGCAGAAAATCAAGATAATTGCATATCTTTCAACCTGTTTAAAACATAAATATAAGTTTTGATACTTAAAATATTCATAATTTTCAGCAAATATGGAGATCATAAATCCCGTTACATCTACAAGTTTAACTTGTGAGGAGGTCACATTGGTGCCTTCCACTAGTTCAGACCTGGGAGAACATACACCTAAGACTCCAACTTACAAAGGTACTTTTATGTTCTTTTCAAAGTTAAATAAATATCCCATTGTCTAGTTTATTATCAGCTTATCAATATTTTTTTTTAGGTACTACTCAGAAAATGAGCCTTCTAAGATCTGTCGGTGTTACTAGAGTTTCAAAATTAACACCTAGGAAACAAAAATTGTACAAAATAGCAGTAGATCTTGAAAAAGTTTCTCGTCGTCTCAAGTTTCAGAATGCATCAAATAAAGAACGTATTGAAGAAGCTTTCAAATATGCAGAGTCATTAGCCATCTTTAAAAATAAAGTGAATGAAAGAACTTTAAATTTCATTCAGAGTCAACTGAAAATGCAGAAAAAGCAGGCAAGAGGAAGACGATTTAGTTTGGATGATAAAGTGTTTGCCCTTTCACTTTTGAAACATGGCCCAAAAACATACAAATTATTGAAATCTACTTTTGCATTGCCTTCCAGGAAAACACTTATGAATATCCTGAATAAAATAAATTTTCTAGTGGGAATTAACCCTAAAATAATGACTGTTTTGAAATAATCTGTGGAAAAGTTTTAGATAGATACTGCACATTAATATTTGATGAAATATCATTGGAAGCAGGTATCACTTTTGATTAAAAATGGGATACTGTTGTAGGCTTTGAAGACATAGGAGGTGAGAGACGTCTAAAATTTGCAAATCATGCTATGGTGTTCATGCTGCAAGGGTTAAGGAAAAAGTGGAAGCAGTCTATTTCATTTCACTTTAGTCAGGGAGGAATGTGTTCTGATGATTTGAAAGTTATTCTGAAGAATACAATTTTGGCGTTGCAAGAGATAGGCGTTGTAGTTGTTTGCACAGTTTGTGACCAGTATTCAGCGAACATTGATGCTATTGGAAAATTAAAAAAAGAATCAACTCTAAGCAATAGCAATAATATTGACACTTTCAGAATTGGAACGCACGAAATAGTGGCAATTTATGATCCCCCACATCTACTAAAGGGCATGAGAAACAATTTCATCTCATATAATTTGAAATATAAAATTGATAATGTCCAAAAAGAAGCATCTTGGAATGATATAATTGAATTATATGAGCTTGATGTGGGTGACTTTAACGCAAGAATGTGTTACAAATTGACTGATGCCTATATCTACAAAATGAAACTTAAAAAAATGAAGGTCAAGAATGCTGCTCAAGTATTTTCTCATAGGGCGTCATCTACTATGAGATGGACAATCAAATATGGTAATTCTTTTTCTACTCTAATAATCTTATATAGTTATTTTACTAGATTTTGTTTTGTTATGTCTAATAACTAACATTTTTTACAGGTCAGCAAGGGCTAATGTCAAAGACAGCTGAGAATACATCCATTTTTATAACTTTTATGGACCAACTCTTTGACAGCATAAATGGTTCGACTTATGAAGCTGATCATGGAAAAGATGTGCCATCAAACCAGACTCACTCCATCACCAATTTTGGAAACATGCAATAAAAATTCTTAAAACTATGAAGTTCATCACTCCTAAAGGAGAAAAAGTTCCTCCTACCATAACAAACTGGGTGAAAACATTGAGAGGCTTTATGCATATTTGGGAGAAATTACATTCAGCTGGTTTTAAATATTTCATACCAAGAAGAATCAATCAAGATCCATTGGAAAACTTTTTTGGGCGTATTAGAAGCCATGGTGCAAGGAATATAAATCCAACATGCTTTTCATTTATATGTGCGTTTAAAAGTTTAATCATCAATAATTTTACATCTCCACTTTCAATCAATGCCAATTGTGAAAATGATGATAATGAATTATTGGATTCATTAAAATCATTATTAACAATTGAAGACTCTAATGTTGTAAGTGAAGATGCTCTGTTAGATGTCAATATTATAAATAATACAGGATTCCAGAATAATGAAAATGAGAGAGTAGTTGCAACACATGCCTATATAGCAGGTTATATAGCCAGAAAAATTAAAAAAAAAATTGGCAATTGTCAGAGGTGCCTTAATCAATTACAGGCACCAGCATCAAACGAACACTCACTTATAGTAGAGAGGGAATATAAGCCTGGCAATTTGGTTAAGACAAAGACCCAATTCCGGCGAATGTTTTCAAACATGGTGACAGTTTTTATGACCGAAGCACATAAATACATTCTAGCCACAAAATTTAAAAAAAATATATCATTAGCATTGAAACGTAGTATTTACAATCCATTTCTGTGTGAGGACCATGATATGTTTTCAATCTACATTGATTTTTTTTAATATTTTTTATATTTTAAAAAACGCTGCATGGCAGAGACATTTAGTACTAAAAGGCAGAAATAAAAAAATTAATACTCTTAAACAACGCATTTAAAACTCTCGATGTACTTACTCACTAAAATATTCGAATTATTTTTCTGATTCCTAATTGGTAAAAGGGTATATATATATATATATATATATATATATATATATATATATATATATATATATATATATATATATATATATATATTATGTTTTCTAATTATTGTGTACAGTATTTCATCGAATCTTAAAAATAATCTTGTTTTTTGCTATGTTCACTTAAAGTTTGTTTATTCACAGATGTAATTGCTAATATATTATTAAAAAATAATAATATTTTTGTCTTTTTGATATCAAATATTATCATGCATAATAAATTTTGTTCACTATTTGTTTAAATTTTTTCCCAAGTCCAATTAACGTTGATCAAAGCAACAGTGAAACATGCAGAATGTTTGTTTCAGTATCAAATATTAATGTATTGTGCTAAGATTTGAAATTTCAAATATTATTATTGGCATTTTATTTATCTAAGTAATTTTTCAAGCATTTAATATAATCAACTTCTACCTTTAACTGCTTGCAAAAATTTAAAACAATTGTGTAAAAATAGTGTAACCCGTTTTTTGTATACATGCGTTTTAATTTACCAAAGCGTCGGCTTAATGGTAATTTAAAGAGATAAACATTATATGTTGACGCTTTGGAGGATTAAAACTCTTGCAAAAAATATGGGTTACACTATTTTACAGTAATTGCATCATTTACCATTGAACTTAAACTAATTTGAAATTGGCGCCTTTGGACATAGTACATACTCATGTCGCGAGTGTCACTAGTGAAACGTGTTTTGATTGGAAGGGGAGAGTAGGCTATCTAAGTGAGTATATTATCTGTGCAAGTAGTTCAATGCTGGCTGGTGAAGATATGAGTCGCTAGAACGCTCCGTCCGCCGAATTTTTTTTTTGCGCTTTGTAGTCAGTTTGTTTAGATTTTTTTTTATATAGTAAATTTTTATTTTTAAGTTAAAGTATTTGCTGCGAAGGTAAGATTTTATGGAAATAATAATTTTAAATAAAAGCTGGTCTTTTCAATAATTGTTAGGCGAAAAGTTCATTCAATATAATTAATATTTCATTTTTACAAAACAAGCATTATACTAATTTAGTAGTGTCATTGTATGTCAATAATATAACGAAAGTTCGTACAGTTAAGTCTTAATAATATTCCTTCCGTACTCGTTCCCGTTTCGGTTGAAATACTGAAGTTTTCCAGGCGTCCTGCCAGGGCTCATTGATATTTTCATTCACGGATCGAACCCTTCCGTACTTCCTTTTCCGATCCCGTGAGACATTTTAATCAAATTTTCACGTTCAGTTTACATACCGGGTGCATCGCAAGTGGTTGTATACCTTGCTAGCATCAACCTGTAATCCGTTTTCTTGCTTTCAACTACTAACCTGCTTATTGAAAATACTTTTTTTCGAAAAAAAGGTCAGCTTGCTTTTACCGCTTTTCTGTTGTATATAAAAACATTGCTTATGTTTATAAACCTCTCTCGCTTATGTCCTGCCCGCTTCGTCTCTAATAAACGCATGGTATTGGTATAATTAGTTAATAGTTTGCTTATATTGCTGGTTTTTTTTTGTAAATACCAGGGTATTGTTGCCTGCTACGCAGGATAGTTTTTTTGTTGTTTTTCTTTTTCTGTAACGATTTGGTCAGCTACCGACCCTGTAATTATTTGTGAAGGTAATAGAATGTAATTTAACCGAACCTTTGTGTTTTACTGACCTACTACAGATTAGAAAACTCCTATGGTAGAATAGTTGCTTTGTAGCACGAATTTAGCTTTGATGTAGTGTGGGCCTGGAGATTAACTTTTATTTTAGGAGCAGCGCGGACCTTTTTCTGGAAATAAGCCTGCCGAATCAGATATAACTAGACCCCTGGAACTGACCGTACCTCCATCTGAGGTTACCTGGGACTCTTGACGCTTGAAGTCAAGGGGCCGTGGAGTTAACCACGCTAAAAATCTGGCGCCCGAGATAAAACTTGAATCCGCGGTTTTGGGGTGTCAATTGTGACGTGTCCAGGTACTTAGTTTCGACGTAAAGTACGAGGAGGACGAAAACTCGTTACAGCATAATTTGGTTACTTTAAAGTACAATATTAATTAAATCATTAGTTGTAACTTGGTTGAATTTAAATAAAAAAAAATTGTTTTCGTATCCTTAAAAAATATTTTAGTTAAAAATATAATGTTAAATAGAGAATTAAATTCTCGTTCAAATGAGGTGTCACATTATACCGATTTCTATTTAAAAAAATTAACGATTACGTCACTACACCTACACCGGTGACTACTCCATGTACGTTATAACATGGGTATTTTACAACAAAAATCGACCTGTTTCGGGATTTCCTTTAAAACTCGACGGTTCTCGAAATAATGATAATATTCCATAATTCAGCGGTTCACTGTATATTGTTTATTTATAATCCATTTTTGCATCTTTTTAATGATTTTTATTCCAAAATACTAAAAATTATAAAAAGCCGGCCAGTATATATTCCTAGCTATGACAAATTATTGTTCTTATATGGGAGGTTAGTTCTGATAAACTGTACATATACTTCTACCTCGTATTGGGGCTCCTATGAAAAATATTAAATGGGTCAGGCTCTTTAAAAATTAGTTTACTTTATTCGTATAAAAGTTTAGCAAAATAGATTCAGAAAAATATCTTGATTTTTGTACAAATGTGTACAAATTCGTGTTATATTTTTAATAATACAACTAGTTTACTTGATTTTCAAAACCGATTTTCAAGAGAAACAAGCTGTTTTAAATAATAATAAAACATCGCCCTGTATAATATGTATTTAGTAATTCATAGGTAACTACTTGCATTTTTTCGAATTCTCAGACTTTTACTCAAATTAAAAACCTAGAGTACTACAGATACTTTTTTCAAAAAACGGATAAGCTATATACTCTTGTCTATTCTCAAATTTTCTCAATTTAAACATCTGATTCTTTTTTAATGTTTCTATTTTATTTTCTTAAATTTAAAAAAGAACGAACTGTATTTTTTGTCGAAACAATATTCTGAGAACTCGATAAATTGACAATACTATGCAATTTGGAACATAAACTTTTGGAATTGTATAGTACCACCCGTCCTACCTTAATAACTAAAGGAAAACTTTAATTAATTATCTATTTGAATACTTTCTCAAATCTTGATAAAAGTTTTCGAAAACCAAATACAAGTTGAAATTTTATATTCGACATACACCGTAGAAGAATCAATATGAGGTAGGAATATGTACAGTTCCTCATGACTCACCCTATATATTAACAGAAGTTTCTATAATATTTCATACTACATACAGGGTGTTTCTAAATTTATGCAAAGAAGTTAGGTAGTGTTGTCCGTATAAAATGATAATAGGTCTTTCATATGTAAAAATTTCCTCACTCCACTCCCTAAAAAGAGGCTGAGTGAAATTGAGTTTTTATTTTTTTTTCAAGTTTAAGTAAAGTTGAAATTTTGTAATTTATTTAATATCAAATCTTTCATTCTAGATTGGGTTTTGTGCGGAATAAAAATATAATTTAAAATCTTTGTTGTTTTGATAAACTTTTTTTTACTCTTGAAGTTTTTTTCTAGATCCAATAGATTTGGAATTTTTTTTTTGATCTAGGAAAAAAGAGTAAAAAAGTTTTTCAAGACAATTGAGATTTTAAATAATATTTTTATTTCACAAAACTCAATCTGTACTTGTATGTAGATCAGCTGGAGTATAATTTTGCGTGAAATTGTGCTTTTTCTAAAATTATCACAAGTAATGTAATTTCAAACTTATATGAAGTTTTTATTCCTACTTTATCCCAGAATATTTCAAATTACCTTTGGTAGGTACCTGAAAAATTCCTCGTTTTCTTAAAGTAAACTCACGTCTCAGTTTTAAATTAGCTGCACTACCAACCAACATTTCAATTTTTAATCTTTCTAGTTTTTATTGTTCAATATTTACTTTGTATGTAATGTTTTTTCCACAGATTATATGTATTGTCAAACAAAAAGTAAGGTGGACATTCAATCTGCATTCCACAGCCTGTGAAAATATTACGTTCCGTGGTCGCACCTTAATGTGGAAAATACAAAAGCGATACCACTTTAGGTGTTGTCTTTGTTACCTGGCGGGGAAAGGGGTAAGTCGTGTAGAAAACGGTACACGGAATACGAAATATCGAAAGGACGTGTCGTTAGGAATTCCATAGTACACGGAATCCCAGTCCTCAGTCCGGAGAGTTCAATTCTGGCTGGCCACGAGTTGAGGTTGCTAGCTACCGTTCCGTTCAGTCTCCCGATTTGGTTTCAATTTTTTTTATTATTTTGGTAGTCCGTATTTTGATTACTTTTGGTAATTTTTTTTAGATATATAATATATAAAAGTTAAAACAGTTGCTGTGAAGCGGCTTCAGACAGCCATAACTCCTGTATATATTCTTGACGGTGATTGTAATGAAACCTAACTGGGCCTGTGTGTTGTACTGACCTACTGTAGAGTGTAGAATACCCCTATAGCAAAGTAGTTGTTTAGCTGCACAAAATTAGCTTTCCCGCAGTGTGGGCCAGGAGAGTAACCTTTTGTTTTAGGACTAGTAAGGACGCTTCTATCACTAACCCTGCCGGATTGGATATAACTAGAACCCTGGAAATTACTGTACCTCCATCTGAGGCTACCTGGAACCCTTGACGATTGAAGTCAAGTGGCCTTGGAGTTATCCACGTTAAAAATCTAGCGCCCGAGAAAGTGTACGGTTTCAAGGTGTCAAAAGTGACGTGCCAAGGTGGTAAAAGCCAAGTGGGAGCGGAAAATCGCGTCACAATATAAAGGCCGAGAAAAAATTAATAGAAGTGACCAGGAGAATATTGAAAGCCATTTTTGACAGAAATCCGCCTATACACGAGAATCTATGCTAAAGTGGGTACAACAATTTACAGAATCGGGAAAACTAGAAAGGAAGAAAATATTTAGAACAGAATCATTTCTATTTAGATATAAGAACAAGGAACCAAACATAATTTCATGAAACACATCAAAACAACAAAAATTATTTTATTTAATGACCTCGCATTTTGCAGCATTTCTGGTGTTATGGTATTATAAACATTTACTATGTTATTTCTTAACTCCTGAAGATTTGTAGGGATTGGGTTATAGCATCTCTCCTTTACATAACCCCATATGAACAAGTCTGGTATGGTTGAGTACGGGGAATACGAGGCCCACTCGATGGGACCAGCTCGACCTATCCATCTATTGCCGAAATGATCTGATAATGTATTTCGAGCAGCTAAACAGTAATGTGAAAATGTACAGTGTTTATACTTTCATCTCGTTGTAATTGGGGATACAAAAACTCCTCCAACATGTCGGTGTAAGTGTTTCCGTTAACTGTTGCTTTATGAAAAAAAGGGGCCGTAGAATTTAGTCTTAGATACACCACACCAGACATTTACTTTAGGAACATCCCCTTCAAAATCGTTGATCGCTCTTGGATTTTCATCTACCCAAATCCTGCAGTTATGCTAATTGTCTCTTCCATTAATATTGTAACATGTCTATCGGCCTGTTTCGACTTTTAAATTTATATCGCAAATCTTTCTCTTATTCCCGCTCTTCGTCTTATTAGCCACCCCAATCTTCAACCCTGACCATGAGACAATTGACCGCCAACGACCGCTTCCTTTCTTATCTAAATTTCTGTGGTAAGCACAGCAGCTAGAATACCGTTAGCAGCTAGGATTCCGTTAACTGCTAGGGTACCTTAAATATCTCAAAGATATTGCTTAGACACCTCAAAGATACCGAATATCAAGACACCTTCTAAGATACCACCAGACCGCAGATAGGACATCTCTAAGACACCTCTACCTCCAAATTCATTGACGACCTACCACTGTGATACCTCCATGCCAAGTTTCCATCTATCCTTCCGGAGGAAAATAAGATAAGTGCCATAAAAAGTCCAGGCTACAGGCTACATACCTATCAATTTTTTTCCAATCCTTTGGCAGAATAAAATTATTGTTCTAGTTTTTTTGAATTTAATTTCTTATCTACCCGGCTATAAGAGCTATAGGGGATAGCGTATATCGTAAGTTTTTAATTTTTTCAGTTAATATTTCAATATCTACAAGGTCTTTCTACCTTTTTTACCTTAGTTCTCTTTTTGTTTAAATTCAATTTGTTCTTTCGTCGACGACTTAAAGGTAGTGGCGCCCTAAAGCTTCTCATAGTCTGACAAGCTCTGATATACCTAGTGCAGCACTAACTTGGAGTAGAATGGCTCTGAATCTCCTTCTGGTCACTCTTATTGATATAAGCATATAATACGACGCATCGCGCTTTTTCTCTCAAAGTATACATTTTCGATTAATAAATTTGACTGTGTTCGTTGTTATACTTCATATAAATAAATTTTTGACGATTGTTAATGTTAGTTATATTTGTTTCAAAGCCACCTTTCTGTAAGAAATTAACAAAAGTAACTTTCTTACAAAAATTTTAAAAAACTTTTGAGACTTGGCAACGGTGAAAGCCGCTCATTAATACCTTATCTCATTTCGAGGTTATAATGTTTCCAAGCTGTTAAAATGTGATAATTTACATTTGGAAGTTCTTGACATGGATTCATAAAAAATTTAATCCTTCCTAAAAACTTGAGTATATGCCGATAATGTATACATTTTTGGAAAGGGACAGAAAAGGACTTTCAGATGGTATTAAAAAATATAGAGTGTTGTATTCAAAATAAACCGATAATTTCGATTCAAAAAAGTTCATTCTCTTTTGGCGGTTTCGGGAAAAAATATACATTTGGCAACTATGTCAACAAAAACTTAAAGGAAATATAAGAAGTTCAGCGGAAACTGCGCGTCGATATCCATTCTCGAGTGATAAGCCGTCAAAATATGTTACTTCATAGTGGGAAACCCTGTTTTTTCAACACGACATACTAGTTTTGCTCCAACTGAAAATTCGCATGAGTTCAGAACTTGATTCGGAACTACTTGGAAGTCTTGCCCGAACATATAGATCCAGAATCGACTTCACATTGTTGGAACAACTTTGGAGTTGATTGAGAAGTTTGTATTTTTCACTGGTACTCACTTGCTTCAAAACTTGCCGCCATTGGTTCAATAATATTTTTACCAATACTACAATATTCCAAAAAAACTTTATCGCACTGATACAACTGGGACAATACTAGATGAACCCATATTTCAAATGAGTTTGGATAGCATGACATCCCATCCAGGGAACAGGTGATGCACCCATGTAATCCTGTAGACATCATCTGATTCACCGATGCTTTTGAAATAAACTTTGGCACTAGGACTGGTCGTTCAACTATAGAACAACAGTTATGAACAAAATACAAAATCTTCCACTGCATTTATTGTGCATAGACTACAATCAGGCGTATGACTCAATTGACATACAAAACATGTACATAGCAATGAGCAGACTGGGACTTCCTGTGAAATTTGTAAAAATGGTAAAAATGACATTAATTTAATCTTCGAACAAAGTTTTAGTGGAAGGCACTAGAGAGTTATTGGAACTTTTATAAGGTCAAGCAGTAATAGTGCTGCCCTTATAGTGACATATACGCATGCGCATTTGATTTTTTAAATAAGGGTTAGTGCTTTTCGTTATTTGTGCAGGGACTTCTTCTAACAGTGCGTAAAATTCGTTTCTTATATTTTCTTTTTCTGTTTCCGTGGGGGCGTACGCATTGATGATAGTCATGTTAGCTTGTTTATGTCCAATTCCTATCAGTGAAAGTCTTCCGTTGATTGTACCATATTCTGTCCATCTTGTTTCTTGTAGACCCAGTATATCTATATTATATCTTTTTATTTATCTCGAAACTTCTTCCAATTTGCCTGGCTTCAATATTGTCCTGACGTTCCATGTACCTAGTTTGATTCATGGTTGTTGTATATTATTTAGTATTTTAATTAATAAAATTTATTTATTCAATTGCATTTTTCTAGTTTTAACTCTTATAATTTCAGGATTCTGCTTAGTAGAAACAATAGAGGCAGGTCAGAAATTAATAACATTATGCATTGAATACTTTTATGTTGTGTTCTTTTTTACAGTTCTTAATTATATTATAATAATTATATTTGTTTTTTTTTGTGCACATACCCGTATTTTGGTGGTTGTTAATAGTTGGCTATTGTATGATGTAAAGGTATAAAAACAAAAATATTATCTTTATAATGGAAGGCTACTAATTTACAAAATAGGTATATCATCTGGATTGTAAAATGTTAACATTTGTAAGTTAAATGCGTCTGCACAATATATGTGTAAATAAGATAAGCAAATAGGTGTTTTGAAAAAAATCTTCTTTTTTTTAATAGAAAAGCCTTAGATTTTCAATTTTCCATTTTCTGTTAAAGCTGTAAGTTCCACTTTTTTTATATTTTCTTATTGACCTATTCATTTCTCTACTGCATATAACGTTTAGTGTCAAGTGGTCAAGTGTCATATAATAAAAAACATAACCTTAAAATCGCTGAATGATACGGCTGCATCCATAAACTCACACTTCAGTGAATATCAAATGTCTGAAGAAGGTATATTTAAAAGTATCTAATTTTTTGTTCACATCCAGCTACTACGTATATCTGAACAATATCATCAAAATGGGCTGAACAAGTACTTCTTCAGTCTGTTAATAATAGCTGAACAGTGGCTTTTAACTTTACTGAAGAAGGTTTTATTCAGTGCATACTAAGCTGACTATGAATAGCTGAACTAAAGATGTTCAGATTTCTGTAAAAGCGCTTTACCAGCTCATGTTCAGCCATCTTAAAATAGCTGAACAATGAAATACTTGATGGGCAGAAAAAGCGCTTCTTCAGCCTGTATTCAGCTAGTAATAAATAGCTGAACAACACCAGATTAAGTAAGCTGAAGAAATGCTTATTCAAGCTATGTTCAGCCACATAAGCATATTGCTGAACAATATCTAGTTAGTTGGCTGAAGAGGCACTTATTCAGTATTTAGTTCAGCTCTATCGATGTTGCTGAATAATGGCATCTATATTGACTGATTCAACGCTTATTCAGCTCATTATTCAGGTCAGTAGCTTAATAAGCGTTTAACACCCTTAACCAACTACTAATCAGCTTATTGTCTGAACAAGCTCAATAAATCAGCGTTTATTGTTACTTGGGTTATGAGTAGGGTCCACAAAGTGAGGGTCCGAACAGTAAATTCAGTTTCACTCACATCTGATCCTTTCTTAAACTCTAATCTTGAACGTTCAGTATCAACTTTTTACCGAACATGTTTTAAGTCTAGCCCACTTATTTTAATATCCCATATTTCCTATTATTGTTTGTACCATTGATTTTTGAACCCATTGTATAAACATATCAGTTTATCGGATGCCTGTTGGAATAATTGAATCTCCAACACAAAATTATAAGGAAATCAAATGATTACTTAAATTTTGTATGATAATCTCAAGGCTAGAATTTTTAATATGAACAAAATCATCGGTATTGATAACGTAAGTAGTAACTTAGTAGATAACTTTTGTACATGTATTATAACGGTTTTATTGGCGAGCATCCGCAACTAATCACATCGTATATTCAGCTCAGATAAATTGACTTCTCGATGTAACAGAATCAACTTAAAGTAAATACTGTAATTTTTAAGTCTCCTGATATCGCATTTGACATTATTATATACGCTACGCTCCTCGAAGAAAAAACAACTATTGCTGAATATTTCTTGTAATTATACCTACGATTAAAATCCAACCACCAAGTATAGACTCATCAAAAACTGTAAAGAATCCCCTAATATGCTGACTAGAGTCCACACAGTGTCTATAATTTGGGTGCTGGGACATGAGGGGTTTTCAGGTAATGAATTGGCGGACCAAGCTAAAGAAGGCTCTAAAGGAGACTTCATAGGTCTGGAACCGTGCTGTGGAATCACAAAGGATTGCATAAGAGGAGATATCAGGAACTGGTTAGATAAAGAACACCAATTCAAACTCCTTATAAAGACTTTACTGAGCAAGGTAGACAAGGAACTCTCAACCATGCTATTGAGGATACATCTACACAAAAGTCAATGAACCTATGTGCAAAAAATGTAAACTAACGGATGAAACACCAACTTCATACTTCTGTGAGAACTTACAAGGACTATTCAAAATCCCCTCAGTCAAACTAGTTATCTATATAGAACATACGAAGCTTCTGGAATGGAGGTAGAAAATATGGGAAACGATGCAAAGATTTAGTTCAAGTGCCAGGGCTGTTGAGCACAACCCAAACGAACGAATTATTTATAGGGTGTAGAAAAAATAAAATATTTTTAAATTGAAAAGCGAATAACAAGGTAAGGCATGCGGGAATTTCGTGATCCCCGAAGAAGACGTTAAAATTTTCCCAACAATATCTTGTTTTCCGCTTTTTCATAAAAAATACTAATGTAGTGGTGTTCTCAAATAATTTAGCTCATTTATTTTTTGGTGAATTATGCCATGACAACTTCATATTTTATAAGCACTTTGGATGCTATTTGATAGCTTGCTCCATGATACTCAGGTATACCATTTTTGACGTGACTGCAGGAAAAATGGTAATTTTCGACTTACCGGACAGGCCAAAATACTTTGTACTGTGCGTTGAAAAAGTAAATCATACAATTGGAATATTTATTGCCAAATATATTTAGTTAATACAAATACAAGATATTTAATTTATAACACTACTAAAATTTAGACGCAATTAAAAACAGACGGCCATATTGATATTATAAAAGTTGTTAGTGGAATATTTCGAGGCTATGTTATAACAGCAATCCCTCTTTATTGGGTACTTCCATCAAAATAGTCCCCCACGTCAGACATTTTTTCGACTGTATTTCCTTTTTCGTCTACATGCGGTTTTCCTTGTTTGTCCTCTTCCTCTGCAGTAAAACTAACTGCATGCGTCGTTGCTTTTACTGACTGATTATTTAACGCATTACTAATAAGGCTGTATAAACTGTTTTCATCAAAATCTGGATAAGCCTCTAAAACTTGACTTTCAAAAATGTCCTCAGTGTGGTTACTACCTCTCTCAAGAGTTTCTTGAGATACCTTAGCCTTGTCGCTGTGATCGTTATTTAGAACCTTTTCGAGTAGAGAAGCTGAAGGTTGAATGCAAGACTTGAGAGCAGCTTCCCTGTTTTTTCTTTCCCTGTATATTCTTTCTTTGTATTTGCTTTCCTTGTATTTCTTTGCCTTGTATTTTCTTACATATTCACTGGGTGTTATGGACAAAAGATGGTCTACTCTATCGCTGTGCCATCCTTGGCAAGGCAATGAAGATTTCTTGCGGGGAATTTCCCGTCCGAAATTCGATTTTGTACTTATCTTTCTTGCTAGTTTTCTGCACGTTGGAACAAAGTAGGATTTTCTCATGGTTGTTTTAATTCTTTGAGGATGTACCTGAACTCTTGAAACGCAGCAGTCAGCTTCGTTTAAATGAGGGTAATTTGAGTTTGATGAGCGACTCAGCGTTTGTTCTATGATATACTTTGTTGACTTCAAATAGGAGGAGTATGTGAATTACGCATACCATCAGGGCCAGAAATATTTCTATGGAAAAATGTGGATTTGAATAAATGTGAACCGTGATTTTTTTTGAGAATAATTCTCCGAAATCTCTAATAATATCTGCCATATTAAACAAAGATTTTGACAACTAAGTTTTAATTTAACATCATTTTGTCAAGTGATTAACACAGAACGGCTCTAAACGCAGTATTGGCACAGAATATCCCACTCACACAAAAGCGACACCTTCGTTCTTATTAAAAACAGCCTTTATAACTAGGAGAGCAACCTGTCATTTCATTGCTTATGGTTGCTATGTGAAAAGTAGACAATCCGCGCCACTTTCCATGCGTATCGATGTTGCATAAGCGCCGATCTTAACGCCACCTGTTAAATTCTTAGTTCTTGCAAACCAGCAGATGCGCTCTAACTGCTAGTTGAACTTAATATTAAGATGTGGATCTCGAAGATCTGTAAAATAGATGGATGTTCAAATGTTAGTTTGAATAAAAAACATGTTTTTGTAATATTTACTATTTAAAACATAGCTATCGATCGCATATACTCACAATTTTGACGGTGTAATAGATTGTGAAATTATTGTTTTTTTACGCACTATATTTGATAGTTATTTATGCTATAAGGTATGTAAGTAGTATTTACTAGCCGTGAAAGATTTTGCACCCGAGCCAAGGCGAGGGCTGGCAATAAAGTTCGAGACTAGTAAATATACTTCCATCCCGTGAAGTAAGATTTTTTCTCCTTCCAGCAGAATTTATTCTTGGATTTTTATTAATTTATTTCGATTCTTCTATAGCGTCAAAGAATACCTAACTAACAAGAAGCGAAACTTCGGATAAAAACGAGTTCACAGACGCCATGTTTTAAATTAGTCGTCATATGTCATGCGATCACATGTAGACCTCTTGCTTATGGTCTTCACAGACCCAAATTAGAATAGAGTTTGCTTGTAGATTAAAATTATTTTATTAAATGATCTATTTCACGTCTATATTGTCAACGAAATAGTTACTTATGGATAAATACCTATAATAATTGATACCACACAACTTTATCCTAAAATACTTTTTCGCAGTGTGATTTGAGTAAAGCTGTAAGCATTTATTATTATCCTCAGTGTATGCCAGAGTTAGCTGTCACTTTCAAGGTTATTTATTTTAGCCCCTCCAAACATCAAAGGATTTTCGCGGGGCTTCACTTCTTATTGTTGTTGTGTATTCTCTGATAGCGTCATAAGCATTATTATTTTATCAACAACTTCAACATGGAGACTAGACAAGGAGATCGAACTATACGGGAAAATTGACAAAAGCTGTCCTCAAAATCGTCTATCTGAGCAGTTTCTTTTTCACCGCGGCGTCGCGCATTGTAACTCTTCTTCTTCTTCTTTTTCGTTTATTGGGTAATATCCCAGAGGATAATTTGCCCATGCATTGTAACTCCTGTATGCTATTTAAAACTGTCACGACAATAACCAATAACCTTACTTTTTATATTTGACCAATTTGACAGTAGGCAAATAGTAAACCATAGACAAAAAAAGAGACGGATTGAAGTATAGCTGGTATAGCATAACGTTTCTGCTCAACTGATCCGCGCATCAAGTCGCTACCGTCGCGCGAACTACAAGATTGTTTTACATAAGCAAAATAGAATAAAATAGTTTAAAATATTATAAATTGCATTACACTTTAACATATCGCCTTTAATGTCGATAAATATTATAATATATCCTAGTATATTAACTTTTAAGTCACTAAAAATGGAAATATACAAAATAAATCATACATTGGTGGGTGTGAATCTGGCTTGTGTTTGTCAAAGTCAAAGTGAAAGTGTCAAAAATTATAATAGAGGAGTTCAGTTTAAGGTCAGTGTGACCAACAAAAAGTGGTTTTTATGACAAGAATGACAGTTAATGTCTACCATTCAAAACATAAGATTTTTGCAGGTTTTTTATCATATCACATCTATATTGCTTTATTAAAACAATGAATACACCCCCGAAGCGTAAATCTTAAAATTTAAAATGACGTTTTAGCTGAATTCTCAATGCATCGGTGGTCAGTTAATTCTAGGAACCTTCTGTAAATCACTGTCTTCTGTCATTATGTCACTAGTTATGTCAGATGTCAGTGTTATTTGTTTTTGTTCATATTCGTTTGATCGTTTATGTTTATTGTCCATACTTTTGTAGTAGTTCTAGTTAGTTGTATCACTTTATTCTTCTGATTGCTTTTTCCTCTGACATCTGACATAACTAGTGACATAATGACAGAAGAGAATTGGTGATTTGCTAGATTTGCTAGATTTTCTAGAATTACTGGCCACCGATGCATTGAGAATTCAGCTAAAACGTCGTTTTAAATTTTAAGATTTACGCTTCGGGGGTGTATTCATTATTTTAATAAAGCAATATAGATGTTCGTTATGATAAAAAACCTGCAAAAATCTTATGTTTTGAATGGTAGACATTAACTTTCAAAAAAACCACTTTTTGTTGGTCACACTGACCTTAAACTGACCTCCTCAATTGCAAATGGCTAATTAATGGTGAGGCAAGGGTGAGTAGTATTTAGGATTAGTTTAGTTTTAAATTTATTTAGGGTTTTAGTTTTGATAAAGGAAATAAAAGTAAGTGAACCTTCAAGATGTCATCACCAGGTATAATTCCTCATAGTTGTATTGCAAAAAATTGTAACAATAAATATTTTTGGCCACTTTTTGGCAATTTGGAGTGTAAGAATAAAACATTTTTCAAATTTCCATCTGATATTAATCAAAGGGAACAGTGGTACAAAATCTTAGAACTTCCTTATACATCCAAAGATCAAAGGTTGTGTGAAGATCATTTTGATGATAATGCATTCACAAGTTCATTACGAAAAAGACTTATTAAATTTGCTTTACCTTTGCAACCCTTAAATCATACACCACCAAATGTAGTTGAACATAATAATAATACCCAAGCTTTTGAAAATACCGTATTGCCTGTAAAAAGAAAGCTTAGTTTTTCTAATATTGATGATAGTCAATTTGAACATGTACCCAAAAAATAATGTTTGGAATTAAGTATTTTAAGTAAAATAAATGAAACTAGAGTCAGTAATCTATCTCCCAAGAAGAAGAAAATGTATTATATCAATAAAGATCAGAGGAATAGAATTTGTGAATTAAAAAAGGCACTCATCAGTAGTAATAACAAAATTAAAAAAGCTGTTAAATTATCTGAATCAAAGTTATTTCAAAATTTTAATTCAAAATTAGATCCAGCAGGCATGGACTTTTTAAAAAGTAGTACTTCTAACAGTAAGGAACATAAACCTTCTTGGTCAATAACAGACAAGGCCCTTTCATTAGCCATTTATAAAAAGGGACCAAGAGCATATAATTTTTTAAAACGTTTCATAGTTTTGCCCAGTAAATCTACTTTACAGTCACTTCTAAGAGCAGTGCCATTTGAAACTGGAGTTAATAAAGGAATTTTTGATAGGCTTAAAGAAAGGGTTGTCAAAATAAAGCAAAATAAATAAAAATTGTGTCTTGTTATTTGATGAAGTAGCTTTAAAAGAACAATTGACTTTGGATGTGGCTAGCGACAAAGTTGTAGGATTTGTAGATCTTGGTAGAAATTTAGGCAGAAAGTTACAGCCTGCCGATCATGCATTGGTGTTTGTAATTAATGGATTGCATAAAGCTTGGAAGTAGCCAGTGGCTTATTATTTTACTAAGGATCAGGTTAAAACTGAATATTTGAAATTGATCATTGTAGAGGTAATTTCAGCACTACAAGATGTAGGATTAAATGTAATGGCAACTGTTTGTGATCTAGGGAATACAAATCGAGCAGCTCTGAGACGATTAAGTAGACATTGGAAAATTGAAAAACCTGGTCCTTATTTTTTTATCAATGAAAAGAAAATAATAACTTTATATGACCATCCTCATCTTTTGAAATGTACAAGAAATGCTTTATTTAATTATGATATTTATTTTGATAACCTTAAATGTGCAAAGTTACAACATATTACAAATGCTTTTTATATTGATAAAACAAAAAAATTTCAGGCTTTTCACAAAATTAAAGAATCATTTTTTGATCTTCGTAGAAACAGTAAAATTAAAATGAAAGTTTCAATTGCTGCAAAAATAATGAGCCACACTATGGCTGCTACCATTGAAAGTTTAATTGTTTCTGGTAAATTACCATCTGAGGCTATCTATACTTTTGAATTTATTGAGGACATTGATAAGTTATTTGGTGGTTTTAATGGTAGGAAACCAACCTTCGATGCTGGTAAGGCTCTTAGACGGTGTGTTTCAAAAAAGTCGATCCACCTGCTATTTGGAATTCTATGTTGCCAAATATAAAATCTTGGCAGTTTTTACCGAAAAATGGGAAAGCTATGAAAACCAAAATGCCTTTTAAAACATCTTGGTTAACTACTATTAATGGTGTCAAATTGTTAACAAGAGAATGTTGGAAATTAGGATTCAAATTTATTAGAACGCGTTCTTTAAATCAGGACCCAGTTGAAAATATGTTTGGGGCAATTCGGAAAAAAAAATAAACCTTTCCAGTTTAAAAACTCGTATTGAGACATTTAGAAGATTAAGAATTTACTTACAACGATGACATTGCATTTTTAAAAGAATTCCTATCATATGGGAAATTATTCAGAAGAATCTTTAACTCACAGTTTTGATAAAGTTTTCTGTTAGATCTTTGAAACATCATTTACATTTGCTTCTAGATGTGTGGGTTAAGAAATTACAGATGGACAAAAAAGGTAAGCTTTAAAATTATTAAGCTAACTAAATCAAATATATTACCTAGCTGAAGTTACATATAATTCTCCTCTCGTGTAGATCTGGAGCTGAGGAAATCTTATCAGAAAAAAATTAAAATATTGTGTTCAGTGTTTTGCTATCTGCAAAAAGGAAACGTACAGCTCCAAAGGAGCAGCAAATTTCAGAGCTTGGAAAAATAGCAAAAAACCAATACAAAGTAACTTTTTTTTTTTTCAAACAGTGATGAGGATATTGAAGACAATGCACAGTGTGAAACTGAGAATAATACCCTTGGTAGTACTCAATTTTCTAAAGTGCAGAAAGATCATTCCTATGGTAAGCATTAGGAAGGCAACTATATGCTTACCCTAAGCAAAATTTTTTTTTAATTGAGGCAAAAAATTGAAAAAAGTAGCCTTGGTTTTTCGTTATATTTTCATATACATTTCAGTGTAATTTGAAAAGGAAGCAGTTGATATAATGAGAGAAGTAACCATTCAAAATACTGATGTTGGTGACCAGACAATCTCCCTTTTTGGCACAAGCATCAATGCTGGTATTCCAATGCTCGATGAGCCCCAGGAAAATATAGAGAAAATTCGGAACACTCCCAAAAAATGGAACCATGTTTTAGGTTAGTTGTGTATAGATTAGAAATTTTAAAAAACAGCTCTTGATACATACATATTTTTGAGTACCAGGGGGTACTGATACATGTGTATATTTTGTTTCAGTTCCTGAAAATTATTTTGCATTAATACAGTTTTAAGATTTATGAGATAATTTAAAATATTTTTCTCAACTGACAAACTTTGCATGTTTCCCAATGAAAGATTGTTTTAGGTAGGTATCTGTATTAATTTTTTGTATCATCTTTTTTTAAGTACCCTCTCGAAGGAGACTGAATAAAAGAGAACCAATAAGAAAGAATGCTTAACTTATTTAAATTATAACATTCAGAGAGAAAATGAGATGAAAAGAAAAGAACTCGAACTAGAAGACAACCAAAAAACTTTGTATTGAAGAACGAAGATTAATACTGCGGGAAAAAAAGGCTGAAATTGAAGAAAAAAGATTGGAATTTGAAAGTCAAGAAAGATTACAAAGAATAGAATTAGAAAGAGAAAGAGCTGAAATAATATTATTTGAATAAAGAGTTAATGTTAAATTGATGGAGTCACAACAACAAATTATTGATTTACTTTTTAGTATAGTGCTCAAAGATTGAAAAGTCGTATAAAAACTAATTCCGTATGCAACTCTTCTTTAAAATGATTTGACATATTTATATGATAGTGAATCATCATCTACAACAATTTATTTTGTGTAATTAGAATTATTTAAGAGCTAATTAAAAATATAATATACGTCCAATATGTTGATATTCATTTTAAGAGTAATAAATATCGTAACCTGTTTTAAGAGATGGTTGTTATTTTCTTAATTTTTCTCTTCGTTCCATAAACCTTTTTCATATAATCAAATTGCCCTTTTAATGTATTACATCTGTCTTCAGCCATCTCTAATTGCTCCTCGATATCTCCAAAGCAATTAATAACTTTTTACTTATTGTAGAATGTTAATCAAGTTAATATGAAAAGCGTTAACAACTATCCTTCAAATTAGACTTCCTCCTTTGGAAGTTTTTGTAAGAGCGGAGGCAATAATACCAATTCTTAGGCTGAAATCGGGAGACTTATGGTCCCCGAACAATGTTCGAGAAGGACACACTAATACAACTGGGACAATAGCAAATGAACCCCCATTTCACATGGTGATGCACCCAGGTAATTCTGGAGAAATCATCTGGTTCACCGATAGCTCCAAATCAAACCATGGCACTGGGGCTGGTAGTAAAGGACCTAGAAAGAGAATATTCTTCAGCCTTGGTTGATATATGACTTTGTTTCAAGCAGAGATGCGCATTTAAAAAAAATTATATAGGGTGTGTCATGTGACAGTGGCCAATACCAACTTTCTTATTTTAAATGCAACCCCCTGAATTTTATTTATTTTTTGGATTCTTTAGAAAATTCTAGACATAATTCATGTACAATTTCCTATACCTATCTCCTACTGTTTCGGAAATATTAGGTGTTTTCAGATTTAATCCAAAAATTACCATTAAAAAATGGAAATTATTTTATTTCACAAATTTGCTTCATTACACTAAAAACCTAATGAGTATTACTGATTATTTCTTAATAATGTGAAAAAAACAAAAAAACAGTAATGTAAATGTAGGAAATGTTCAAAATGCTCTCCGCGAACGTCTTGGCAACATGCTAATCTGGTATAGAAATGTCTTCTAACGTTACTCAACATCTCAGGCGTGACTGATCTAATCGCAAGCGTGATTCGTCTTTTTGAGTCATCTAAGTTGAAGGGTTCAGTTTTGTATACAATACTTTTGACATATCCCCATAAAAAGAAGTCTAATGGCATTAGATCAGGAGTTTGTGCTGGCCATTCTATCGATCCGCGCCTCCCTATCCACCGATTTGGGAAAATTTGGTTCAGGTACTGCCGGACATTGATTTGGTGATGGGGCGGTGCTCCATCTTGCTGAAACCATACTATATTGACAGTAACTTGTGGGTTTGCTGGATCAAGATATAAGTTTGTCAAAGTTGGCACGACATTATTTTGGAACAGTTCTAAATATTTATCTCCATTCAAGTTGCCATCAATGAAAAAGGGACCTACGATATGATTTCCAACAATTCCTGCCCAAGCATTAACATTTTCAGGATATTGCGTATGTTCTTCTCTCATCCAGTGAGGATTCATTGCCATCATTTGTTCACAAAAATAGGTTCTCCTATCGAAATCGTCTTCCATGAGCTCCTGAGCTGGCATTATTTCATAGGGATGCATTTGACTTTCCTCTAATATTCGAAAAATTGATGTGTAGCTAACGTTGAACAGTGGGGCTGCTTTTCGACCAGGATTATGTGGGTTTTCTTAAAACTCAAGCATAAAATCCAATTTCGTATCATCACTTATAGTATAGTGCACTTTGGTCTCTATCCTTCAACCTGTTTACAGTTTTGTTTTAAAATGATTTGACATATTTATGTGTTTATGTGAAAAGCGGATCCTCTAGTATCAAAGGAAGCTAACAAAAAAAAAGTTTTAAAGACAATTTTCAATTGTCATTCATCGCCATTGCGGCGAAACAAAAAAATTCCCCGAAACAAGGAAAATAGCCCTTTCTTTACTGCTTCTAATGGTTTCTGATTTGCTAAAAATGGCTGGACAATAAGCGAGAAACTCAAACGCACCCCGCGCTGCCCGCTATTTCTAAAATGTATGCAACTAATACTCTTTTTAGATATTCTAATTGTGATTTTTAGTTCTTTAGTCATACCACAAAATGTTAATAGTTAATTAAAACCATCATGCATTAGTTAATATCATTATTGAAATATTAAAAAAGTTTTTAATGTCTATTAGCTAAAATTCCTCTTAGAGTATCTATGCAGTCAACATCCTCACTGTCTGTAAAGAGTTTTAGAACAAATTTTTGCATTTGATTTTATCCACCATTTCCGAAATTCCTACGTCTTTTAGAAATACGTGATGGGATAAAAATATTTTCCGGCATGATTTTTTTTGCCCAGTCCAGCAAATTGACTAGTGCTGTCGCATCCTGTTAGAGCATGGGAAGCTAGTAAACTTTTCAATAAGTTTGACTGAAGATTTGATTTATGTACAAGAATAAATCTCTTAGTATTTTTAATACCTGACTTTATCTATACTTCTCAAGCTAAAAATCATTCTTTAAAATGTTACATAAAATTTATAACAACTGGAAAATATAATTGACCAGAAAGCAAACTATTCTCCGGACAATACTGAAATACTCTGTTCAAATCATGAAGAGGCAGACATACGAATATTATTGCAAATAAGACACAATAGATCTTTTAGGTCTCAGTGAATGTCACCCCAATATACATACATTATTGCATATAATATCAGCTAAATCAGAATGCTTCACTAGATGTATTGTAGATTGTAGCGATACTAATGCTCTAATTATTCTTTTTGTACATTTTAAGGAACTTTTTAACTAAAGAAGTATGGATAAAGACAGGTAAGCGGTTTATTCCTGTAAACAAAATAAATCTTCAGTCGAACTTATTACAAAGTTTACCAGATTTCCATGCTCCAACAGGATATGACAGCACTAGTCAATTTTCTGGACTGGGCAAAAAATCATGTTGGAGAATATTTTTATCCAATCACGCATTTCTAAAAGACGTAGGAATTTCGGAAATGGTGGACACCTTCTTTAATCAAATACAAAAATTTGTTCCAAAACTCTATACAGACAGTGGTGACGTTGACTGCGTAGATACTCTAAGAGGTATTTTAGCATCTTCTAGAAATATCAGTAAATTACCTCCAACTAGAGATAGCTTACTATTGCATTTTCAGAGGGTAAACTACCATACACACATTTGGTTACGTAGTTTAGAATCTAAACCTGCCACTTTGGACCCTCTACAAAATGGTTGGGATATCCACAACGACGAACTACAACCAGTACTTACAACATTATCAGAGTTTCCTTTACCCACGGATTTATTAACTTCATGTAATTGTTTAAAAGGTATATGCATGTAATAAATTTTATTTTCGTTTAAATACTACCTACGTAATTGCTCTTTAGGTTGCAAATGAAGAAACTGTTTGTGCATAAAGTTAGAGGTACCATGCATTGGATCATGCAAGTGGCATGGACAAAGTTGTAATAATACGATACAACAAACTGTGGATTCCAGTTCCAAAAGTGATTAAGATTTAAAACTTTCATGCTAAAATAAAAATAGACATTAATAGTATATTATGCAACGATCATGTAATAGCCATCACATTAGAGTTGCATACACTATTTTTTCTACGAACAAGAAATTTTATTTGAATTCAACAACATTGCTTTTTTTTATACTTCTCTTGCTACCCCCCAATCCATAAATTGACCATAAAATTTATCATATACCTTTTTTGATTTTGCAGGTAATAAACTATTGGATACATTTTCCGCCTTTTCAGTGATTTCAGGTGGTGTGTATGAAAACTCTTCATCACTCGAAATTTCTTTTAAAAAGTGGAAGCTGCTAGATGTATCCTGTATGTCAAATGTAACTACTGTATGTAAGATGAACACTGACATTTTGACATGACAGTTGACAGTACTAAATAAAGATGGTTTTGATGACTACATGTTTCAATGGTAACCTAAATACCTATATAGCCTACCAGCCTACATTAAAGAAAGCAACATATTTAAATAACACAGAAGGTATCTACCTTTTTGACTAACGCAAGATATTGAAACTGTCATAAAACACGAATCTCTTAGAAACTGTCAAACATTCTACATAAAATATTGGGTCTGTCTACTTGGTTATTTAAAAATCTAAATTTCTATTGCTCAATTTTTCAGTTTCATAATGAAAAACAGTGTTATAGGCGATTCGGGTTAACATTGCAGCGCCGCGGACGGTGACAGATGAAATCTAGCTATGGGCCATTATCAGCCATTATATTTGTTTATTTAACTGTGTCTGCGTCTGTTGATCTAGTTTAATGTGTTTATTTTTGGATTTGTGTTATTTTCTCTTTGAAAAATATCTTTTGTGGATTGACTTGATTTGGATTGTGTTCATATATCAACATAATTAGACATGAAGTTGAGCATAGTAGATTACATGAAATACAGTAATGATTCATTTTCATATAATGAAACTTCAGCAAATAAAACGAAAACTAACTGGAATACGATGTAACAACTGTTAAAAAGCACTTGAATACAATGGAAAACACGACAAATGACTGATGACATGGCCCATAGCTCGGTTACCTGAACGTCCGGTAGGGGTCGTATCGCTTATGCCAATTAATCAATAATGAGTATCATTATGAAACTGAAAATTGGCATTTAATTTACAACTTATAGTATAGGAGTAGAAAAATACTTTTTTTAATATTTCAATAATTATAGTAACTAATGCATGTTATGGTGTTAATTAACTATTAACATTTTAAGGAAAATTTAAAAAGTTGCTTTATGACTAAAGAACTGAAAATCACGATTAGAATATCTAAAAAGAGTATTAGTTGCATACATTTGGGAAATAGCGGGCAGCGCGGGTTGCGTTTGAGGGTACCGATTGCATTGAGTGCGCCGTGACATCCTCCTAATCAAAATTCAGTTTCTCGCTTAATAGCCAACCTTTTTTAGCAAATCAAAAACCATTAGAAGCAGAAAATAAAGGGCTATCTTTTAACAAAAATGCTCCTCACCCTTCCCCTCGTCACGATTTTTATACTACCGGGTACATGCGACTTATGAAGGGATACATTATCACATAAATACGTCAAATCATTTTAAAACAAAACTGCTCACAGGCTGAACGATAGAGATCAAAGTGCACTATACTATTTGCACAAAATGAGGATTAATATTTCTTGCCTTTGTTACCTAATCTAAGGCGCTCATGCAGTTCTAGTGAAGTGATATCCTAGGAGTTTGAGCTATTGTTTGTCTGAAACCTTGTGTTAGATATTAAACAAAATCAGTTCCTTAATTTTATGTTTGAGAATTTTAATTTTTGTTGTTTATGTGTAATAATGTTGAGTATTTGTTTAATTAGGAATATTTTGAAGTACTTGCAAGATTTTTTATGGAAACAAATTGTGATTTATGTGAGATCTATTAAGAATAAAAGACTTATTGAACTTCCAATGTATTTTTTAATAGGTAATAATAATATAAGAACACCATACAATTTATAAATTATAAATAAATATATAAACAAAATACATTTAACTAGTATGTATATGTATATAATAACTATTACTAATTTAAGGACACTTTTGCAGTTTCTATCCAAAATATTGCTCAAGTGTAGGTAGGACAACATTAAAGTAAAGAGCTGCTTGACTGCCATACAAGCAAGTGTGACAGTTTGATAAAAGAACTGCTACTTTGTAAATAGATTCCACATCTTGTAACAATTTTTTTTGATTTTTCTTAAAATCCACAAATGCAAAATTTGATAAAACTTTTTGAAATCCCCACTCAACTGCTATTCTTATACTCTTCATTGACTGATTGAACCGGTGCTGGTAGAGAATTAAATGTTCAGGTCTTCAAGGAAAAGGAGTTATAAGTAATTCCATTAGAGGATATGCTAAATCACCATAAAGCACATATTTTTCATTTGGTCCAAAAACTGCATTTTGCTGCAACTCATCATAAGGTAATGATTCCCTATAAAAATAAATAAGAGGAATATTAAACAAGACTATTTTATACAAAAGTATACCTAAGAATTCCTGCATCATGCCTCCTTCAAATATAGGCACCTTTTAGGCTTGCGTTTATGCCGTCTGGGCAAAGGACTGATTGAAATTTAAGACAGTGATGTCTTTTATGACCAGAGTTATATTCTTCCTGTAGAATTGAAGGTCGGCATATGGGTTGTTCCATCCAGCAGCCCCAAACAATTATTAACAGCTCCACCTGCTGTGTGAATAGCCTAAAAAGTATTTCAGATACTTATTACCCTGAGGTGATAATTTTTGATATGGTAAACATATAAGTAACATATCATCCTTACTTGTGCATAGAGTTACATTCTGTCTCTGTTCAGCCACTGCAAATCATTCAGGTCATTCAAAAACTCTCCTCGTTTCTGAATTATCAGATTGTTTTAATTATCTGTGATACTGTTTGTGGTGATAATCCAAAATATTGACTGTAATCACTTAGTCGAAACTGGATAGGCCAGCCTTCTCAATAAAATGCAAAGTGCTTTCAGTCCTACAATAATTTAAAGGATATTTATAATTTTTATAGAAAATATAATTACCGTCGACTCTGTTGCCTGTTCCCGTAACAATTTCTGCCGGAATCCTCAAGGCATCTAGAAGCCTAGGAAGGTCTGTTCTTTCGAAGCGAAAATTTAATTTAATTTCTTCATCCGTCATATTATCTAAATCAAAATTTCCGGGCTGATCCTGATTATCCCTATTAATTAGGAGATTTTCGAGTATTATGTACTCTATTTCCTCATCGTTGTTGTCTGCCAAAATAGCTACTTGTAGAAAATCGTCCATGTTTTAATTAGTTTCAATACTAAAAAAAAATGTGAACCGAAAAGTGATAATGAAAATTAATACAATAAATAAATCATATAAAATAATAATAATAAATATTTTCCGATGAAGATGAAAAAAGTAAGAGTACGTTCTTAAAAACAATGTGCCTACCTTATAATATAATGTCATTAAAGAGTTTCAAGAACTCCAAATTTTAACAGATATCAAAGAATAACTATATATTATTTCACGCTTTACAAACTAAGTTTTGAAAAATATTTTTCAAAAACAGTGACCGTTCAACGAAGAAGAAACAACTACTTCCCGGGATACAGGCTACATGAACGGTCACTGTTTTTGAAAAATATTTTTCAAACTTAGTTGTAAAGCGTAGAATAATATATATTTATTCTTTGATATCTGTTGGTAACACGCTTTACTAAATACGACAATTTCACAGGAAACTGTAATAATTCTCCAAATTTCAAGTCTGTAAGTAAACTGGAGAGGTGGGAACGAAAGATTTTAAGAGAAATTTACAGTGGAATCAAAGATGCGGGGCAGTGGAGAAGAAGAACAAACAAAGAGATCCAAGACATGTATAAGGAACCATGCATTACAAGTAAAATTCAAGCACAACGACTTCGATGGTTAGGCCATGTGGGTAGGATGGATGACGAAAGGAAGAAAAAATTCTTCTTGCAGGTGAAGGAGGCAAGAAAAAAAGGGGACGATCTAGGAAGAAATGTATGGATGCTGTTAAAGAAGACTTGAAATAGATAGGAATAGAGGACTGGAATAGGATAGCAAGAGATCGAATAAAATGGAGAAATGTAACAAAAACAATAGCAGCTATGGGCCTTTGAGGTCTAAAACGCTGCTTCGTGTATAAACGGACCTAGAAAGTGGATGTTCTTCAGCACTAGTCGATTATACGTCCGTGTTTCGAGCAAAGACGATTGCCGGTATAGCCTGAATGAATGAAAACATCGAAAAAGAGGATATACCGACCGAAAAATTAAAAAATGTCCGACAGCCATGCTCTGCTTCAAGCTATCAGCAATCCAATCACCAAGTATAGACTGGTAATAAACTGTAAATAATCCCCAAACAGGCTGACTAGAGTCAACACAGTGTCTATAATTTGGGTGCTGGGACATGAGGGGTTTGCAGGTAATGAATTGGCGGACCAAGCTCTGGAGGAGACTCCATAGGTCTGGAACCGTACTGTGAAATCACAAGGGATTGCATAAGAGGGGAAATCAGGAACTGGTTAGATAAAAAACACCAATTCAAACTCCATACAAAGAGTTTACTGAGCAAGGTAGACAAGGAACTATCAAGGCTATTGATCACTGAACACTGTACCCTGAGAATACATCCACACAAGATTCAGTGAACCTATGTGCAAGAAATGTGAACTAAGGGATGAGACACCAACTCACCGAACGAATGATTGATAGGGTGTAGAAAAAATAAAATTTTTGAGATATTCCCACTGCATTACCATTTTTGATTGAAAAGCGAAGGTAAGGCAGGCGGGAATTTCGCGATGCCCGAAGAAGGCGTTCAAATTTTCCTGACAATATCTTGTTTTCCTCTTTTTCATAAAAAATTCTAATGTAGTGGTATTTTCAAATAATTTAGCTTATTTAGTTTTTGGTAAATTATGCCAAGACAACTTCATATTTTATGAGCACTGTAAATGCTATTTGATAGCTTGCTCCATGATCCTTAGGTATACCTAACACTGTTTACGTGACTGCAGGAAAAAAGGTAATTTTGACTTACCGGACAGGCCAAAGTACTTTGTAGGTACTGTGCGTTGAAAAAGTTAAGCATACGATTGGAATATTTATTGCAATTAAAAACAGACGGCCATATTGATATTATAAAATTTGTTAGTAGAATATTTAGAGGCTATGTTATCACAGCAATCCCACTTTATTGGGTACAATCCAATTGGATGTTTCCATCTTCCATAACGTGCATACCTCCATCACAATAATCATTAAAGCCAGACATTTTTTCGACTTTATTTGAAGACGGTTCATATAATTCTCCTTTTTTATCTACTTCCCTTTTTTCATGTTTATCCTCTTCCTTTGCGTTAAAACTATCAGCGTGCGTTGTTGTTTTTACTGATTTCTTATTAAACGCATTACTTATAAGGCTGAGTGAACTGTTTTCATTAAAATCTGGAAAAACCATTCTAGGATCTCCTAAAATTTGACTTTCAGAATTTTCCTCAATGTGGCTAATACTTATTTTAAGAGTTTCTTGAGAAACGTTAACCATCTTTATGTGATCTCTATTTAGAGCCTCTTCGAGTAGAAAAGTTGAAGATTGCATGCGAGACTTGAGAAGAGCTTCCCTGTTTTTTATTTTCTTATATTTTCTTACATATTCGCTGGGTGTCATGGACAAAAGTTGTTCTACTCTGCCATGGAGAAGCAATGGAGATTTCTTGCGGGGAATTATCCACCCGAAACTCGATTTTGTACTTATCTTTCTAGCTACTTTTCTGCACGTTGGAACAAAGTGGGATTTTTTTATGGTTCTTTCAATTCTTTGAGGAAGTACCTGAACTCTTGAAACGGAATGATTTGAACCGCAGTCAGCTTCGTTTAAATTAGGGTGTTTCAATTTGAGTTTGATGAGCGACTTAGCGTTTGTTCTATGATATACTTTGTTGACTTCAAATAGGAGGAGTATGTGAATTACGCATACCATCAGGGCCAGAAATATTTCTATGGAAAAATGTGGATTTGAATAAATGTGAACCGTGATTTTTTTTGAGAATAATTCTCCGAAATCTCTAATAATATCTGCCATATTAAACAAAGATTTTGACACCGAAAATTTAACGTCACACCAATTTGTTAAGTGATTAACACAGAACGGTTTAATTGGCACAGAATATCCCACTCACAAAGAAGCGACACTTTCATTCTTATTAAAAACAGCCTTCATTACTAGAAGAGCATCCTGTCATTTCATTGCTTATGGTTGCTATGTGAAAAGAAGACAACCCGCGCCACTTTCCACTCGTATCAATGTTGCATAAGCGCCGATCTTAACGCCACCTCTTGAATTATAGCAGATGTGCTCTAACTGCTAGTTGGACTTAATATTAAGATGTGGATCTCGAAGACTCTGTAAGATAGATGGATCTTCAAATGTTAGTTGGAACAGTTTGAATAAATAATATGTTTTTTGTGACATTTACTATTTAAAACATAGCTATCGATTGCATTTACTCACAATATTGACGGTGTAGTAGATTATGAAAATATTGTATTTCTACAGTCGCGCGTAAAATGACTATAGCCCATTCAGTATTAAAACCGTTGCACGTCACATCAGTCATAACTGTACTATGTTGCCAAGCCCTTGAAATAATATGAGAATCTAGTATATGTCAAATGAAGTTTATCAAATATTCTAGGTTAGGTTTAGTTATTGATGGTTATTGCGTGCAAAGAAACTTCGACTTATTTCAGTTACATACAGAGATGTTACATATAAAACTTTAATTTGTCTGTTAACCGTACAGCACTAAGTAATTCTTATTTTAAAAACTATGGAATTATTTTTAGCACTAAAAAGGTATGTATGGAATAGTTAACACTTTTATTTGTATGTTTATACCACATACTTAATTAGTTAGAAGTTATGGAACTATTCCAGTATTTAAAATGCATGTATGTATAAATAGTATCAAGGAAAAAATATTATCTAATATAATTTTTAGGTTACAATTACCTAAGTACATGTTGGCTTCTAAAATGTTGTCACTACAATATGAAAGATTGATGTAAGGTTTACAGACAAATTATATATAAAAAAGTTCTGATAACCTGGATCTACCTCCTTTTTAAAGGTAGGCAATTTTATTTTATATTTTGTTGAAATAAATCTTAAATTTTTTTTAGAAAAGCCGGGATGTGAAGCTTTAGTGTGTAGGTCATTCTCAACAAGGAAAATCATCCTGAGATATATGATCATTGATCATAGCAAAAGAAAATTGAGCAGCAAGCACCACCACAGCTCAGAAAAGGAGAGCAAATCCATTCTATTCTCCGAGTGAAGGTATATGCAAATGATTGACTAAATCGTAGCACTGAAATCAATACATATTATAATTATCAGTATATTGGTGACCTATTTATCACTCCATCATCTTCTAATCAATCCAAATTTATATTTACCATTTTGTTTTAGCTCTCCAGCATCTACCGCAACTGAAAGTATTGCTAATAAATGATTGATCGAATCAGACCTTCCAATTCAATAAAAACTATTAAATTAATTCTTTGTAGTTTTTATAAAACTTTGTGATATACACATGTACCTTTAGAAAATGCTGCCTGAATTACTTATTTTGAATATCATGATTAAAATAAAATAATAAATAATGCCACCCCAATTTTTATTGAATTGTTTTATTAAAAAGAAAAATTGCAAATTTATAAATTAGTTACTACACCGAAAAGTTTGTAATACTATTTTTTTAAATAAGGTAGAACAATAATTGTGAAATAGAAATCTTTCAAATTTGAGAGGTTCACGGACAAACCAATTCCAACCCGCAACTTCTGGAATGCATCTATCGGCTTGCTTGGCAGTAGCCAGTATTAACTCAATAGGATTTTTAAAAAGATGGTACCTAATACTTTGTGACTGTTCTATCAAATCCACAATGTATTTTGTTGGGGGTTTGTTTCTGAAAAAAACATTTATTGAAAGGGCAGTATTCAAATAACCAATTCTTTTCTTTTCAAATATACCTATATTATTATTTTTGTAAAAATGAAAGTAAAACAGCATTTATTGTCTATTAGGTATAATTTGAAGTGAGAATTTTGAATGTATTAAACTAGTTGTGTAGTCTTCTGAATTCTAACATATAATTTGCTATATCACTGTTCAAATACAGTTTGTATCTACTTACTAGGCTGTAATATAAATAAGCTCAGCTTCAACATTTTTTGTTGATTGAATTCTATATTGTGTCATTAACCTAATATTATCGAAAAGCATTGTCCATAATAAGAAAGATTCAATAGTAAGTAATTGGTTTTCAAACCATTTAAAAACATGTTCTTCATTCATTTTCCCATGATAATAACTCATCTGAGATTCATATAAAAATATACTTTCTGCTCCATCAATATAACCATTTTCATTCTCAGCATGTAATACAAAATATCTAGAATAAAAACAATTTTGCATTCTAAAATTTTACATTATCATTGTAACATACCTTTTGACATGAATGCAGCTTACAGCACCATTTTGGAAAACTCAGGATTCATTAATAAAAACAAATGTATACAGTGGTTTATTTTTGTTGAAAGTTCCATAAGTCCTCTTTGTGGATGTGTATCATATTTTAGTAAACTACTCAGGAACATTCTACATTTAATAATTATTGTTCTTCCTCCAATTACTGCAGTAACATTCCTAAAGTGACATGATTATCTATAAAAAAATGTCCATGTATAATTGCCAAGTATTAAGAATAATGTAACAGAATATAATAAATACAGTTGATTGGGTATAATATTGAACTTATACATACTTGCTTCATAAACGCTGTAAATAGTATCAGGAGTAAATGCATCAACTATTGCAGTATTATTAAGTTTCATTTATACGTTTTTTTGGATGTGACTTTAACTATGATAACTCATTACTGCTTGTGAAAAATTACTCACAGTTCTTTGCAGTTTTTGTCACAACATAACCCCAAAAATGGTCAAGACGTCAACTGAACCTGAAATAAACCATTTTAATCGCGGCAATAACGCGCATTTTTGCCAACATAAAAAGTTTTTATTAAGACTAACGTTAGTTTGAGTTTAATATTTAATTAACCTACGAGCTGTATTTGATATGAAATTAATTACGAAACCTTTCTTTAAACATATATTTATATTCTTTAATACAATGCGACCTACAAATTTCAATATTTATTGAGTTTAGAGAGGCTTAACATAGTGATTGACAGATGATTGACAGCAGCAATGGAATGACATGATATAAAAGAACGTCTCTTTTTCGACACCTTGATGACGTGCAACGGTTTTTGTACTGATCGGGCTATAATTACTATATTCAAATGGAATCGTAAAGTCGACAAATGCCGAGGATTGTTACTTTACGCTCTAGCGCGAAAAAGGAATCTTTTTCGCTCGCTTATTTAATCAAACCACGCCCTCCGAATTAACTCAATTGGTGAATATTTATGGAACCGGAATTCTGACAAGTCTGAACAAGTCAGTAGCAGGGATGTGAGATTGATGGAAAATAATCGATTAAATAAAAATCGATTTTTCTTTATTTAAAATTAATCAATTTGTCAAAAATCCATTTTAATAAAAAATAAATCGGTTTCTGCGAAAAAATCGATTTTTTTGTTTTATTTTAAAACGTACATGCTTTTCATATTCCGATAATAAATCATTTATTAACAATTTATCAGATTAAAAATCAAATATAATTATATGAGAATTGTCAAAAATTTTGAAATATGGTCAAAAATGGTCAATAATTGTCAATTTTTGTCAAAAACTGTTAAAAATGAACAATTTTTGTCAAAAACTGTCAAAAATTGTGAAAATTTGTTAAAAATGGTCAATTGTCAAGGAATTTAAAAAAACTTCGAAAAATGGTCAAAAATCTTCAAAAATGGTCAATAATTGTCAAAAACTATCAAAAATTGTCAAAAACTGTCAAAACTAGACAATTATTGTCAAAATTATTTACTTAATTACAGTTACCTGTAAATAATTGTCATATTAGTAAAGCGTGACCTATAGACGTCAAAAAATAATAGTTCAATTCTATTATAACGCTTTACAAAATTATAAAAATAAATTTCCAAAGAGCAGACCGTCCACTAAGAAGCAACAACTACTTCTCGGCATATAGCCCGAGAAGTAGTTGTTGGAAATTTATTTTTCTAATTTTGTAAAGCGCTATAATAGTATTGAACTATTATTTTTTGACGTCTATAGATCACGCTTTACTAATATGACAATTATTTACAGGTAACTGTAATTAAGTAAATAACTACAAAACCGAGATGGTTTTTTGTCGATATAGAATTTTGGTTTGTGATTAGATGTGGAGATGTCGCTGATATCGCACTCTTAGCATTTCCTTTACTGAGGTTAATGTATTGGTGTGGTATCAACGTAGTCTCCAGTCCAGGATTATGCTCTCAAAGCTTCTGGACGAATAGCATCTACTTTGTGCTGATGAGACGCAATACGCCAAAACCGGTCCACAAGTGATGTTATTCCTTCAAATCGCAAACCAGAATGGTTGGTTCTATCTCAACAGATATACCAACCCCGTTTACTTTAGAAGTGTAATTCAATGTCTGTCGGGGCATATAGCCCGAAAAGTAGTTGTTGCTTCTTAGTGGACGGTCTGCTCTTTCGAAATTTATTTTTATAATTTTGTAAAGCGTTAAATAGTATTGAACTATTATTTTTTGACGTCTATTTTCAAAATTGGTCAATTATTGTCAAAAATTGGTAAAATTTTGAAAAATGGTAGATAATTGTCAAAAATTATCAAAAAATGTCAAAAATTTCGAAAAATTGTTAAAAATGGCCAATATTTGTCAAAAACTATAAAAAATGGTCAAAAATGGACAATTATTGTTAAAAATTGTCAATATTTGGAAAAATAGTTGATATTTGTCAAAAATTGTTAAGTTCTTTAAAAATTGTCAAAAATTTGGAAAAATGGTCCATAATTGTCAACAATTGTCAATAATTATCAAAAATGGTCGATAATTTTGAAAAATGTTCTAAAATTTTGAAAAATTGTCAAAAATTGTCAAAAATGGTCAAAAACTATCAAAAATGGTTAAAAATTGTCAAGTATTGCTAAAAACTGTTAAAAATGGACAATTATTGTCAAAAACTGTCAAAAATGGTTAAAAATTGTCATCATTCTGAAAAATAGTCAAAATTTATCAAACATTTGGAAAAATGGTCACTTATTTTAAAAAACAGTCAAGATGGTCAATAATTGTTAAAATTTTGAAAAATGGTCAATAATCGTCAAAATTCTGAAAAATAGTCAATAAATACTACTAGCCGTTTCCGAAAATCGATTTAAACACGTAATTCATAAAATGGATTTACTAAAAATCGATTATTATTACTAAAAAAATCGATAACTAAAAATCGATTTATATAAAAATCGATTATAAGCAAATAATAATCGATTTGTATGAAAATCGATTATTTCTTAACATCCCTAGTCAGTAGATCTTTTAAAGTTTAATCATGATTAATAGCGAGAAAGACGATTATTCTAGCACTCCTATTATAACCTAAGATAGTTTAAAAAACTGTTTTAATTATTAAAAGGGCGACTGTAGAGAAAAGTATGTGTGTTTTTCGAGCGTAAAGATAAAAAATCCGCTTTCGAAAGATCGCCTCGCTCCGCTCCGCGTCACGCGGCAATATTCTTTCTCACGAGGCAATCTGTTACTTTACGCTCTAAATACACAAATAACTATTTTCTACGCCCTATCTTCAATAGTTATTTATACTAGTTTTATGCCAAACAGTTAAGGACTTCTCCATGGCTCCTCACTGTCCTGTTTGCTCTACAATCTATCTGTGCTGTTACAACTATGATTTAGACACAGAACATTTAAATTTGCAAACATACATATTGCAGAATGTAAATGACATCGCTTTGATCAGTCATAAGAATCTCAAAATAACAGTGAATGAGCTACGAAAACTCATAACAGAATAGTGAAATGCTTTAACATGTGTCGGATGAAGCCCAATAAAGCCTTACAACAAATGCAAAATCTTCAATCTGTTCAATAACATTAAAAAAGACAATAAGTATATTTTCAATCAATAGGCACACCTCACTAATGACATCAGTTCATGCACAGGTTTTCAATATAAAATGTATTTAAATAATTCCGAATCATACAAGAAAATCATTATTTTCAGGTACTTTATTTTAACAATACAAAAATTGCAATTTACAAAAGTTTATTTTCTAATAAAGCAAACACTGTGGAAAGACACAAATACACAAAATATATATATATATATATATATATATATATATATATATATATATAATAGGTTTTATATATCTTAGGGATTCCGTCGTGAGGAGGGCTGAATTAAACTCTTATTTACTACCCAACGTTTCGAAAATTTTTATTTTCTTTTTCAAGGCTGAAATATGAACATTTTTTTGGTAGGTATATCTTTTGTAAAATAATTTTTAAAAACTTACGTGTAAAGTGAGTCAATAATTTACAAAACTAAACTTCTTATTCAGCAAGTAAAACATTCTTTGTATGTAAGAAATTTAATATAATACATTGAAGGCACTATTTTGATGTGGAATGTCAAAACTCAAGTTACATTTTTTAATATTTTTTAAGATTGAGTAATAACAGAGTTGTTGTGACTAACTTAATAACTTAGAAGACAGTCTTGATTAATAGTACCATGACTTGTCACTTAATCATGATCCTATTAAAGAAGGAAGTCATATATATATTATCTATTCGCAATTGTTAAAAAGACACAGTTGTGAGACAATTCACTCTCACTAATTACCTCACTAAAATCTCAAGATAACAATAGCAAATGTAGTATGTACAAAACAAGCCTGTTATAACTTATTAGGTAGATGTTTATCGTTATAAATCTGAAATATCAACAATTCTACTATTATTATGGTGATTGTCTAATGAAAGAAGATATGCATAAGTGTGATTTACATGGTTGCTTTCTCTTTTTTTGTTCAATGAATTTTCATCTAGAGCGGTCTCAAACATTTCTAGGCAGGATCTTTCATGATAATTGGATTCTGAATGTATAACCTTGATGTTGTTGAAATTTGGATGATGACCAGTTTTTATACTATGTTCAGCTATAGCACATGATTGTTTATCAAGTTTTATATCACTTTTATGTTGGGTCACCCAGTCTTTTAGTACTCTAGATGTCTGTCCATAATACACTTGATCACAATTGTTACAAGAGATCTTGTATACTACATTAGATTTTTTCAAGTCTTCATCTTTATATTTTGTTTTTGTAAAAATATTATTAATTGTTGTTAACTCAAATTTATAAGTAAGTTTAATTTGATTTTCATGTTAATATATATAAATTACGTGTCACGTTGTTTGTCCGCGATGGACTCCTAAACTACTTAGCCGATTTTAATCAAATTTGCACACCGTGTGCAGTTTGATCCAACATGAAAGATAGGATAGCTTACATCTTAATTTATAGTCGCAATATTATTTTATTGCAAATTATTTGTCTATTATTTGACATTCACAATTATCTGTTAACTCCAAACGATTTTAACAGATGGCGATATCTGTTGACTGGATTGAGTAAGTAATCAATAGATGGCGCTGATGTTAAACCTACAAACGTGTCATATAAGCCAATTATCTCTGATATAGCTAAAATTGAATAACTAACCACCACGAGTTGTTGAGGCTAAAGTATAAGTTTATTTTGTAGTAAACGAAATACCGTGAAATTCAATTGTTTTTACTTTTTAAATTTTTGGTGATAGCATAGCCGGCCGCGTGTTACTTAGACTGAAGTGTAAATTAAATTCATATTATAGTGAAGATAATACAGTGAAATTAATCCTGCTTTTTAATTATTTGTGCTTCATTGTTCAAAACTCTTTAATTAAAATATATACAGGTAAGTATTATCACATAGTTATAAAAGTTAATTAATATATCTATGAGAAAATGGTACAAAGCTCCCCACACTTTTTCAATAATTTTACAAATATTTTTTTTTTCATTATTTTTATTTAACCTCTAAAAAACATTATTTTGCACTTCTCATTTCAATGTGCTATAATAGCATGTTTTTCAGTTTTTTTCTAATATTTAAACGTTTAAATTATTATTTTCAGTCAAATGCCACAGAAAAAATCTAACCTCAATAACGCGAGGAGCAGAGAGGCACGACGCAAAAGTGTTGAAAGAGCTCATCAGTCGGCAGAACAAATAGCAACAAGAAATGCAGCTCAAAGAATGAGGACAGCAGAAGGTCGTGCACAAGAATCTCAAGAACAGCGGCATAAGAACGAATCATAGGTACAGCACGAGTACAAGAACGACAGATCAACGAAAGCTACTCCACTCAGCGGGTAAATATTATTTAAAAAAATTCTACTTTGGACAAAAAATGGCGGTAAATTGAAATTTAAAATTTTTGTATAGGTATGGTTACTTGGAGATTAGCTACTCTGACACTCCACTCAGCGGGTAAATATTATTTAAAAAAATTCTACTTTGGACAAAAAATGGCGGTAAATTAAAATTTAAAATTTTTTATAGGTGTGGTTACTTGGAGATTAGCTAATTGTAATAATGGCATTTATAGAAGTTTGAAATAAACAAAAGCTACTCTGTCACTCCTCTCAACGGACAGAGAACGACCGCTTGCATAATATCTTATTTAGTCGGGTTTGTTGGAACACTTTTAACTCGAGAACGGTTGGACCGATTTTCATCGTTTTTTATTTGCTGTACCGAATAGCAGTATAACTATTAAAATATAGGAAAATTGCACGGGAAAAAATTATTTAAAAAAATTCTACTTTGGACAAGAAATGGCGGCAAATTAAAATTTAAAGTTTCTGTCATGTTTCTGTATAGGTATCGTTAAGTTTGAAATGAACAAAAGCTACTCTGACACTCCACTCAGCGGACAGAAAACGACCGCTTGCATAATATCTTATTGACAAGACAATGTTATTACAGGACAACGTCTGTCGGGTCTTCTAGTATATATATATATATATATATATATATATATATATATATATATATATATATATTTGTACAGTAGAAACGCTGAAGCTTTTCCATCACGTGATCCAATCTACGATTTATGCAACACATATTTTCAACATTCTATCTTCTTCTATCAATATAAATCAAACATAACAACGTTCGATCGATTGTCTTCTACACAAGACCAACTACAAGAAATACGTAATAGTTTCTATAAATTTGCCGTAGTAATCGTAAAAAGAGACAACGATATAATTGACGTAACGTGAATAACTGATCGTACTAAAACTTGAATTTGACACTACCGCATTTGAGGTTAGTTTACTGACTTGTTTTCAGCGATTTTTTGGATTCAAAGTGTATCAATTGTTAAAATCAGTTCTTGTAAGAACTAATTTGACTTTTTATTCCATTTAACATTGGTAAGTACTAATTTATTACATTAACAACTTGTAAACTTTTGACATTTCATAACACCTAAAATGCCGTGAGACGGGAATATTACAATGCTTATTTTACTACTTATTGGTGGTAAATAGTATTTATAATTCTCTACAATTTGTAAATCTCTGAAGAATTTTCAAATTTGCATGAATCAAGTGTCTGATTGTGCTTGTAACGGTAAATTAACCAACAGTTATTTTCAGAAAATGCCTGGAAAGTGGCTTAATTCACGAGCACAGGAGTTTGTTATGAACTTGATTGAATATTTTGAGATGGAAAAAAACAACGGCGGACCCTTTCAACCTATTTCATCTATTCAGGAGGTATTATACTAAAGTTAACATCTATTTAAGGACATTTCTATTTAATATTATATTTCAGAGAGTGGCAACTGCATTGAAAATATCTGTGAAAACGGTATGTTTCCTTAAAAAAAGTAAGGAAAATATTCCAACTTTCCCAACGTCACTCAGTCAAACACCTCGATTAAAACTAAAAACAGAGGATTTACCCGAGGGAACCAAAATGGCAGTACGGAATACCTTATATAATATGTATGAACAAAGTAAGTAAACAAACATGTGAAACAATAATACAAGAACATTACAGTCAGCTTACACTTTAAATAAAAGAGAAGTGAAATCATAGTACCTTAATAATTAAGATTACACATCATAGTGCATGTAGTATTATCCATACAGTGAGATTTTTCACCAGCAGCTTATAGTGTGGTATATGAAAATCTTAGAAAACTAGTAGGTAATTTAACGTAAGTTCGATTATAGAAGTTATGAGTAATGAAAGCTTTAGAATACAGAAAGTTGTGCATATTTTTAATTTGAATGTGTTTCTATATGTGCTGATTTCTAAGTTGAGTACTGTCCATAAATGTTTACCAATTTGAATGTTCTGAGTGTAGATTGTGTTTCACAATTTAGTTTTCTAATTTAAATTTTTTGATGTCACATACGGAGTTGTTCTATACATTATTTGGTACAAATAATAAAAAAATTTGAATATCAAAAATTTGTGTTCAAGTTTAGTATGAAGTAAATATAAAAAAATCTTTTTTTTGTTTGAGATAATGATAATTTAAATTTTCTTATTTTTTCAGGGAAACATGTTACTGTTAAAACCATAATTGATGAACTAAAAAATAAGGAAATTCTTTCTGTTGGAAATACCTCTTTATTGGTATTATTGAAACATTTGGGATTTAAATATAAAAAGGAAGATAACAGAAGAGCATTAATAGAACGAACAAATATTGCTAGCCAAAGAGCATGCTTCCTTCGAAAATATAGAGAAAATAGTGATAGTGTTTTTTCAAGAGAAATTATATTTTTAGATGAAACATGGATATATGCAAAAGGAACTAAATTAAGTTCTTGGCAGGACAGTAATGTTAAAAGTGTACGTAAACCAGGAGGTTATGACGGTAAACGTTTTATTATTGTTCACGCTGGTTCATCCAAAGGATTTGTGGAAGATGCCAGCTTAGTGTTTTCCTCTAAATCATCGTCGTCAGATTACCAAGGTGAAATGAACGGTGAAATATTTACAAAGTGGGTTACGACACAGTTAATTCCGAATTTAGAAGAACCGTCGTTAGTGGTAATGGACAATGCGCCTTATCATAGTATACTAGCAGAAAAGCAACCTTCCACTTCGTCAAAAAAAGGTGAAATTATCACTTGGTTAAAAGCCAACAATATTGACTTTAATGAAAACCTCTCAAGACCTGAACTATTACAAATTGCTAAAATGAACCGGAAAGAAAATGTATATGTTGTTGATGAATTGTTCCGAAAACATGGTCATGAAGTCTTAAGGCTACCGCCCTACCATTGCGAATTTAATGCCATTGAGCTTATTTGGGCCCACTGCAAAACATATTATAATATGTATATTGGCAGAGACGGATACTGCGATGAAAGGGTCTTGAGTATGTGGAAAGAAGCATTGGAAAATTGTAGTGCAAATGTTTGGGATAATTGTGTTAGGCATACCGAAAAGATAATCGAAGACTGGTTTACTCGAGAACGAAATTTGGTGAACATACATATTGAACCAGTGATAATAAATACTGGTGAAGACAGCTCAGATTCCGAAATGGATGAACTATAAAGCAAGATTTGTCATATTTGATGTGTTTTTTCGTTTCTAGTACCTATATGTGTTTACATTTTATTTTTGATGTCTGTTGCGGATATTTCTGTTTTTTACTTTTAATATGAGGGTTTCCATTTGATGTGTTGCCCTGATGATGGTAATATATTTATCGAAACGTCCAACTTCAAGCAGTGTGGGAATCTTATTCTATTTACAATCTATAGCCCATCCAAAAAAAATTGTTCTAATATAATCAGTTTAGAAAGTGTTATTTTAAAAGTTTTAGAGGACACCCTGTCAGTAGACTAAACATTACGTCAGTTTCATGAACTTCATAAATTGTATGTACTTATATAAAATACAAGATAGCCTACAAAAAATCAGCTCTCCACTAATAAGCCAGCATGGTTAATATTAATTTTGGATTTTGTAACTTATTCGCCCAGTATATCGATAGTTTTAATAAATATGTCGATGTTAACCATATAAATAAAATAAATACAATTAAAAAAGTTAAATTCTTGTTTAATTACCAATTCGTAAAACGCCGACCTTTGGAATATTAGTCATAACGATTATTCCTATTGAGTTGACACAAGTTTTGATTTAATTCATATGAACAATATTGCTGACGTAACAGTCATGTGATGGAAAAGCTTCACCGTTTCTACCATGGAGGCTATACAAGGAGATCGAACTCCATGTATTCCAATTTCTGGTCATTATAGAGGGCACCACATAATTTGCGATACCAAAAAATCTGACGGCAGCCAATCATTAAACTCGAGTTCATGATGTTTTATTGGTTGCTAGCTTCTTTGACAGTTCGCTGTTCACGTGTGAGGTAAGTGAGGTTAGGTCACAGAAATGGAAAATATTGTGAATAAGAAATCCGTATTTTGTTCTCGTTTTCAAAAATATCGAAAATTGTAATCGTTTGGTGGTAAAATAATCAGTTCCACTCTGTGCTGCTGAATTTATTTATGTTTTTAGGTGATAAAAAATATGAATATCTACTATCATGTCTTCTCTTCAGTATGGAATTTTAGAACACTCTTAAAGGTCCAGCACAGTTAGAATGAGTATGTCTTTAAAAGAGAAATTTGAAGAATAAAGAAAACACTCTAGGTGCAAGTAAGTATATGCTAGAACCAAGTTCACAAGTTGGATTGCCCAATGATAAAAAATAAATTGGAGATGAATAAAGAGATATGCTTACAATATGTATAAAGTTTTTCAGAATCTGCATTCCTGAATAGTAAAAAAATATTAGCTACACAAAAATATGAAAAAACGGAGGAAAAAAAAGGAAAAATCACTTGAAATGCTTGGAGAAAATGTGCCACTTCAAATCTACTTTATTAAATGGCCTTCGAATAATTGAGAATTGCAACTAGAAGAAATACAGTTTGAAAACATAGAAAGTAGGTATGTATAGATAAATAGCCAGTAGTCATAAGCTCTAATAACACACAAATTTGGTCCTATTAATAAGAAATAATAAAACAATTACAGAATTAATAATATCTAATATTTTAGGTTATTTTCCATGAAATGAAGGAAAAGATTATTGCTTCCGAACTGGTCAAGCCTTTACAAGAAGAAATTATGAAAATATTGAATATACAGAGAGTTGCACGAGAAGTAATTTACTACACACTATGTAACTTCTTTTACCTGAATATAAAGTGTACAATCCTTCGATCATTAAACATTGTTCAAAGATACAATCAGTATTTTGTCTCTAACTTGATACCTACCTATCCTATTGCCTATTATACTTATCCAGCTTAGGTATTATGAGTAATAAGTTAAAATAAGGTAATCAGAATACTTCATATTTACTGCTCAATTTACCAATAGGCTTTATAGGATTACGAGTACTCTTGCAAAAAAATTTAACTGAAAGATACCAGAAAATACATCTATATCTTGATACCAGATGCTCAATTATGCACACTATCGAACCTGACATCAAATATACAAACCTCTAGTCTATGATGAAAACATAGTGCTGATATTTTTCTAGGCATTACTGAAGCGTTTGATGGTGTTTGGAACTGTGGTATATTCTACAAACTATATGAAATGATGTGTTCTAAATACTTGCTTTTAATCTTGAAAACTACCTTAGTGATAGAACACCACAAGTAAATTACAGTTTTATTCAAAACATTCAAGGACTTCTCCAGTGTTCCTCAATGTCCTATTTGCTCTACAATCTATCTATCTTGTTACAACTATGATTTAGCAACAGAGCATTTAAATTTGCATACATATTGCAGTATATAGATGACATCGCTTTGATCAGTCATAATAATCTCAAAATAACAGTAAATAAGCTACAAAAACTTATAACAGAATACTGAAATGGTTTAACATATGTAGGATGAAGCCCAAAGTCTTAAAACTCAATGCATAATCTTCAATCTATTCAATAACAATGAAAAATACAATATATTTTCAATCACTGTGACATGTGTGCATGACATTAGTTCATGCACAGATTTTCAATATAAAATATATTTAAATAATTCCGTATCATACATGAAAATAATTTTTTTAAGTACTTTATTTAAAAAAAAAACAAAAATTGCAATTTACAAAAGTTTATTTCCTAATGAAGCAAACACAGTGGAAAGTCACAATTAGTAAAATACATAAGTACATACACAAAATATATAACTGTGGACGTTCTGTAACTGAACTTGCACAAAACATTCACTACACTATTTTGAATCCTGTGTTTTTATCTATGAATGTTTTCCCACAAGTCTGCCACACTGGAATTAGGTAGCTGAAGATTGGTAAGAAATAAGTGTGACCGATTAGTTTCACTATCTTATGGTTTTAGTAATCCCTACATTGGTAAAGTGCACCAATAATTGGCAAACATGAATTTTATTCTATTTGATGTATATATTTGCTTCAATGTATGTTCTCACCTTATTGATATTTTCATTTCCTGTTATTATCTGAATATCAACTGAATTCATATTTTTTTGTATAAAGAACATGCCAGTAATATTTTCAAATTAGTATTACAGCTTATTCCCTATCAACCATCTTTGGTTTTTCTTCAAATCTTTGTTCACCTTTTTTCTTTCAGTTCTCTCAAATTGTACTTGTATAGAACATAATAATGTCATCAGCAAAAGTAAAGTATTTTGTGTGCAATTGTGCTTTTTCTAGACTTCTCACAAGTAAGGTATATAATTTAAGTCTAACATAATAAATATTTCCTTTCCTACTTTATTTTTATCTTTGAATATTTCTTATTATTTTTGGTAACTGAAAAAACTCTGGTTTACTTAAATTAAATTCAGTTCACGTCTTCCTTTTAAATAATCTGCACTACCAACCACTATTGCAATAAATTTCAACAACATTATCAATTTTTAACAATTTTAATTTTCTAGTTTTTATAATTCACAAGTAATGTTTACTATTAGCCTACTGTCAAATTGGTAAAATATAAAAAGTAAGGTTATTGTCGTGACAGTTTTAATATGGTATCTTAGGTACAATGCGCGACGCCGCGGTGAAAAAACAAACTGCTTAGATCGACGATTTTGAGGACAAGTTTTGTCAATTTTCCCGTATGAGTTCGATCTCCTTGTATAGCCTCCATGGTTTCTACTGTATGTAGTACCACTCCGCGTCTGAACTACAAACAGTCCTACCCGGCGTCTGGCGTATACCAGGCGTATTAAAGGTGGTTAGTTTGACGGTATCACGCAGCGTTTTTGACAACATACAGGTTTACTCAGCGTCATCTATTTTTAGCACATCTATACATTCAAGTACATTTTATCCGTTACTCAGCGTCATCTATTTTTAGCACTTCTATTCATTCAAGTACTTTTTATCCGTTACTCAGCGTCATCTATACATTCAGGTACATTTTATCCCTTATTCAGCGTCATCTATTTTTAGCACTTCTATACATTCAAGTACATTTTATCGGTTATTCAGCGTCCTACTAAATATTATTATTTTTTGTTTAGTTTTCGTCGACGACTCAAGGGAGTATTAAAGGTGGTTAGCTTGACGGTATCACGCGGCGCTTTGGAGAACATAGAGGTTTACTCAGCGTTATCTATTTTTAGCACATCTATACATTCAAGTACGTTTATCGGTTATTCAGCGTCATCTATTTTTAGCACCTCTATACATACAAGTACATTTTATCGGTTATTCAGCGTCCCACTAAATATTATTAGCGTATGTTTAGTTTCCGTCAACGAGTCAAGGGGACTTAATAAAGTACATGACCACATCCATAATTTGATAGATGTGATTTATCTGAGAAATCTCACTAAAGAAAATTAGTTGATTTACTAAATTTTAAAAAAAGCTTTTTGTTTAAATCATATTAAGTTGTGGTTTTTACGAAGTGCAATGGAGTAAAAAAACACATGTTGAATATTTCTACTTTATTCAAAATACAAATCAGCCTTTTAGGAAATTAAAAAAATATCTCTTTGGACAAAACAAAAAAACATTAAATATGAGGTTATACTGAAATTAAAAAAAAACGAATTGAAATAGTCCATGAGACAATAATACACTAAGTGGAGGATTTACCGGCAGTTTTTCGCGACATTTCTTGCGTTCTTAACATTCGTCCTATATGTTTAATATTAAATATTTTTAAAAACAAAAAAAAATTGGTAAGGGATACTTTGTTTTTAAAAAAAATCAATATTAAACATACAGGACGAATGTTAAGATCGCAGAAATCACGCAAAAAAACTGTCGGTTAATCCTCCTCTTAAGAGAGTTTATGACCGCCTCTTTTAAACCATATCCAAAAAATGTATTACATGATGTTACTGGAAGACAACTATAGTATATTGTGCAACAAGGGGGGAAAGTTCAACTTTTCTCACGAGTGTGGAAGTTTGTGGCACGAGCCCTAAGGGCGAGTGCCGCAAACACACGAGTGAGAAAAGTACTTTCCCCACATGTTGCACACTATACTTTTTCTACAACTGCACAAATTTGAAGAATACAAGTAAAGTAACTTATTATTTATTTTTATGGTTAGTAAAACAAAAATAACACTAAAGTATCCCATCTCTATACTGTTAAATAATTTTATCTAAAATTATAGTTGATGGTGAAATTTGTACAATTTTGTATGGTCAAATCCGAAACGTCATTTCTTTTCACTAAATTCTCCGTTATATTAATTAATCTGACAGTTTCATGACAACTAAGTAGGTATTTAAAGATGACAGAAGCCTACTAAGTTTTTGTCCATTTTATTCGATTCTCCATATAAATGTATGTGGTATGGGCAAAGTGCCGTGAGAAATAATATTTCTCACAGTATGAGCAATATTTGGTTTTGAAATTAAGTAAGGTATAAGAAATACGTCACTTTTCATAGCAGTTGTAGAAAAAATATCTTTATTTGAAAACTGGAAAATGTCAATTGGGTTTTTGAGTGCTATCGTTTGTGAAATGATTGAGATCAGTGATATCATCATATCATATTAAAGAGAATCAAATAAAATCGACAAAAACTTAGTAGGCTACTAACTGTCATCTTTAAATACCTACTTAGTTGTCACAAAACTGTAAGATTATATTAGAAGTTTTTAAATTCTAAACGGTTGTTTCAATCGTGCTTTGATAAAAATCTCAATTTCCATTAAATATTAGTTTAACAAGACATATACTTATTTATAATAAATAATATGGATACTGACAGTAGTGACGATTTCAATAATACATCATATATTATAATATGCACCGTATATGAATCAACCCTCAACTTCTACTATTAATATAACGGAAAATTTGGTGAAAACAAATGACGTTCCGGGTTTGACCATACAAAATTGTACAAATTTTACCATCAACTATGATTTTAAATGAAATTATTTAAAAGTTTGGAGGTAGGATACTTTAGTGTTATTTTTTGTTTTACTAACCATATAAATAATTATTAAGTTGCTTTACTTGTATTCTTTAAATTTGTGCAGTTGTAATATGCAACATGTGGGGAAAGTACTTTTCTCACTTATTGCACAATATGCTATTGCTACATTTTTAATTTAATATTTATTTTCAACAATAACCAATGTCACTTAAACTCTGAACATTTTTAAGGATTTATTCAAAATGAGACCCTTCTATGATGAGACATGTGTTGAAGCAAGAGGTCATGTTCAACACCTCTCACAAAATTTTCACAATTTCAATGTTATTGTGGATAATAAGAATAAGATAATAAGTATTAAATTGAAAATGTGACATAATTATCCACATCAATACCATCATTGTACTACTCCGTTGAATTTGGAATAAAAAACCATTTCGTTTGGACTAACTTCCATCCCCTATTCATTTAGTTTCTTAGTTCGATGACGTCACAGCTCAATAATCACGTCGCTGATTTTAAGTATATCTTAAAGCTGCTGATATCGACTTTCTGCATAAAAACGGAAATTTCATACCGGGTGGCAAAGTGTATTTGAGCCCATTTTAAATGCCCGTATCTTGAAAAGTATTTCAGGTTTTAAGGTGTGGTTTTCACCGAACACCTTAACACCTTTACCGAATACTACATTTTATGTCAAGTTTGTACAGCTACTTCCGTTTACACCGGAAATGAGTACGCCTTTTTGAGATATAGGGCAACTTTGTTATTTTATATGGAACACCCAGTATATTTTTTTCAGAAACCGTTATCTGTCCTCTTTCTAAAAAGGTATAATTTGTGACAGCTCTTCAAATTCGAGTAGATGTTAGAGCGGTTTTAAATAGTTGTTGCAAATTTTATTTCTTTACACTTTTACATCTAGTTCCTTATAAATTAAAATGTCTGAAAGAAAAACAAATAGAAAAGAATAACTAATTCAGGTACTGTTCAAAGTGTTAACCATTTAACATTTAAACAACGAATTAATTATTATTTGACATTTCTACTGCGACTAAATATTTTATTCCACAGGTAACTAGATGTAATAGTGTATTTTATTTAAATATATAGGTACCAATTATTTGAAACCGCTCTCACATCTACACGAATTTAAGGAATTGTCACAAATTTTCCCTTTTTCGAAATAGGGCAGATTAAGATTAAGGTTTCTGAAAAATATATATACATGGTGTTCCATATAAAATAACAAAGTAACCCGATATCTCAAAAATGGCGTACTAATTTTTGGTGTAAACGGAAGTAGCTGTACAAACGGCGTATGCCAAAAAAAAAACTTGAGTATTTTTTAAGATGTTCGGTAAAAACCGGACCTTTAATTCTGAAATACTGTTTAAGATACGGGGATTTAAAATGGGCTCAAATACACTTGGCCAACCGGTATTATTAAAAAAAATGCTCTTGTTGCCGCCTTCGCTTTTTTTATTTAGATTAACGTGTCTTGACAACGATGGCTATTGACCCAAATACAAAAAGATATAAAATTTAAATATTCTAAAACATACTAACGTTCTTCAAAAAAGATATTGACATTCCCAAATTTTAAATTTTTCTTATGTTACACACGCGCTACACACGGTCGAAGCTTGCACTGCGAATTAATACGCGAATCACTTTAGGGTGTCATACAACGTCAGGCAGATTTTTGCACCAAACGATTGTAAACATCTCACAGGTCATGTGAAACAATTTAAAGGACGATGTCACTGGGCGTCCGTATAACCGGACGCCCAGTGACGATGGACGCTTCGTCAACCTAAGATTTAACATGGACAGACGCTCAGTGATACTGTATATATATATATATATATATATATATATATATATATATATGTCAAACTTTTATTTTGGGGGATGCGGCAATGTGAAAAAGAGAACTCTTTTTAGTTTGTACTGAGCTTTCGGTAATTTATTAAAACCATTGTCAAAGAACTACAAAAGATTGTTACATTTATAGATATTTCAAAATAAAAATAAATTAGTTTAAGAGTAAAAACATTAATTACTTAGAACTGAGTGAGGTTATTCACAATATCTATAAATATGTATAAAATGGAGAAAAAACATGTTATATAATTTTCTTTTTCAAAGAAATTAAATAAAAAATAAAACTTTCAAAATTGACATTACGACATCGATGTTAATTTTTAGTAGTCATAGAAATGTCTTTAAGTATGTTTAGTATATTAGCAAGTGAAATAATAGTTGGTAAGTTAATTAAAAGTAACAGAATTCTCATTTTCAATATTTGAATTTTTTGTTTGTTTGTCAAAAGATAATAAATAGCTATAAATTGCACTAAGTTTTTGAATATCTGTTCTTTTATTTAAGCAATTATCTTCTTGAGATATGAATGCCATTTCCAGGAAAATCCTTTTAGAGTAGTTGTTTTCTTTATGTAAAATTTCAAAGTTTTTATAATCTATTGTATGATTTGTAGAGAAAACATGTTCAGCTAATGCTGATCTTTCTGGATATAATATTGCATCGCTCTTATGTAGAGCTTTACGTTTAGTTATTTTTTGTGATGTTTCACCTACATATACTGGAGGGGAAAGAGCGGTGAGATAAAATACCATATAAGAAAAAGGTTACCTTCCTTTTCCATCTGTTGAGAGCCTGTTGTCGTAATGTAAATTTATCCTGCAAGTATACACCTACAGTAAGTTGGACGAAGGACCAGTCTATGTAAAGGCACAGACACCTAGATCAGAGACACTATAAAAATTGGATGATAGGTTATTAATAAAAAGTCAACCTTCCGGTAGCAAAGTTTATTAGGATTTTCTTTATGCCCCGATGAGGAAACTTGCAAATAAAACCTTCTAAATAGATTGAATATTACATACAGAATCGAGGCAAAACACTTTTAGATCACTTTTCTAGAGTTCGGTTACCGCGAAATTTAACATTAGTTACAGCAACAAAGTTAGTATTTGACAAAGCTTTTATTTACACAAAAATGGTAAACCGAAACTCCAAATGAAACGACAAAATTACGATTTGACCGTTGATTTAGCAAAGGTCGTAATACGATAATTTGTAAAGGCAATTTGGCAACCCCTTATTTTCAGGCGCCCATGAAATGCCGGCCCACCATCATTAATGGCCGCCGCATCTCGATGCATAATTATAGAATATGAACATTACTTACAGATTGGCACTGGTGTAATGCACTGTATAACACTACATAATATTTAGTATTTAGAAAAAATGTGCCCCATGATTCGGGGATTGAAATTCAACAGCTGAAGGCTGTGAAAGCGATAGCAAAAGAAAAAGCACGACTTTTATGTTTAACCATTTTTACAAAAGTGCCGTTTAACGGACCGTTTTTAAATTCCTACGCGCTCGCTTGAGACCACGTGACCACGCGACCTGACGCCATTCGACAAAGACAAATATACACGACGTAAATCCGAATTATGTGAAGTTATTTATTTTAATAAATCTATTGTAGAAATTCAAATGGAATTTCTACATATACATATTTACATGTAGAGTAAGTCAATCTATATATTACATTAGAAAGATCAGTAAGAGGATCAATTTCTTTCAACTTACTATAAACACAATTAAGTGTGAGAACATTTTTATTCGCAAGTTTTATATTAGTTACTTCTTTTAATATTTTGGGAATTTTAGGTGTAAGCTCTCTAAAGTAAGGTAAAGATGCAAAAAAGATGTTAGTTGTAGTTGTGTTCGTTACATTTTCTGTGTTAGCAATAACTAAATTTGGTTCAATTGCAGTCTGTATGGGATGAGGGGTGTTAAACAGAATTTTTTTTACTAATGTTTTAGGATAACCATTATTAATAAATAGGTTAGATAATATAAGTAAGTTTTTATCATGCATCGTACTATCTGAGATAATAAGTACCCTATTTTTCATTTGTTTCATCAAATTTATTTTTGTTGAAAATTTATGGTATGAAAAATAGTTGATATATCTACCAGAACTACAGGGTTTTCGATACCAGTCAACTGTAATGGTATAATTTTTTCTTGTAAGTCTGGTATCTAAGAAAGGAACGGATTGTTCTGTATCTTCTGTTTCAATGGTAAACTGAATGTGAGGGTCATAACTATTGAATGTTTCTAATATCTCATTGATGCTTATGATAGGTAGTGCTATGATAATATCGTCTACATAATTTCTTATAAAATGAAGATTGAAAGAAAGTACAGGAACAACAATGTCTAACAAGTCATCCATAACATATGCAGCTAATATGGGAGATATATTTGCTCCCAGTGGGGTACCAAAAGTTTGTTTATAAAAGTTTTTATTAAGTGTGAAAAAAGTATTATTAAATAAATAAGTGATAATTTCTAAAAAAGTATTTTTGTTTATATTACAATGTGAACGAATAGAATCCCAATGTTTATCAATAGATCTTAAGCAGGTTTCTAAGTATACATTACTAAATAAAGATACTACATCTAGACTTGCCAAAACATAATTTGGAGGAAGTTTCATTTTATTGAATGTAAGTGAAATTTGGAAAGAATCTTTTACAAAATATTCATTATTACAGTCATATGCATTAGTAAGTATATTAGTTATAAATGCAGATAAATGTTGTGTAGGAATTCCCATAGTAGATACAATCGGTCTTACTGATAAATTTGGTTTGTGTATTTTAGGTAAACCGTAATATTTAGCTATAGTACAATCATATGTGGTTAATTGTTTTTTTGTATATTTATCGATCTGATGTGAATCAAATAAATTTTTAATAAGTTTATTACAAGATGTTTGTAATGATGAAGTAGGATTAGAATTTATTCTTTTATATGAGTTATTATTTTCAATTAGATCTAATTATAATCTTGTATATTCTTCTTTGTAAATTACTACGGTAGTATTACCTTTATCAGACCTTGTTACTACTATTTCGGGATGTTCTTTTAAAAAATTTTTTGTTTTGAATAATAAGTAACGAAAGAAAGAGGGTTGTGTTTTCTCTAATGTTGAATGTACATAATTAGTTATTACATTAGCTACTCTTGCTGTAGTGACAGAGCGAGTATTAGTATCTTCAATAGTATTTATTGTATTTTCAACATCTGCTAAAAATGATTTTACTGGAATGTCTAAACAGAAGATACAGAACAATCCGTTCCTTTCGCAGATACCAGACTTATAAGAAAAAATGATATCATTACAGTTGACTGATATCAAAAACCCTGTAGTTCTGGTAGATATATAAACTATTTTTCATACCATAAATTTTCAACAAAAATAAATTTGATAAAACAAATGAAAAATAGAGTACTTATTATCTCAGATTGTACGATGCATGATAAAAACTTACATATACTATCTAACCTATTTATTAATAATGGTTATCCTAAAACATTAGTAAGAAAAATTCTGTTTAACACCCCTCATCCCATACAGACTGCAATTGAACCAAATTTAGTTATTGCTAACACAGAAAATGTAACGAACACAACTACAACTAACATCTTTTTTGCATCTTTACCTTACTTCAGAGAGCTTACACCTAAAATTTCCAAAATATTAAAAGAAGTAACTAATATAAAACTTGCGAATAAAAATGTTCTCACACTTAATTGTGTTTATAGTAAGTTGAAAGAAATTGATCCTCTTACTGATATTTCTAATGTAATATATAGATTGACTTGCTCTACATGCAAATATGTATATGTAGGTGAAACATCACAAAAAATAACTAAACGTATAGCTCTACATAAGAGCGATGCAGGATTATATCCAGAAAGATCAGCATTAGCTGAACATGATTTTTCTACAAATCATATAATAGATTATAAAAACTTTGAAATTTTACATAAAGAAAACAACTACTCTAAAAGGATTTTCCTGGAAATGGCATTCATATCTCAAGAAGATAATTGCTTAAATAAAAGAACAGATATTCAAAAACTTAGTGCAATTTATAGCTATTTATTATCTTTTGACAAACAAACAAAAAATTCAAATATTGAAAATGAGAATTCTGTTACTTTTAATTAACTTACCAACTATTTTTTCACTTGCTAATATACTAAACATACTTAAAGACATTTCTATGACTGATGTTAATTTTTAGTAACATCGATGTCGTAATGTCAATTTTGAAAGTTTTATTTTTTATTTAATTTCTTTGAAAAAGAAAATTATATAAATGAATTATTACAGTTTCCTGTAAAATTGTCGTATTTAGTAAAGCGTTTTACCAATAGATATCGAAGAATAAAAATATATTATTCCAACGCTTTGACAAAGTTTTGAAAAATACTTTTTCAAAAACAGTGACCGTTCAACGAAGAAGAAACAACTACTTCCCGGGCTACATGCCCCGACAGACATTGAATTACACTTCTAAGTCAAATGGGGTTGGTCAATCTACAAGATTTAAACCAACCATTCTGGTTTGCAACTAGACGGGACAACATAACTTATAGACCGGTTTCGGGCATGTAGCCCGGGAAGTAGTTGTTTCTTCTTCGTTGAACGGTCACTGTTTTTGAAAAATTATTTTTCAAAACTTTGTCAAAGCGTTGGAATAATATATTTTTATTCTTGGATATCTATTGGTAAAACGCTTTACTAAATACGACAATTTTACAGGAAACTGTAATAATTCATTTTTGTTCCAAGCCCACGTGGCTTGTTGTCTCATTCGAATTTTGGTTTGTGACTTAGAGGTGAGATGTCGCTATTTTCGCAACTAAAACATTTCCGTAACTGGACGATATGTATAGTTGTTGATTATAGTCACATTTCAGTCCGGGATTAACTCTCGGACGATAACATTTACCTTGTACTGATGAGACGCAATACGCCGAAACCGGTCTACAAGTTAAGTTGACCCTTCTAGTTGCAAACCAGAATGGTTGGTTTAAATCTTGTTGATTTACCAACCCCGTTTGACTTAGAAGTGTAATTCAATGTCTGTCGGGGCATGAGGCCCGGGAAGTAGTTGTTTCTTCTTCGTTGAACGGTCACTGTTTTTGAAAAATTATTTTTCAAAACTTTGTCAAAGCGTTGGAATAAAAATTATATAACATGTTTTTTCTCCATTTTATACATATTTATAGATATTGTGAATAACCTCACCTAGTTGTAAGTAATTAATGTTTTTACTTTTAAACTAATTCACTTTTATTTTGAAATATCTATAAATGTACCTATCTTTTGTAGTTCTTTGACAATGGTTTTAATAAATTACCGAAAGCTCAGAACAAACTAAAAAGAGTTCACTTTTTCACATTGCCGCATCCACAACAATAAAAGTTTGACCTAACTAGTATCGGCAACAAACTCACACACACACACGTGCGCGTGAGTAAGCCCGTCCCGCAACGCATCTACCCCCGGGTTTTTTAGGCCAACGGGTCGATGCGAAGCAGAACCTTCCACCACCCCCTGTCTCTTCCGACAGGACCTCACTCGTACTATCGCGATCGCGTATCCCTTTCCCCCCTTTCTACTGTGGGGGGCGCCAGGGATGTCTCCTCTTGTTAAGGGGTAGCTCTGGTGGCTGTGTTCCCTTGTCCTCTTGATGTCGTTGTGTCGGTTCGATTTGTGTGTGTGTGCTTTCGCTGCCTCGTGCCAAGATCCGTCCCACCCGCCCTGGTGAAACAGGCCTTAGCCCGAGTGGTCCTTCGCCTTCTTTAGAGCTGACCCCTCGGGAATCCCCGCGCTTCTTTTTATCGGAAGAGCGGGGCCTTCGTTGTGGGGTTCCTCTTCGCCGTGTTCTTTCTTGTCCACCCCGGTGTTTTTGTGTTTTTTTGGTTTTTTTTGGTTTTTGGGTTTTTTAAATTTTTTTGGTGCTTATGTGGCTAAGCGGTGCTTGCCTTGTTACAGACTCGCCCCGCTTATCCACACTCGCGGTTTTTTTTGTTTTTTGTTTTTTTTGGAATGCCAGCGAGTGCGTATGTGCCCGCCTTGACGTGCGCACACGCACCCACGTGCATGGTTTTTGTGTTTTTTGTATGTTTTTTTTGGTGGGGTTTTTCTGGTGGTTTGCCTCCTATGGGTGGCCCTCTAATTGTTTCCTAGGTCTTTTGTGCAACCTATAGTCTTCTCTTGTATAACTCGTCAGGTCTCTCAGCTCTGTGTTCGGATGAGATCTAAGCTCTTCAAATAGCTTTTTGGCTCTTGCGTCCATTATCTCTAGTACCTTCTGCGGTTTTAGGTCGTTGTAGATGTCCTCGTTTCTCACATACCAGGGAGCGTCCAGAGCCTGCCTGATCGAGATATTTTGTTGTGCCTGTAGCTTTTTCCTGTTTGTTTCACTGGTGTGTCCCCATGCAACTGATGCGTATGTTAAAATTGGTATAATTATACTTCTTATGAATCGTAGTTTTGTCTTCAAGTCCAATTTGCTTCTTCTGCCGAGTAGTCCGTTTAGCCTCGCCCTTGCCTGTTTAGTTTTAGCTACCACTGAGTTCACGTGTTCGTTGAATGTTAGTCCCTTGTCTAGTATCACTCCTAGATACTTTGCTTTGTCCGTCCAAGGGAGGGACTTCTCCGTCTATTTCTATGTTTTCTTCAGGTCTGTGTCTTTTTTTCTTGAAAAACACAGCCTGGGATTTTTCTCCGTTGATTTGGATTTTCCACGTGGTGCACCATTCTTCTATAGCTTTTGTCGCTGTTTGTAGTCTCCTAGTGATGTTCTTAGGTTTTCTGCATCTTGTCGCTATAGCTGTGTCGTCAGCGTACATTGCCATCATGGTGTTCTCTGTTTTTGGTATGTCCGCCGTGTATATAGTATAAAGCAATGGTGAAAGTATCGCTCCTTGCGGTACTCCGGCTTCCATGTGTCCTTCTTCAGATTTTGCTTGCGCTACTTTCACGTGGAATTTCCTCTCTTTGAGGTAGCTGTAAAGGAGTTAGGTTTGGTATATCCCTGTTCATTCATTTTATATATCAATCCTTCGTGCCAGACTATATCGAAGGCCTTACTGATATCTAAGAATATTGCTCCTGTGGATTCTTTCTGATTGAAACCCTGAGTGGTGTATTCTACCAATCTCAGGATTTGTTGTTCGGTACTGTGTTCTTCTCTGAATCCGAACTGCTCCTCTGGTAATATGTTTAGTTCTCTTGTTTGAGTTTTCAGAATCCTTAGAATTACTCTTTCGGCAATTTTGCTCATTGACGGTAATAAGCTTATCGGGCGGTAATTTTGAGGAAAAGTCGGACATTTACCCATTTTCTTGATCATGACTACCTCGGCTTTTTTCCATCTGGTTGGGAAGTATCTCATCCTTAGCATCGCGTTGATTATGCAGTTTAGATGCATTAATCCCTTTACCGGCATATTTTTCAGAGCCCTATTTGATATCCCGTCTATTCCTGGTGCCTTTCTTGCTGACATAAATCGCATTATTTCCTTTAGTTCTTCCGGGGTCGAGAATCCGAGTATTTCTGGGTTTTCTTCTTCCTCTTCTATGAGTTCTTCTACTTCCTCTTCTACCCTGTCCGAAAAGTCCATATCCTCGTCAGGGTGTTCATTTAGCATGAATTGCAATTCCAAGGTATTTTTAAGTGCTTCTGCTTTTTCCTCTTCTTCGTATGCCATTCCGTTTGCTCCGTGCAAAGGTGGCATTTGTTTGTTCGGTTCCCTTAGTAGTTTCGCGATTTTCCAGAGGCCTGGTTTTTGCGGATCCAGTTCGTTTATTTTTCTATTCCATGTGTCGCTGTTATGTTTTCTTAGTTTTTCTTCTAACTCTATTTTGAGTGTTCTTACTCTATTTTTATCCTCTTGGTCCTGTGTTCTTCGGGCGATCCTTAGGGCTCTGTTTTTCTCTCTTATTAGATTTTTTAGATCGCCGCTCAGGTATTGAAATTTTCCGTATTTTTCCGATACGGTTGTCGTGGTACTTCTTTCTATCGCTTCTGATAGTGCTTCTTCGAAGTAACGGACTCTGTCTTCTATTTCTTCTTTGTTTCTTATTTCTTCTATCGGACCCAGCAGTTGGCCCGCTATTCTCCTGAACTTCGTCCAATCAGTTCTCTTCACTTGTCTTCTTTCTTGTCTTGAACTATTGGCACGTGGGCGTCTCCTCCGTCGGCGGTCCAAATGTCCCAGGGCATCTCGATGTCTCTAAACATCGCGATGTCTAGGACACTCGGTTGTCCGCCTGCTGGAGGGTAGTGTGTTGGTCTGTGCGGTCCTATTACTTGGAGAGCGGGATGTCGTTCCGTTATCCCCTCCAAGTTTCTTCCTTGTCCGTTCCTTGCTGTGCAGTACCACGTGGGGGACTTGGCATTTAGGTCTCCTATTATGATGCCTTGTTTACCATCTGGGAGCACTGCTAACACGTCATCTTCGTGTATCACAGTGTTTGGCCTAACGTATACCGATGCGATTCTCACATCTCCAAAATTTGTCTTGACTATGATCCTTGTGGCTTCCATGGTGGTGAGCCCGTCCGGCGTGTTCTCCTGGTGTTGGCGCAGCTCCTTTTTGACAAGGATCGCTGTGCCGCCGGAGTTTCCGTTGATGTCGTTTCTGTATACGTTATAGCCCGGCCAGGTGAGCCTGTAGTCATCTCCTGGCAGTTTTGTTTCCTGTAGCGAGAATATGTCAAAATCTTCCCTCTCCAGGATTTCTCACATGGTATTTATGTTAGTTCGTAGTCCTCCGGTGTTCCATGAGCCGATCTTTATTTTGCTCGGTAGGGCTTGTATATCCATTTACTTGTTTTGGAATTTTTGCATGAATTCCTGGATGAGTTTAAAGCCATCCATGAAGTCTTTGAATTGTGACATCGTCACAAATTCTTTTTGTTGTGTTTCTTGTTCCGTCGTCGAATTTTTCTGTGTGGCTTGCGCGTAGCTTTTGTTTTGTGTGTTTGTCTCCTTCCTTTTTTGCTCCTTGTTGGCTGCTGTTTTTGCAGGGTTTCTGGGACATCCTCTGTAATTTGCGGGGTGTTCTCCTCCGCAGTTTTGACATGTCGCTGCCTCTTCTTTTCCGCGAGGACATTCTACGGCTCTGTGTGCTCCTGCACATCTTACACAGTGTAACTCAATGTTACATGTGCTTTGGCCGTGATGGAATCCCTGGCACCTGTAACACTGTACAGGCCCGTTGTTCCTTTTTTGTTCTACCACACTTATCCTTGTGTGGCAGAGACTTCTCAGGTTTTTGTATTTGACCTCCTCTTTGGGGTCGATAGCTATCATATAGATAGGTAGTGGTCTTCTGTCGGCGCTTCTTGACGTTAGTTGCCAAACACTTATTGGGTTTAGGCCTTCTGCTTTTAGGTCCTCTTCGATGTCCTCGGGGTCCGTGTTTTCTGCTAGTCCTTTTATTACTAGCTTCCTCTCTTTGTCTTCATTGAGTGCGTATGTGTACCACTCAATGCCGTTGAATTCCTTCATGTATGCAGTCATTCTCCTGTAATCGTCAGGAGTAGCTGCCTGGATTTTCGCTGTGTACTCTGTGACTCTGCACTGTACATTTATGTTTCTGTCGTTGACCCCCTTGCGTAGATTGTTCCACGCCAACACCGATTTTAAGATGATTGGAGGGGGTCTTTTTACCGTTGGTGGCTTTTTGTTTTGTTCCTTTTCACTTTGCATCATGTCCGTTATTTCTTTTTGTATTTTTTGTATATCCTGGGGTTTTTCCGTTGTTTCCTTCGCCCTCTGCCGGCGTTGGTTCTTTTTTTGTCGGTGCGATTTCTTAATTTGAAATCCACCGACTACTTCGTCTTCGCTGCTGCTCTCTTTACTGCTGGCCTCTTTTTCAGACATATATTCCGTTATGTCTGCCGCCATTTCTTCGCCGCTTCCTTCTTCAAATCTTTCCGTTTCGGTTTCGAGTTTCCTTTTTTTGGAAACTTCCCTAACCGTTATAGGATCCCTGTTTCTAGGGCTCCTGCTCCTGTCGTTCTCATTTTTGTCTAATTTCCTATTTAGTGATGCTAACATATCGTTTGTTTGGTCTTGCTTCGCATGCATATTCTCTATCGTCGCTTGCAGCTTCCCTATTTGGGGGCTTTGAGGTCAGCTACTTCCTGCCGTAGCTGCGCGTTCTGCTTTTTCAGCTCCTCATTTTCTTCCGCTAATTTATTTTTTCTCTCTTTCGAGACCCCCCTGTCGTGGGGTTTCTCGGCGCTTTTGGAGCCCGGTGGCTCCATCCTCTCCCTAAATACACTGGCACCAAATAATTTAAATACCACTTACCTTGTAAGTTCTAGTAGATTTTCCTTGGTTAATCCTGTACGCACTACACCTTCACTAACACTTTCACTTTCGCGCACTCGAGTTGGTAATGTTTTGAAAAAAACATATACCTTCTCTCGTATCGTTTGCCGTTCACACTTTCGCTACTCGAACACTTTCCGTTACTCCCGTCACACCGTCTCGCACTTTCCGTTTCCAAACTTTCGTTCCGAACACCCGTCGTATCGAAAAATCAGAGAGCTCAGTAAAACACGTCTACCTCACTCAACTGCTCGCCGATCTATTATTGACTATTGGCAACAAACTATTTCCTATATATATATATATATATATATATATAAATATATATATATATATATATAATCTACTCTATATATTAGGGATTCCGTCACAATTTGGGCTGGTTTGAAATTAAACTCTTTTTTACTACTTCCAAGCATTCGGATATATATATAATATATATATATATATATATAATAAATAATAAAAGATTTTATTGAATTTTTGACTGAAAATCCCCGTTATCCCTACTTATATATATATATATATCCCCCCGTTATCCCTACTTATATATATATATATATATATATAAGTAGGGATAACGGGGATTTTCAGTCAAAAATTCAATAAAATCTTTTATTTTATATAAATTTTTTTCAACTTTTACAAGATTTTTTAACATTTTATGTATCACTTTTAATTAATTTTTACATTGCCCTGAAGAAGTGTCAAAACGACACGAAAGCTCGGCTTTTAGTAAATAAAAGATTTTATTGAATTTTTGACTGAAAATCCCCGTTATCCCTACTTATATAACATTTTTCAGTCGATATATCAAACTTTTTGTATATATATCTGATATATCTGTTGACGTTCTGTAACTGAACTTGCACGAAACATTCACTACACTATTTTGAATCCTCTGTGTGTTTTATCTATTAATGTTAACTCACAAGTGCCCCACACTGGAATTAGGTAGCTGAAGATTGGTAAGAAATAAGTGTCACCGATTAGTTTCAATGTCTTATAGTTAGTCTTAGTAGACTAAAATCCCTACATTGGTAAAGTGCACCAATAAGTGGCAAGCATACATTTTTTCTATTTGTTGTACCAATTTATGTTCTCACCTTATTTATATTTTCATTTCCTATTTTTATCTGAATGTCATCTCAATTCATATTGTTTTGTACCTATATCAGTAATTTTTTCAAATTTGTTTCACAACTTATTTCTCATCAATCTCTGGTTTTTCTTCAAATCATTGTTCACCTTTTTTCTTCCAGTTCTCTCAAATTGTACTTGTATAGAACAGAATAAGGTCATCAGCAAAAGTAAATTATTTTTTATCCTACACTATGAGAAAGTTGAATTTTACCAGATTTACGGAGACGAGAAAGATATCTTTTCTACGGCTAGCCGAGAAAATAAATTTTACGTTTCCACGCTAGCTGGCGCCCTAATTGACAAATAAACAACACCATTAAACATCAGTATAAAAATAAATTGTTAGCAGTTGTCAATGTCTGCAAATTCAATCATAAGTTGTCGTATTTTGATGTTTGTTTGAAGTTAACTTGTCAGTTATAGAGCCTGAATCAGATAAAATCATGTATCTCACTCCACCTGAAATAACAGATAAAGCTAACCTGGTCACGCTTGACTTATTACCGGAAAAATCGAAAGCGAAATACAACCTCTAATATAAGCTATTTATGGACTGGTCTGCCTCCAAGCAAGTGAAAAAATATAGCGAAAATATAATTTTAACGTATCTATTTGTCCGAATTATCAAAAAAATACAAAGACAAAATATAAAGTGCTTTTTTCAGGCCTCAAGAAGTGGCCAGGCTCGGGAGCGCCTCGCCTGTCCATTTCTTCTTTCGGCCTGAAAAATGCCACTTTACCGCCTAGGTATACAATATACTATTGTCTGCAATTGTGCTTTTTCTAGACTTCTCACAAGTAAGGTATGTATATAATTTTAGTTTATCATAATAAATGTTCTTTCCTACTTTATTTATCCTTGAATATTTCTGATTACATTTGGTAAATGAAAAAACTCTGGTTATTTTAAATTAAATTCAATTCACGTCTTCGTTTTAAATAATCTGCACTAGGTACCAACCACTAGGTATTGCAATAAATTTCAACAACGTTCAACAACAAAATTTTTAACAATTTAAATTTTCTAGTGCTTATTATTCACAAGTAATATTTACTAAGTATTTGCCTACTGTCAAATATGAAAAGTAAGGTTATTGTCGTTACAGTTTAAAAATGTTTCACGAGTTACAATGCGCGACGCCGCGGTGAAAAACAAACTGCTTAGATAGACGATTTTGAGGACAGATTTAGTCAATTTTCCCGTATTAGTTCGATCTCCATGTCTATTCTCCATGACTTAAACGCTCAATATTGTAGGAATAAATTTAAACTGTTTTTGACCACGAGTGACTTCTGTCAATATCTCATAAAAGGTTGATTACATTTTATGAGGAGACTGTCGAGAAAAAGTTGTTGATTCTAATTATTTAAATTGTTGCATGTTTTATCAATGAAATAATATAACATGTAATTCGGAATTCAAATAACAACCGTCACTTACGTAACTGTAAACTAAAATAACGTCAAGTATTGTCACCAACGAATGTTTTTCACACACAAAAGTCCCTACATTTTTCAACGTTGTCAAACTTCTTTCAGGTTTAACTAATCTTCGTTCGGTGCATACCAAGGCAACATTAAGGGCGTTTAACTATTTAAACCAGTTTAGTTTAGCGTGTTTAGTACTATAAACCTTGCATATAGCTATAGGTGAAAGATCCACAAGCAGTAAAGAGTTACGAAAGTAAGAAGTGGCAACATTTGACTCTCATTCTTAAATTTGTGACCATCTATTACCTAGACGTAAATGTCAAATTAAATGACTCTTTTGTCTGAAATGAAAAAATGGCGACTCTTAAGTACTTTTGTTTGCAGTTTATTCTTCTAAAAGTGCATCATCCAGGATAGTTTTTCTCTCAAACTGTTCTATAGAAGTTGTAACGAGGTTTTTTTTCCGTTCGGAATTATTTTGTTTTAAAATATAATTACTCATTGAATATTGTTTATAACCCGTTATACCCTCTGAATATGTGTAAAAATAATTAGAATATTAAATATTTTCTCCGGGTTTTTGAAATAAAAATTGTAAGTTCGCCGCGCTGCGGTTCTAAAATTCATGTTTCCCCACTGCCACTAAATATAGAGTAGGTAGCGCGCAGGTCAAGCTGATCGAGAGAGGGGGATAGCAAGACGAAGCCCTGAGAGTTAGGGAGTCGAGAGTAGAGTTCTACGTGGCCACGGCTGAAGCAAGCTAGCTACCGTCCAACGTTCCGTCTGCCGTATTCTTGAATTTTGTTGTTTTCATATTTCTAATTTTTTTTGTAGTTTGTATTTTGATTTTTTTGTTTCAGTTACTTACTTTTATTAGATAAAAGTTGAAACCGTTGCTGTGAAGGTAAGAATTAATTGGAAACTATATATATTTAAAATAGGTGGTCTTTTCAATCCCTAATAAATAAAGTTTATTCCATTGCAGAATTATATTTTACAGTAAGAGTCAGTATTTCCTTTTCATAGCAAATATTTCCGAACTCAAGTATAATTTCCTCTTGAAAATCCTTTGATATTTATTCCCGATTTCCAATCCCGTTCCGATTGAAATATTGAGGAGTGCCAGGCGTCTGGCCAGGGCTCTTTGATCTTTTAATTCGTAAAGCCGTTCTAAATTGAAATCTTGAGGGGTGCCAGGCGTCTGGCCAGGGCGCTTCGATATTTTAGTTTAAGAACAAACCCTTTGATATTTATTCCCGATTTCCAATCCCGTCCCGATTGAAATATTGAGGAGTGCCAGGCGTCTAGCCAGGGCTCTTTGATCTTTTAATTCGTAAAGCCGTTCTAAATTGAAATCTTGAGGGGTGCCAGGCGTCTGGCAAGGGCCCTTTGATATTTTAGTTTAAGGACCAAACCCTTTGGTATTTATTCCCGATTTCCAATCCCGTCCCGATTGAAATATTGAGGAGTGCCAGGCGTCTGGCCAGGGCTCATTGATATTTTAATTCGTAAAGCCGTTCTAATTGAAATCTTGAGGGGTGCCAGGCGTCTGGCCAGGGCCCTTTGATATTTTAATTCAAGGACCGGATCCTGTATAGTATTCCCGAATAAAGCTTCTTTGACATTTTTATAATTCCCGAACCAGAAAACCTTTCGTATTCTTTCTCCCGATCCCACCAAATGTAAAGTTTTAGTATTACTAGTTATTCTACCTACCGGGTGCATCAAAAGTGATGGCACATCCAATAACATATTATCCGGGGTATTTATTTAATTATCAACCTGTTTAGCGAAAAGACCCCTAACATTTAAGTTTGATTCCACCGTTTATTTTCTGTATAAAACCATTTTTAAGCTTATAAACCTCTCTTGCTTATGTCCTGCCCGCTTCGTCTCTAATTTGCGCATGTTAATTGTACCTATAGTTTGCTTACATATTTGTGCTTTTGGATACCAGAGTATTGTCGCTTTTTCTTGTATAATAGTGTTTTTTTTTTATTATTATTATTATAACGGCTTCAGACAGCCACAACCATTGTATATACTATTGAGGGTAGGTGTAATAAAACTTAACTGAACCTGTGTGTTTTTCTGACCTGCTGTAGAGTGTAGAGTTTCCCTATAGTAGAGTAGGCGCTTAGCTGCACGAATTTAGCTTTCCCGCATCGTGGGCCAGGAGTGTAAACTTTTGTTTCAGGAACAACAAAGACCACTACCCCGGCCGGATTGGATATAACTAGACCCCTGGAAATTACCGTACCTCCATCTGAGGCTACCTGGAACTCTTGACGATTGAAGTCAAGGGGACGTGGAGTTAACCACGTTGAAAATCTGGCGCCCGAGAAAGTGTAAGGTGTCGAGGGTGTCAAAAGTGGCGTGCCCTGTTGGTAAAATCCAAAGGGTAGGAAAAACGCGTCACAAAGTAATAGGGCTTTTTAATAGAAATTTCAAAAAAAATGTGAATTCTTGAGGGCCTTGAACTTTACCGAAGCCCGTACACCTGTCTCATCTGGATAGACATGTTTTTTTTATTCACCGGTATGTATGGGCAGATCCACCAATTCACCAACTGCGTTATTATATTCATATTCATTGTTGCATCAACCAAAGTTGCAAAGTTACAAAATGACAGCTTAACCTCAAAAAAGTGAAGATTTGAAGCGGTTCTAGCGAATTATTAAAGAAATGGACGAATAAATAGAAATCAATTTAGAATGTGATAATTAATAAAGTATTGACTGTACTATTAACAGCGTCAGTAATTGAAGAAATTTCAAGTGGTCTCGATTGTCATCTGTCAGATATAATGATGAATTACGTAAACAACAACTGCGTCTTTTTATGTGCCACCGCTGACTTTAACATGTCGGTGCAGCGCATTATAGATCAAGTGGAGCTCATTCGAATTGAAAGAATACAGAGAATACAAAATGATACAAGTCAGGTTAGTATTGTAGCCTCACGATCGATATATAATAGGTTTGTTCGTAGTGTAATCACAGTGGTTGGAAACAGGACGATTCATGCGCAGATACTCACTGTGAACGGTTTTCATCCACTTCGCGTGAGTCGTCTTGTTTCTAGCCCTTCTGGATTGCTCTACGAACAAGCCTGATAAATATAATTGAAATTAATAAATATTTTTATAGATTCATCGCGCATTAAAACATGGTATATCGATCGGCTTTATCAAATCCAAAAATGGAAAATACGTGTTGGGTATGAATCAGGAAAATCATAGTATTTTCAGAAAACTGCAGAAATTGAGTTCGGGAGGTGAATTGAGGAAGCAAGTTCGAAGAAAAACAAGTAGAAAAATCGAAAGCGAAGACCTAAGAGACGAAGACGGTACTCTGACCTGAGTGAAACAGAAGAATATGAAGAAGACGATGACGACGATGATACATGTGCCTCTCCAGGTAATTATGCCGAAAAGGAAATTATTTTCATCACTTCCACACATAGTTCGACAGGTTTACAAGACAGTTTCAAAATGTTCGTAATAGGTATAGATCTGGTACTTTTTTGCTTCAAAAGAACTTGATTATTCACATACCAAATAGACTAGGTAGTATGGGCGTCGCAGTTATAGAATTTAGATGCTTTACTGTGAGTTGAGTCTGACATGTTTGACATAAGGGTGCGGTTTTTTGTAAAGGTTGAGTCTCCAATGGAAACTCTGGTAGTTTAAAGGTGTGGAAAGGCCTCAGTATCGGTGGTGCTGCTGGTCACTTGGAGGATCATCTTAAGGGAATGAAACAACTACTTCTAGTACTGGGATGTTTGATTTATTACACTACATTACTATGATACATTACACTACTTACGATTACTAACGATATGTATACGTACTGAGCCGCATAGTAGAAGTCTAGATATTTCAGAATAGGCGGCTGTATTAATGCTGATTTTAATATTTGGAATGATCTTTCGCAGTCTTCCGACCACTCAAATTTCACATTTTTCCTAGATAATTTATTGAGAGGTATGCATATTTCAGCGAAAGTTGGAATGAAACGTCTGTAATAATTACAGAATGCTACGAACCTTTTAGATTCTTCTGAATTTTTGGGCACTGAATACTGCTCAATGACTGAATATTTTGCCTAGTCGGGTAGAACCCCTTCACTAGACAAATTGTGTCCTAGTTACTTCTCGTCTGAAGAATTGACATTTATGTGGATTTAATTTAAGGTTGAATTATCTACATGTGTTAAATACCTTCTCGAGATTACTTGAATGATGATTTTCTGACATCCCTATTACGACTATATCATCCACATGAAGAAATGCTTTTTCTGTAGTTAATCCTGAAAATGCTATGGACATCATCCTTGAAAAACTATTTGGACTTACATTTAAACCAAATGATAATCTTGTATACTGAAAAGAACCTTTTTCTGTGCTGAAAGATGTGTATTTCCTTGAGGACTGTTCTAAAGGAATTTGATAAAAACCTGACATAAGGTCTATGACTGAAAACCATTTCGACCTCCTTAACTGATCTAAGATCGAATCTATTCTAGGTAATGGAAATTTATCATTAACTATTTTCTTGTTCAATTGCCTGAAATCTATACAAAGTCTCCAAGACTTCTCTCCATTGATCGCCTTTTTGGGTACAAGTTAAACTGGACTGTTATAATCTGAGATTGAAGACCCAATTATACCTTGATCTAATAACTTTTGGACCTGATCATTAAGTTCTTAAGATTGAGAATGTGGTGTACGATAATTTTTAATGTATGTAGGCTATGTAAGCACGTTTGGGAAAATTGCGGCGTTAATGTTACATTTTTGGTTTTTATATAAATAACTAGGTCGTCTGCATATAAACTGACTTTTACAGGTTTGCGTATTTCTTTAACTACAATGTTTATTGCTGCGAGGAATAAATTAGGGCTTAAAATGGATCTTTGGGGTGTTCCACTTTGAAGTTTTCTTTCTGAAGCTTTGTGACCATTTGCTCTCACTTGGAAGGTTCTATTATTCAAGGATATGATATCTTCAAGTTGTGTCAAAAGCTTAATTTAAGTCTAAAAATATGGCAATTCATTTTTGATCCATTGGGAAAGCCTTATGAATTTCAGATTGGAGTGTTACTAAGTTTTCAGTGGTACTTCTTCGTCTACGAAAGCCGCTTTGATTGGGAATAAGGATATTCTCATTTTCCGAATGCCACGTGAATCTATAGTTTATAATTTTTTCAAAGAGCTTGTGAGTGAAATGGGACCATATGAAGTTGGGTCGATTTTCGGTTTGTTTGATTCAGGAATCGGTATAACTATTGATTGACGCCAAAGTCTGGGGAATTCTTCTTGTAAGAATATGTTAGCAAAGTGCTCTAAAAGAATTTGTTTAGCATTGTACGAAAGGTTTTTCAAAAATAAAGATCTGAGGCAGTATTTTTCAATTCTTACAGACGAAAATAAAATTCTTGGTAAGTTATCGGATAATTTAGGTAAGAGTTATCGTTTATTATTGAAAAATTGCAGTCAACTGAGATTTTGTTTTCCAAAAAGGTAGAAAGTGTCGGCTAAGATATTTGGAATATTAGTCTGTCGTTTTGAGATAGTGTCGATATGGATCTATAACTATTGTTTCCTTGAATTTTTCAAATTTTGTTCCAGATGACGTCTGTTGATTTGAATTTTCTTCGGAATCGTATTCAGAGTGAAATGTTTATTGTAATAGGTGACCTATCTGAACTTTGGTCAGAAATTATTTAAGCCCAGATTGCTCAAACAAATATGAAGCATTATTTTTTGCGTAAGTTTTAATATCTATGCCAAGTATCATACTTATGACACTTTGACTATCTACTACAATTCGGCAACGCAACAGTAACAATTTGATTGAAATTACAAATACCGAACGTTATAGTGAAGTATACTTTCATAATGCACACATGGAGACTGTATAAGGAAATCGGACTCCATGTATTCCAATTTCTAGTTATGGTAGAGGGCGTGACTTTAAATCCAATACCAAAAACATCTGACTGCAGAACAATAACAGCCAATCATAAGCCTTGCATACACTTTGAGCTCATGGTGTTTTATTGGGTGCTAGCTCATTTGACACTATGTAAGGTAAGTGAGGCTAGGAAACAGAAATGACATGATAGAAAACCACAAGTAAAAGTGAATAACAGTTTTACGCCAGTCATTTTAACCTCAACAAGGACTCCTCTAGGGCTCCCCACTCTCCCATTTGCTCCACAATATCTCTGCGTGGTCACAACTATGATTTAGCACCAGAACATTTAAACATACATATTGCATTATTTAGATGACATCGCTTTGATCGGTCTTAATAATCTCAAAATAACAGTGAATGAACTACAAAAACTTACAACAGAATAGCGAAATGGTTTAACAGGTATAGGATGAAGCCCAAAGCCTTAAAACTAAATGCGTAACCTTCATTCTGCTTGATAACAATAAGAAATACAATATATTCGTAATCAATAGGCACAACTTACTTATTGTTATGTATTTACTTTAGTTCAGTGTTTTGTGTTTAAATTTACTGACATGAAATGAAAAATTTTAATGACAAAACTGTGACATAAGTAATAATCATCTGAATTGCATAGTGAACACAACACTTATGACATTAGTTCACGCACAGGTTTTCAATATAAAATATATTTAAATAATTCCTAGCTCTGGTTTTCTTGAATAAAATTCAATTCACGTCTTCGTGTTGAACAATCTATACAACCAACCACTATTGCAATAATTTTCAACAACGTACACCCTTCCCGTTTTCAATTATCAACAATTTTAATATTTCTAGTTCTTACTTAGAGTTTTTTTTTAACCAAACTATTGTTGACTATTTGACTACTGCCTTTTATGAAAAATATCGTTACTGTTATTAGATGGTATTGGATTTGCAGTGGTGACGCCGCGGTGAGAAAGTATTAAACTGCTTAAATAGACGATTTTGCGTACCGGTTTTGTCAATTTCTCCGTACGACTTCGATCTCCTCATCTAGTCTCCATGATGTACACATTCAGACGACAATGTCGTTTGTGGTCACCGTCGACCTTCTTGCCTAAATATTCCATAGGCTGGCGAAATCCGATTTATGTGAGAACCGAATTTAGGCATTTCTTAGTTTGGGAATTATTTAGTTAGGAAGTACCAGAAATAAGGTTGGTGAAAATGGGTACTGTAACGAGTTATTTTTTGTTGCAAGTTTAATTTTTTATTTTGTTCCGTAATATATTTTATTTTGCCACTAGGGTGTATATAACTCGTTACTTTACAACCCTTTCGACTACCGCATTGATTTATTTTTTTTTGTTGTTATTACCGTTGTATATTTTAGTATAAGTCCGAGTTACGCAAATCCAAATTCTAGCATACACAATTTATTCATTCCCGATATTTAAATTTTTCAACTGAAAGGACGCCCGGTATATACAACATTTTAATTAAAACGAAAGCCATCTAGTATACTTACAAGTTTTTGTCGAAACTAGATAGATTTCACGTTTTAATTCCCACACCAGAATTACGGCCGAAGAATGTAACAAAAATTTTGGATATAAATTCGGAAACAATTCATTTTTGGATTCTTATTCGCGCTCCGATTTTCATTCCATCTGGCTTCTTATTCGCGCTCTCATTTATTCCGGCTCTAAAAGTAGTGATTCTCCGTTCAACGTTCTTCCGAAAAACCGAAAAACCGTAGTGCGAAAAATTTTGTGTATTCCGTATTCCGATTGTGTGTAAGCTGTATTTAACAAGGTAAATCATTTTTACAAATAAACTGTGTATTCGAAACTTTCCGTATCGCCGCTTATTATTAAATCGTTGAATGTATTCTTTGAAAATTTTCCGACCGGTTATTTTTTTTCTTTTGTTGTTGAACTGAAATTTGGTTTTTTTATTTTGTTTCTTTTATCTGGAAATAAAGATTTGTCAACGGTAATTTGATTTCGAATTTTTATTTACTGCGTTTATTATATATTAATTAACTGATATGAATTATTAGTGGATTCTCGAATTATTTTATGCTTTTGGTTGTCAGTAGTTTTAAATTAAATTGATATCCAAGTGGATTAGGTATAATATTTTAATTTTATGCTAGTACGAATATTTTTACTCTGTGTGTCGATAGTTGGGTACCGTTTAACTCGTGGGAAAATATTTTTTTTTGGAATAATTGTTACCGGCTTTAGTAGATTCAAGGGTTAATCAGGCTTGGAAGAGGCTTAGCCACAATTTGTTTGATTTCCCGGCAGATCTAAGTCGTTCTTAAATTTTTTTTTTTGAATAATAGTTACCGGCTTTAGTAGATTCAAGGGTTAATCAGACTTGGAAGAGGCTTAGCCACAATTTGTTTGATTTCCCGGCAGATCTAATTAGTCTTAATTTTTATTTTTTTTTTCGGAATAATAGTTATCGGTTTCTTTAGATTCAAGGGTTAATCAGACTTGGAAGAGGCTTAGCCACAATTTGTTTGATTTCCCGGCAGATCTAAATCGTTCTTTTCTCGTTTCGTAGAATCATTATTTATATTTTTTTTTTCTCCCCGTCGGAATAATAGTTGCCGGTTTCATTTGGATTCAAGGGTTAATCAGACTTGGAAGAGGCTTAGCCACAATTTGTTTGATTTCCCGGCAGATCTAAATCGTTCTTTTCCCGTTTCGTAGAATCATTATTTATATATATTTTTTTCCCCGTCGGAATAATAGCTGCCGGTTTCATTTGGATTCAAGGGTTAATCAGACTTGGAAGAGGCTTAGCCACAATTTGTCTGATTACCCGGCAGATCTAAATCGTGCATTAGGGACCCCGTTAAACCCGGTAGATTTGAACCGTATTTGATAACCTGACCGTTAAGTCCGTTAAAATCCCAGATATAGGTAATACATACCTCATTTTCTTTTCCCGGTTAATTTGTTTGTCACTAAAAAGAATTATTCGTAAAATAGACCACAGATTATTAATAGATCAAAGTTTTGAATTTCTATTATTTTCATTTTTAACCGCAATTTATTGATTGGAGAACCAAGATTTGGCTTTTCCGGATTTTCACTAGTTAGTTAAATTTAATTCAACAAGACCCCTGGAATTTTCCGTAACCTCCATCTGAGGCTATCTGGAACTCTTGACGCTAAGGGTCAAGGGGCCGTGGAGCAAACCACGTTAATAATCTGGCGCCCGAGATTTAAAAACCCGAATTTTGCATCAAGGGTGTCCATAGTGACGTGTTCTTGTGGCAGGAGCCACGTGTAAGAAGGGAGGCACGTTACAAAATGGCGCCCGAGCAGGGACCTAATTGTTGATAACAGTAGAATCAGTTTAATACCGTTTTCCATTTTTTTTAGCGTTTATTTGTGCCTGGACCGTTTAAGTCTGTTTTGACTATTTTCTGCCCTATTTTTTTTTTGTTAGAGCAGGGACCCGATTGTTGATTACAATAGGATCAGTTTAATACCGTTTTAAATTTTTATTTTTTTTTTGAAGCGATTTTTCGCTTGGACCGGTTAAGTCTGTGTTGACTGTTTTTTTGTTTACCGTATTATTGCAGAGAGTTGATTATTTGTTAGAGCTGGAACCGTTATTCCGTTTCCGTTATTTTACCGTATTGTTAAAGAGACCTGATTATAGCAGGAACTGAAATACAGCTGTGGATATTTCAATAGTGACCGTTTTGCCGGTGCTAGTTTTTCCTTCTTTCCGCCGTTGTTGTTTTTATAAGACTCGTCAACTTTCTGAGAAGAAGAAATATTGCTCCGCGATCCGCCATAGACCAAGAGGAATATCCGACCGCTATGGCAACTCCACCGATAAATGTACACGATTGGAAGGTGTCTTTAGGAAACCGGGGAGATCCTGCTGCATTCATCGAAAGAATCGAAGAAATCTGTACCGCAAGGAATGTCCAGAAAGACAATCTGCTTCCGGTGTTACCCGAATTACTGTCCGGTGAGCCCGCTCTTTGGTACCGGAATAACCGCAGCAGATACTCTACCTGGGATGAATTTGAAACAGATTTCCATATTTTTTTCTACCCCGTTAATTACGAAGACGACTTGGAAGCTGAGATAAGCCGTCGTCTGCAGAGAAGAAATGAGTCCGCCGCAACATACATAACCGAGCTACAAACTCTGATGCGACGCCATGGTAAGCTAACTCCCGAACAACAGTTGGCGTGGCTGTACCGCAACCTGTTGCCGGAATACCGTCTACAAGTCCGAAAAGGGGACTTTGACAATTTTTCCTCCTTTTGTCAGGTGGTCAGGGAATATGAGCTCCTCAGGAAGGAACTCCAGTCTATACCCAACCACACTGGACCGAACCGGGGACCAAATCCCCGTCCGCAGTCAATGAGTTCGCCGAGATATGGACCTTCTCACAACACGATGCCTGGGCCATCCAGAGAGCCCATCGCCGGTCCCAGTCAACCGTCATCGACCGATACTTCTCGCCGTCCGCCGCCTGATACTCGTCAACCGTCTGGATCATCTTCCCGGCCACCCATCTGTTTCCGTTGTGGTGAGTCTGGACATTATAGGAATAACTGTCAAAACCCGCCGAAAATATTCTGTTCTCGTTGCCAGAAAGTAGGAGTATTTTCCCGAGACTGTTCCTGCAGGAGGCAGGAAAACTAAACCGAAGTTGTACCGAAGAGAGGCCGACACAGCTTTCGCAAATCTTTGCCTCTCATACCGAACCGCCAGCAGAAATGAACGACCCCCGACCGCACATAGACGTCAAAATAGAAAATCATAGGTTTAGAGCATTATTAGATACCGGAGCAGCAAAGTCGTATATTGGTGATCAGGTAGCTAAGACTTTTTCCCAAAGAAAGCAAACTACCTCTCGTCAAGCTACGAAGGCCCGTTTAGCTAATGGAAATCTAGTCTCCATCACCGACATATATGAGCTGAAATGGAAAATCAATGACGTCACAATGGAGGGTTCGTTGGAGCATTTCCCTGGTCTAATAACCGACATTGTATTAGGACATGATGTCCTCCGCAAGTATAATTTCCGGCTGGAGTTAGGAACCGGAGAAATATACGTGAATGATGAGTTAGTGAGGCGTTCACAATTGGCCAGTCCTGTTGGAATATTGGAGGCCGTGAACCGGCCTATGAAAGAAGTCAATTCCGCTGTACCAATAATATGTAGAGAAGAAACCACCCATCGTCTTAGTGAAGACCGCCGTTCTGTAAATCTGTCTGTTTCCGAAGTCTCTGCGTCCTCCCTGGAGTTAGGGGTCGACAAGGAGCAAACTGTTTCCGAAGTCTCTGCGTCCTCCCTGGAGTTAGGGGTCGACAAGGAGCAAACTGTTTCCGAAGTCTCTGCGTCCTCCCTGGAGTTAGGGGTCGACAAGGAGCGAACTGTTTCCGAAGTCTCTGCGTCTTCCCTGGTGTTAGGGGTTGACAAGGAGCAATCTATTTCCGAAGTCTCTGAGTCTTCCCTGGTGTTAGGGGTGGACAAGGAGCAAACTAGTTCCGAAGTCTCTTCGTCTTCCCTGGTTTTAGGGGTTGACAAGGAGCAAGCTGTTTCCGAAGCCTCTGCGCCCTCCCTGGTGTTAGGGGTTGGCAAGGAGCAAACCACTTCTGTAATATCTGCGTTTTCCCTGGATAATTTAGGGGATGATGAGGAGTATTATTGGATAGGATGTCCGTTGGAAACCATCATTCCGGTTACCGAAAGAAATTTATCGAAAGAACAGACAGACAGACTAAACATTTTCCTGGACCAAGAATTACCGAAATTTGGATCCTTGTGAGGTCCAACTACGCTAGTTGAGCATGAAATCCGTTTGCTGCAACCACGTCCGATCAAACAGAGATACCGACCCCAGAATCCGAAAATGCAGGAAATTTGCAATGCTGAAATAGACGCCATGTTAGCAGAGGGAGTGATCGAACCCTCTACAAGTCCGTGGAGTTCTCCAATAGTCATTGTGAAGAAAAAAGATGGGAAAAACCGTTTCTGTATCGACTTCCGAAAAGTCAACGAGGTAACAATGAAGGATGCTTACCCTCTACCGTTTATTAATGCTATACTGGATAAACTGCGAAAAGCCAAGTACATTTCCAGTTTGGATTTGAAGAGTGGGTACTGGCAAGTTCCGTTAACCTCCGAAAGTAAACCCATTACCGCCTTTACCGCACCGGGACGTGGATTGTTTCAATTCACGGTTCTTCCGTTTGGTTTACATTCTGCACCCGCTACATTCCAGAGACTGGTTGATCGACTAATAGGCCCAGAGCTGGATCCATATGCATTCGCTTATCTGGATGACATTATCGTTCTGGGGGAAACGTTCGATCAACATCTGGAAAATCTGTCCGAAGTGTTCCGCCGATTACGAGGAGCACGGCTGAAACTCAACCCGGAGAAATGTCATTTCTGTCTACCGTCCATGAAATACTTAGGACATGTAATTACTGGAGATGGAATCCGTAAAGATAAAAAATCCGCTTTCGAAAGATCGCCTCGCTCCGCTCCGCGTCACGCGGCAATATTCTTTCTCACGAGGCAATCTGTTACTTTACGCTCTAAATACACAAATAACTATTTTCTACGCCCTATCTTCAATAGTTATTTATACTAGTTTTATGCCAAACAGTTAAGGACTTCTCCATGGCTCCTCACTGTCCTGTTTGCTCTACAATCTATCTGTGCTGTTACAACTATGATTTAGACACAGAACATTTAAATTTGCAAACATACATATTGCAGAATGTAAATGACATCGCTTTGATCAGTCATAAGAATCTCAAAATAACAGTGAATGAGCTACGAAAACTCATAACAGAATAGTGAAATGCTTTAACATGTGTCGGATGAAGCCCAATAAAGCCTTACAACAAATGCAAAATCTTCAATCTGTTCAATAACATTAAAAAAGACAATAAGTATATTTTCAATCAATAGGCACACCTCACTAATGACATCAGTTCATGCACAGGTTTTCAATATAAAATGTATTTAAATAATTCCGAATCATACAAGAAAATCATTATTTTCAGGTACTTTATTTTAACAATACAAAAATTGCAATTTACAAAAGTTTATTTTCTAATAAAGCAAACACTGTGGAAAGACACAAATACACAAAATATATATATATATAATAGGTTTTATATATCTTAGGGATTCCGTCGTAAGGAGGGCTGAATTAAACTCTTATTTACTACCCAACGTTTCGAAAATTTTTATTTTCTTTTTCAAGGCTGAAATATGAACATTTTTTTGGTAGGTATATCTTTTGTAAAATAATTTTTAAAAACTTACGTGTAAAGTGAGTCAATAATTTACAAAACTAAACTTCTTATTCAGCAAGTAAAACATTCTTTGTATGTAAGAAATTTAATATAATACATTGAAGGCACTATTTTGATGTGGAATGTCAAAACTCAAGTTACATTTTTTAATATTTTTTAAGATTGAGTAATAACAGAGTTGTTGTGACTAACTTAATAACTTAGAAGACAGTCTTGATTAATAGTACCATGACTTGTCACTTAATCATGATCCTATTAAAGAAGGAAGTCATATATATATTATCTATTCGCAATTGTTAAAAAGACACAGTTGTGAGACAATTCACTCTCACTAATTACCTCACTAAAATCTCAAGATAACAATAGCAAATGTAGTATGTACAAAACAAGCCTGTTATAACTTATTAGGTAGATGTTTATCGTTATAAATCTGAAATATCAACAATTCTACTATTATTATGGTGATTGTCTAATGAAAGAAGATATGCATAAGTGTGATTTACATGGTTGCTTTCTCTTTTTTTGTTCAATGAATTTTCATCTAGAGCGGTCTCAAACATTTCTAGGCAGGATCTTTCATGATAATTGGATTCTGAATGTATAACCTTGATGTTGTTGAAATTTGGATGATGACCAGTTTTTATACTATGTTCAGCTATAGCACATGATTGTTTATCAAGTTTTATATCACTTTTATGTTGGGTCACCCAGTCTTTTAGTACTCTAGATGTCTGTCCATAATACACTTGATCACAATTGTTACAAGAGATCTTGTATACTACATTAGATTTTTTCAAGTCTTCATCTTTATATTTTGTTTTTGTAAAAATATTATTAATTGTTGTTAACTCAAATTTATAAGTAAGTTTAATTTGATTTTCATGTTAATATATATAAATTACGTGTCACGTTGTTTGTCCGCGATGGACTCCTAAACTACTTAGCCGATTTTAATCAAATTTGCACACCGTGTGCAGTTTGATCCAACATGAAAGATAGGATAGCTTACATCTTAATTTATAGTCGCAATATTATTTTATTGCAAATTATTTGTCTATTATTTGACATTCACAATTATCTGTTAACTCCAAACGATTTTAACAGATGGCGATATCTGTTGACTGGATTGAGTAAGTAATCAATAGATGGCGCTGATGTTAAACCTACAAACGTGTCATATAAGCCAATTATCTCTGATATAGCTAAAATTGAATAACTAACCACCACGAGTTGTTGAGGCTAAAGTATAAGTTTATTTTGTAGTAAACGAAATACCGTGAAATTCAATTGTTTTTACTTTTTAAATTTTTGGTGATAGCATAGCCGGCCGCGTGTTACTTAGACTGAAGTGTAAATTAAATTCATATTATAGTGAAGATAATACAGTGAAATTAATCCTGCTTTTTAATTATTTGTGCTTCATTGTTCAAAACTCTTTAATTAAAATATATACAGGTAAGTATTATCACATAGTTATAAAAGTTAATTAATATATCTATGAGAAAATGGTACAAAGCTCCCCACACTTTTTCAATAATTTTACAAATATTTTTTTTTTTCATTATTTTTATTTAACCTCTAAAAAACATTATTTTGCACTTCTCATTTCAATGTGCTATAATAGCATGTTTTTCAGTTTTTTTCTAATATTTAAACGTTTAAATTATTATTTTCAGTCAAATGCCACAGAAAAAATCTAACCTCAATAACGCGAGGAGCAGAGAGGCACGACGCAAAAGTGTTGAAAGAGCTCATCAGTCGGCAGAACAAATAGCAACAAGAAATGCAGCTCAAAGAATGAGGACAGCAGAAGGTCGTGCACAAGAATCTCAAGAACAGCGGCATAAGAACGAATCATAGGTACAGCACGAGTACAAGAACGACAGATCAACGAAAGCTACTCCACTCAGCGGGTAAATATTATTTAAAAAAATTCTACTTTGGACAAAAAATGGCGGTAAATTGAAATTTAAAATTTTTGTATAGGTATGGTTACTTGGAGATTAGCTACTCTGACACTCCACTCAGCGGGTAAATATTATTTAAAAAAATTCTACTTTGGACAAAAAATGGCGGTAAATTAAAATTTAAAATTTTTTATAGGTGTGGTTACTTGGAGATTAGCTAATTGTAATAATGGCATTTATAGAAGTTTGAAATAAACAAAAGCTACTCTGTCACTCCTCTCAACGGACAGAGAACGACCGCTTGCATAATATCTTATTTAGTCGGGTTTGTTGGAACACTTTTAACTCGAGAACGGTTGGACCGATTTTCATCGTTTTTTATTTGCTGTACCGAATAGCAGTATAACTATTAAAATATAGGAAAATTGCACGGGAAAAAATTATTTAAAAAAATTCTACTTTGGACAAGAAATGGCGGCAAATTAAAATTTAAAGTTTCTGTCATGTTTCTGTATAGGTATCGTTAAGTTTGAAATGAACAAAAGCTACTCTGACACTCCACTCAGCGGACAGAAAACGACCGCTTGCATAATATCTTATTGACAAGACAATGTTATTACAGGACAACGTCTGTCGGGTCTTCTAGTATATATATATATATATATATATATATATATATATATATATATATATATATATATATATATATATATATATATATATATATATATATATATATATATATATATATATATATATATATATATATATATATTTGTACAGTAGAAACGCTGAAGCTTTTCCATCACGTGATCCAATCTACGATTTATGCAACACATATTTTCAACATTCTATCTTCTTCTATCAATATAAATCAAACATAACAACGTTCGATCGATTGTCTTCTACACAAGACCAACTACAAGAAATACGTAATAGTTTCTATAAATTTGCCGTAGTAATCGTAAAAAGAGACAACGATATAATTGACGTAACGTGAATAACTGATCGTACTAAAACTTGAATTTGACACTACCGCATTTGAGGTTAGTTTACTGACTTGTTTTCAGCGATTTTTTGGATTCAAAGTGTATCAATTGTTAAAATCAGTTCTTGTAAGAACTAATTTGACTTTTTATTCCATTTAACATTGGTAAGTACTAATTTATTACATTAACAACTTGTAAACTTTTGACATTTCATAACACCTAAAATGCCGTGAGACGGGAATATTACAATGCTTATTTTACTACTTATTGGTGGTAAATAGTATTTATAATTCTCTACAATTTGTAAATCTCTGAAGAATTTTCAAATTTGCATGAATCAAGTGTCTGATTGTGCTTGTAACGGTAAATTAACCAACAGTTATTTTCAGAAAATGCCTGGAAAGTGGCTTAATTCACGAGCACAGGAGTTTGTTATGAACTTGATTGAATATTTTGAGATGGAAAAAAACAACGGCGGACCCTTTCAACCTATTTCATCTATTCAGGAGGTATTATACTAAAGTTAACATCTATTTAAGGACATTTCTATTTAATATTATATTTCAGAGAGTGGCAACTGCATTGAAAATATCTGTGAAAACGGTATGTTTCCTTAAAAAAAGTAAGGAAAATATTCCAACTTTCCCAACGTCACTCAGTCAAACACCTCGATTAAAACTAAAAACAGAGGATTTACCCGAGGGAACCAAAATGGCAGTACGGAATACCTTATATAATATGTATGAACAAAGTAAGTAAACAAACATGTGAAACAATAATACAAGAACATTACAGTCAGCTTACACTTTAAATAAAAGAGAAGTGAAATCATAGTACCTTAATAATTAAGATTACACATCATAGTGCATGTAGTATTATCCATACAGTGAGATTTTTCACCAGCAGCTTATAGTGTGGTATATGAAAATCTTAGAAAACTAGTAGGTAATTTAACGTAAGTTCGATTATAGAAGTTATGAGTAATGAAAGCTTTAGAATACAGAAAGTTGTGCATATTTTTAATTTGAATGTGTTTCTATATGTGCTGATTTCTAAGTTGAGTACTGTCCATAAATGTTTACCAATTTGAATGTTCTGAGTGTAGATTGTGTTTCACAATTTAGTTTTCTAATTTAAATTTTTTGATGTCACATACGGAGTTGTTCTATACATTATTTGGTACAAATAATAAAAAAATTTGAATATCAAAAATTTGTGTTCAAGTTTAGTATGAAGTAAATATAAAAAAATCTTTTTTTTGTTTGAGATAATGATAATTTAAATTTTCTTATTTTTTCAGGGAAACATGTTACTGTTAAAACCATAATTGATGAACTAAAAAATAAGGAAATTCTTTCTGTTGGAAATACCTCTTTATTGGTATTATTGAAACATTTGGGATTTAAATATAAAAAGGAAGATAACAGAAGAGCATTAATAGAACGAACAAATATTGCTAGCCAAAGAGCATGCTTCCTTCGAAAATATAGAGAAAATAGTGATAGTGTTTTTTCAAGAGAAATTATATTTTTAGATGAAACATGGATATATGCAAAAGGAACTAAATTAAGTTCTTGGCAGGACAGTAATGTTAAAAGTGTACGTAAACCAGGAGGTTATGACGGTAAACGTTTTATTATTGTTCACGCTGGTTCATCCAAAGGATTTGTGGAAGATGCCAGCTTAGTGTTTTCCTCTAAATCATCGTCGTCAGATTACCAAGGTGAAATGAACGGTGAAATATTTACAAAGTGGGTTACGACACAGTTAATTCCGAATTTAGAAGAACCGTCGTTAGTGGTAATGGACAATGCGCCTTATCATAGTATACTAGCAGAAAAGCAACCTTCCACTTCGTCAAAAAAAGGTGAAATTATCACTTGGTTAAAAGCCAACAATATTGACTTTAATGAAAACCTCTCAAGACCTGAACTATTACAAATTGCTAAAATGAACCGGAAAGAAAATGTATATGTTGTTGATGAATTGTTCCGAAAACATGGTCATGAAGTCTTAAGGCTACCGCCCTACCATTGCGAATTTAATGCCATTGAGCTTATTTGGGCCCACTGCAAAACATATTATAATATGTATATTGGCAGAGACGGATACTGCGATGAAAGGGTCTTGAGTATGTGGAAAGAAGCATTGGAAAATTGTAGTGCAAATGTTTGGGATAATTGTGTTAGGCATACCGAAAAGATAATCGAAGACTGGTTTACTCGAGAACGAAATTTGGTGAACATACATATTGAACCAGTGATAATAAATACTGGTGAAGACAGCTCAGATTCCGAAATGGATGAACTATAAAGCAAGATTTGTCATATTTGATGTGTTTTTTCGTTTCTAGTACCTATATGTGTTTACATTTTATTTTTGATGTCTGTTGCGGATATTTCTGTTTTTTACTTTTAATATGAGGGTTTCCATTTGATGTGTTGCCCTGATGATGGTAATATATTTATCGAAACGTCCAACTTCAAGCAGTGTGGGAATCTTATTCTATTTACAATCTATAGCCCATCCAAAAAAAATTGTTCTAATATAATCAGTTTAGAAAGTGTTATTTTAAAAGTTTTAGAGGACACCCTGTCAGTAGACTAAACATTACGTCAGTTTCATGAACTTCATAAATTGTATGTACTTATATAAAATACAAGATAGCCTACAAAAAATCAGCTCTCCACTAATAAGCCAGCATGGTTAATATTAATTTTGGATTTTGTAACTTATTCGCCCAGTATATCGATAGTTTTAATAAATATGTCGATGTTAACCATATAAATAAAATAAATACAATTAAAAAAGTTAAATTCTTGTTTAATTACCAATTCGTAAAACGCCGACCTTTGGAATATTAGTCATAACGATTATTCCTATTGAGTTGACACAAGTTTTGATTTAATTCATATGAACAATATTGCTGACGTAACAGTCATGTGATGGAAAAGCTTCACCGTTTCTACCATGGAGGCTATACAAGGAGATCGAACTCCATGTATTCCAATTTCTGGTCATTATAGAGGGCACCACATAATTTGCGATACCAAAAAATCTGACGGCAGCCAATCATTAAACTCGAGTTCATGATGTTTTATTGGTTGCTAGCTTCTTTGACAGTTCGCTGTTCACGTGTGAGGTAAGTGAGGTTAGGTCACAGAAATGGAAAATATTGTGAATAAGAAATCCGTATTTTGTTCTCGTTTTCAAAAATATCGAAAATTGTAATCGTTTGGTGGTAAAATAATCAGTTCCACTCTGTGCTGCTGAATTTATTTATGTTTTTAGGTGATAAAAAATATGAATATCTACTATCATGTCTTCTCTTCAGTATGGAATTTTAGAACACTCTTAAAGGTCCAGCACAGTTAGAATGAGTATGTCTTTAAAAGAGAAATTTGAAGAATAAAGAAAACACTCTAGGTGCAAGTAAGTATATGCTAGAACCAAGTTCACAAGTTGGATTGCCCAATGATAAAAAATAAATTGGAGATGAATAAAGAGATATGCTTACAATATGTATAAAGTTTTTCAGAATCTGCATTCCTGAATAGTAAAAAAATATTAGCTACACAAAAATATGAAAAAACGGAGGAAAAAAAAGGAAAAATCACTTGAAATGCTTGGAGAAAATGTGCCACTTCAAATGTACTTTATTAAATGGCCTTCGAATAATTGAGAATTGCAACTAGAAGAAATACAGTTTGAAAACATAGAAAGTAGGTATGTATAGATAAATAGCCAGTAGTCATAAGCTCTAATAACACACAAATTTGGTCCTATTAATAAGAAATAATAAAACAATTACAGAATTAATAATATCTAATATTTTAGGTTATTTTCCATGAAATGAAGGAAAAGATTATTGCTTCCGAACTGGTCAAGCCTTTACAAGAAGAAATTATGAAAATATTGAATATACAGAGAGTTGCACGAGAAGTAATTTACTACACACTATGTAACTTCTTTTACCTGAATATAAAGTGTACAATCCTTCGATCATTAAACATTGTTCAAAGATACAATCAGTATTTTGTCTCTAACTTGATACCTACCTATCCTATTGCCTATTATACTTATCCAGCTTAGGTATTATGAGTAATAAGTTAAAATAAGGTAATCAGAATACTTCATATTTACTGCTCAATTTACCAATAGGCTTTATAGGATTACGAGTACTCTTGCAAAAAAATTTAACTGAAGGATACCAGAAAATACATCTATATCTTGATACCAGATGCTCAATTATGCACACTATCGAACCTGACATCAAATATACAAACCTCTAGTCTATGATGAAAACATAGTGCTGATATTTTTCTAGGCATTACTGAAGCGTTTGATGGTGTTTGGAACTGTGGTATATTCTACAAACTATATGAAATGATGTGTTCTAAATACTTGCTTTTAATCTTGAAAACTACCTTAGTGATAGAACACCACAAGTAAATTACAGTTTTATTCAAAACATTCAAGGACTTCTCCAGTGTTCCTCAATGTCCTATTTGCTCTACAATCTATCTATCTTGTTACAACTATGATTTAGCAACAGAGCATTTAAATTTGCATACATATTGCAGTATATAGATGACATCGCTTTGATCAGTCATAATAATCTCAAAATAACAGTAAATAAGCTACAAAAACTTATAACAGAATACTGAAATGGTTTAACATATGTAGGATGAAGCCCAAAGTCTTAAAACTCAATGCATAATCTTCAATCTATTCAATAACAATGAAAAATACAATATATTTTCAATCACTGTGACATGTGTGCATGACATTAGTTCATGCACAGATTTTCAATATAAAATATATTTAAATAATTCCGTATCATACATGAAAATAATTTTTTTAAGTACTTTATTTAAAAAAAAACAAAAATTGCAATTTACAAAAGTTTATTTCCTAATGAAGCAAACACAGTGGAAAGTCACAATTAGTAAAATACATAAGTACATACACAAAATATATAACTGTGGACGTTCTGTAACTGAACTTGCACAAAACATTCACTACACTATTTTGAATCCTGTGTTTTTATCTATGAATGTTTTCCCACAAGTCTGCCACACTGGAATTAGGTAGCTGAAGATTGGTAAGAAATAAGTGTGACCGATTAGTTTCACTATCTTATGGTTTTAGTAATCCCTACATTGGTAAAGTGCACCAATAATTGGCAAACATGAATTTTATTCTATTTGATGTATATATTTGCTTCAATGTATGTTCTCACCTTATTGATATTTTCATTTCCTGTTATTATCTGAATATCAACTGAATTCATATTTTTTTGTATAAAGAACATGCCAGTAATATTTTCAAATTAGTATTACAGCTTATTCCCTATCAACCATCTTTGGTTTTTCTTCAAATCTTTGTTCACCTTTTTTCTTTCAGTTCTCTCAAATTGTACTTGTATAGAACATAATAATGTCATCAGCAAAAGTAAAGTATTTTGTGTGCAATTGTGCTTTTTCTAGACTTCTCACAAGTAAGGTATATAATTTAAGTCTAACATAATAAATATTTCCTTTCCTACTTTATTTTTATCTTTGAATATTTCTTATTATTTTTGGTAACTGAAAAAACTCTGGTTTACTTAAATTAAATTCAGTTCACGTCTTCCTTTTAAATAATCTGCACTACCAACCACTATTGCAATAAATTTCAACAACATTATCAATTTTTAACAATTTTAATTTTCTAGTTTTTATAATTCACAAGTAATGTTTACTATTAGCCTACTGTCAAATTGGTAAAATATAAAAAGTAAGGTTATTGTCGTGACAGTTTTAATATGGTATCTTAGGTACAATGCGCGACGCCGCGGTGAAAAAACAAACTGCTTAGATCGACGATTTTGAGGACAAGTTATGTCAATTTTCCCGTATGAGTTCGATCTCCTTGTATAGCCTCCATGGTTTCTACTGTATGTAGTACCACTCCGCGTCTGAACTACAAACAGTCCTACCCGGCGTCTGGCGTATACCAGGCGTATTAAAGGTGGTTAGTTTGACGGTATCACGCAGCGTTTTTGACAACATACAGGTTTACTCAGCGTCATCTATTTTTAGCACATCTATACATTCAAGTACATTTTATCCGTTACTCAGCGTCATCTATTTTTAGCACTTCTATTCATTCAAGTACTTTTTATCCGTTACTCAGCGTCATCTATACATTCAGGTACATTTTATCCCTTATTCAGCGTCATCTATTTTTAGCACTTCTATACATTCAAGTACATTTTATCGGTTATTCAGCGTCCTACTAAATATTATTATTTTTTGTTTAGTTTTCGTCGACGACTCAAGGGAGTATTAAAGGTGGTTAGCTTGACGGTATCACGCGGCGCTTTGGAGAATATAAAGGTTTACTCAGCGTTATCTATTTTTAGCACATCTATACATTCAAGTACGTTTATCGGTTATTCAGCGTCATCTATTTTTAGCACCTCTATACATACAAGTACATTTTATCGGTTATTCAGCGTCCCACTAAATATTATTAGCGTATGTTTAGTTTCCGTCAACGAGTCAAGGGGACTTAATAAAGTACATGACCACATCCATAATTTGATAGATGTGATTTATCTGAGAAATCTCACTAAAGAAAATTAGTTGATTTACTAAATTTTAAAAAAAGCTTTTTGTTTAAATCATATTAAGTTGTGGTTTTTACGAAGTGCAATGGAGTAAAAAAACACATGTTGAATATTTCTACTTTATTCAAAATACAAATCAGCCTTTTAGGAAATTAAAAAAATATCTCTTTGGACAAAACAAAAAAACATTAAATATGAGGTTATACTGAAATTAAAAAAAAACGAATTGAAATAGTCCATGAGACAATAATACACTAAGTGGAGGATTTACCGGCAGTTTTTCGCGACATTTCTTGCGTTCTTAACATTCGTCCTATATGTTTAATATTAAATATTTTTAAAAACAAAAAAAAATTGGTAAGGGATACTTTGTTTTTAAAAAAAATCAATATTAAACATACAGGACGAATGTTAAGATCGCAGAAATCACGCAAAAAAACTGTCGGTTAATCCTCCTCTTAAGAGAGTTTATGACCGCCTCTTTTAAACCATATCCAAAAAATGTATTACATGATGTTACTGGAAGACAACTATAGTATATTGTGCAACAAGGGGGGAAAGTTCAACTTTTCTCACGAGTGTGGAAGTTTGTGGCACGAGCCCTAAGGGCGAGTGCCGCAAACACACGAGTGAGAAAAGTACTTTCCCCACATGTTGCACACTATACTTTTTCTACAACTGCACAAATTTGAAGAATACAAGTAAAGTAACTTATTATTTATTTTTATGGTTAGTAAAACAAAAATAACACTAAAGTATCCCATCTCTATACTGTTAAATAATTTTATCTAGTTGATGGTGAAATTTGTACAATTTTGTATGGTCAAATCCGAAACGTCATTTCTTTTCACTAAATTCTCCGTTATATTAATTAATCTGACAGTTTCATGACAACTAAGTAGGTATTTAAAGATGACAGAAGCCTACTAAGTTTTTGTCCATTTTATTCGATTCTCCATATAAATGTATGTGGTATGGGCAAAGTGCCGTGAGAAATAATATTTCTCACAGTATGAGCAATATTTGGTTTTGAAATTAAGTAAGGTATAAGAAATACGTCACTTTTCATAGCAGTTGTAGAAAAAATATCTTTATTTGAAAACTGGAAAATGTCAATTGGGTTTTTGAGTGCTATCGTTTGTGAAATGATTGAGATCAGTGATATCATCATATCATATTAAAGAGAATCAAATAAAATCGACAAAAACTTAGTAGGCTACTAACTGTCATCTTTAAATACCTACTTAGTTGTCACAAAACTGTAAGATTATATTAGAAGTTTTTAAATTCTAAACGGTTGTTTCAATCGTGCTTTGATAAAAATCTCAATTTCCATTAAATATTAGTTTAACAAGACATATACTTATTTATAATAAATAATATGGATACTGACAGTAGTGACGATTTCAATAATACATCATATATTATAATATGCACCGTATATGAATCAACCCTCAACTTCTACTATTAATATAACGGAAAATTTGGTGAAAACAAATGACGTTCCGGGTTTGACCATACAAAATTGTACAAATTTTACCATCAACTATGATTTTAAATGAAATTATTTAAAAGTTTGGAGGTAGGATACTTTAGTGTTATTTTTTGTTTTACTAACCATATAAATAATTATTAAGTTGCTTTACTTGTATTCTTTAAATTTGTGCAGTTGTAATATGCAACATGTGGGGAAAGTACTTTTCTCACTTATTGCACAATATGCTATTGCTACATTTTTAATTTAATATTTATTTTCAACAATAACCAATGTCACTTAAACTCTGAACATTTTTAAGGATTTATTCAAAATGAGACCCTTCTATGATGAGACATGTGTTGAAGCAAGAGGTCATGTTCAACACCTCTCACAAAATTTTCACAATTTCAATGTTATTGTGGATAATAAGAATAAGATAATAAGTATTAAATTGAAAATGTGACATAATTATCCACATCAATACCATCATTGTACTACTCCGTTGAATTTGGAATAAAAAACCATTTCGTTTGGACTAACTTCCATCCCCTATTCATTTAGTTTCTTAGTTCGATGACGTCACAGCTCAATAATCACGTCGCTGATTTTAAGTATATCTTAAAGCTGCTGATATCGACTTTCTGCATAAAAACGGAAATTTCATACCGGGTGGCAAAGTGTATTTGAGCCCATTTTAAATGCCCGTATCTTGAAAAGTATTTCAGGTTTTAAGGTGTGGTTTTCACCGAACACCTTAACACCTTTACCGAATATTACATTTTATGTCAAGTTTGTACAGCTACTTCCGTTTACACCGGAAATGAGTACGCCTTTTTGAGATATAGGGCAACTTTGTTATTTTATATGGAACACCCAGTATATTTTTTTCAGAAACCGTTATCTGTCCTCTTTCTAAAAAGGTATAATTTGTGACAGCTCTTCAAATTCGAGTAGATGTTAGAGCGGTTTTAAATAGTTGTTGCAAATTTTATTTCTTTACACTTTTACATCTAGTTCCTTATAAATTAAAATGTCTGAAAGAAAAACAAATAGAAAAGAATAACTAATTCAGGTACTGTTCAAAGTGTTAACCATTTAACATTTAAACAACGAATTAATTATTATTTGACATTTCTACTGCGACTAAATATTTTATTCCACAGGTAACTAGATGTAATAGTGTATTTTATTTAAATATATAGGTACCAATTATTTGAAACCGCTCTCACATCTACACGAATTTAAGGAATTGTCACAAATTTTCCCTTTTTCGAAATAGGGCAGATTAAGATTAAGGTTTCTGAAAAATATATATACATGGTGTTCCATATAAAATAACAAAGTAACCCGATATCTCAAAAATGGCGTACTAATTTTTGGTGTAAACGGAAGTAGCTGTACAAACGGCGTATGCCAAAAAAAAACTTGAGTATTTTTTAAGATGTTCGGTAAAAACCGGACCTTTAATTCTGAAATACTGTTTAAGATACGGGGATTTAAAATGGGCTCAAATACACTTGGCCAACCGGTATTATTAAAAAAAATGCTCTTGTTGCCGCCTTCGCTTTTTTTATTTAGATTAACGTGTCTTGACAACGATGGCTATTGACCCAAATACAAAAAGATATAAAATTTAAATATTCTAAAACATACTAACGTTCTTCAAAAAAGATATTGACATTCCCAAATTTTAAATTTTTCTTATGTTACACACGCGCTACACACGGTCGAAGCTTGCACTGCGAATTAATACGCGAATCACTTTAGGGTGTCATACAACGTCAGGCAGATTTTTGCACCAAACGATTGTAAACATCTCACAGGTCATGTGAAACAATTTAAAGGACGATGTCACTGGGCGTCCGTATAACCGGACGCCCAGTGACGATGGACGCTTCGTCAACCTAAGATTTAACATGGACAGACGCTCAGTGATACTGTATATATATATATATATATATATATATATATATATATATATATACATCCTTCTATCGTTAGAGCGTCCAGACAAAAATGTGCTTTATAGCGTCCGACGTCGTTTTCTGCAGATATAGTGTTAATTGAGGTGAATACTTTTTAATATAGATAAAGGATGGTTAAAATAAATGGAAAAAAGGACTTTAGCACGGAAAACACAACATTGCTGTATATTTTCCTAACATTATGGCGCCCTTTCAGTCGATGGACAATTGGGCGTCTCTTATATTCAGCATTACGTATATATGATAGCCTTTAGGGCGTCAATTTTGTTATTGCGTTGTTGCCGCAGTAAGTACATATCTGCTATTTACAGAAAATAGGAGGACAAATAAGATATAATGTGGTTATTGTAAGTAGGGGGGAACTATAATATGTTATTGCAATGAAATTTCAGAGGTATTCATTTAACAAGTTACAAATACTCAAAATATTGAAGACAGTGAACTTAAATAAATCTTCGAATGGACAATTTCTTCACAAAATTGCATTAATTTCAGAATTACATGATAGTTATTATTTTATATGGTGTTTGTTAGGTACTAGTTGAAGAATAGCTATTTATGTAGGCAGTTACAAAAAATATGATTTTTTGTGACATTTGTGATCATTCAGGACACGAGTATTGTCGGTGAAAAGTTTTAACCCTAGTTGAGAACTAATATTTTTCCTGCGTAGATAAATAATTTATTTCCTTAAAATTGTGGGTTACGGGAAAATACTATAAGGGAAGTGATGTGATGGAGTGATTTTGACGTTTCGAGATTCGAATGGATCTACACGTTTCATATTAGTCCAAAAAACCCATTTTTAAAAAATGTCGGTCGGTCAGTTGTCAACACGATAACTCAAAAACACTACCGAATTTTTCAATGAAATTTTATAAGTAGGTTCAGAACATAAAAACTGAGGCTAAGTTCGTAAATGATTAAAATCTGATTTACAGTTTTTCGGAAAATTCCATTTTCATGCAGTTTTCTCAATTTTCCACCCGAAATAATTTTTTTAACGAATAACTGACAAATTTGTTGGAATCTTCGTATCAAAAAACCTCCTATACAAAATTTCTCCGAAATCGGAATCAAATTTTTTTTTGGAAATTTCCTTCAGCTTTAATCCTGTATATTATCTACAATATAAAATGAAAGAATTCAAATGTAGTAAGTAATTGAGATGCATGTTAAACATTTTGCATTCCTGACCCAAAAATTGTAAATTTTGGTTTATATTGAATGTATGGAAAAAATTATGCAGTATCATGTATTTTAATACGCGGAATCCATTTCTTGTAGTAGTGTTATGAAATTTTAGTTATTAAAAAAATGTTTTCTTAGTTTTTTTCAAGTAAAGTATTAGAAAACAAATTTTGGGTGAAAACTAATAGCCTCGTGCATAAGGTGAAGTCATCTGGGTACATCAACTGGTTCAAATAATATTCTAATACATCAGTCGGAGCTAGATATCACGATTATCCTTAGTGCCACGAAACAACAACATTAACAAAAGAAGTAAGTAGATATCGTCAAGGACCAGATTTTAAAAATATTCATACATACTGTCTGCTCCAAAATTCAGTGACGAAACAAACACATATTTTTTATGTAACACCCTGTATTTCTTAATATCTTTCGATTCTCTTCGAAGAGCTGATTTCGAAAAACTATAGCACTTGGAGACAAATGGTTATAGTTTCTAAATTCCAGGGTGTTGAAAATCACTTTTTTAACTTCAATGATTTTTCAGCTAAAACAATTGATTATTTAAAAAAGAATGGATGTCCCTATATTTACTTGGGTTTAGTTGGGTTCTTCAATCAATTTTGGAACATCCTATATATTCATGAATACTTATAAAATCTGCCTCTTGGCGATATCGGCTACTTTTATGTTTCATACATCAATATTGTGTATAGGAAAAGGAATAACTTTTGACCCTTGTACTAATATTTCTGTTGTTAAAAAAAATTGAATTTTTTGTTATTAATCTAATGAAATTATGTCATATCAACCTGTTGTTGGTTTTCCAATGAGTCTTTCAATTGGTTCTTGCTGATTTGCCATTCCAAATGAAGTATTATATACAGGGTGGTCCGTAAGCAATGGTCCAAAGTGAAATGGGAGATTTTTGGCCTGAAAATATTACAATCTCTTGCAACTTGCTTTAATCAAATATTGATAATAGAAAAGATACAGGGTGGCAAAGTTTGAATGTAAAAGATGTTTTTTCTCAGTAAATTGAAAGATTTTGGATATACAAACGTAAAAATTAAGAGATGGGGGTTTTAAGGCATGAGAAATCGTAATCTGATATCCGTTTTGATGTATTTCCTAGAGGGCGCCAAATGAGCTAAGTTGTTGGTGTAACTGTGCGCTTAACTTTTTCATCGTTAACGCTATCTCTCTTTTTATTGAAAAATATTAAAACTACATCATTTGCGACAAAAATAAATATGTATCATTAGTCTCAAAAATTAATAGTTTTCGCATTTTAAAAACCCCCTACATAATTATTATTTTATTTATTAGCACAAATAACACCGTACACTAACTAACGTCGTTAGTTAGTGAACGATGCAAATGATAGCGTTAGTAGGCGCTGATGTCAGCAAATTTATCATCACAAGAATTAACATAGTAGGTGCCGATGTCAACAAGTTAATCATTCGTGTTTTGACAGTTAATCTCATTACACTCTTGAAGTACGAAACTATTTAAACACCTTGTTTCCTGAAAGCTGGATTGGTCGTGGTAGTCCCTTTCCTTGGCCAACACGCAGTCCAGAATATAACCCTTTGGATTTCAGTTTATGGGACACAATGAGGGAAATAGTTCACAGAAACCCTATAAATAGTCGAGTTCAACTTTGGCAAGAAATCAGAGCAGCAACAAATTTTTTTACGCCAATGACATTGTTTAATATTAGGCGATCTTTCATGAAACGCATGGATAAATGTATCGAGATGAATGGCGGACATATTGAACAATTATTGTGAAATAATATTTAAATTTTGTTGTTGTATTTTTCAATAAATTTTTCTTTTTTCTCTTGATTAAAAGTTATTGAGTTCATAATGGTTGCTTTATTAATGTCAAAGTACTAATAAATAAAATGCAAATTACGTAGAGGGTTTTTAAGATGCGAATATCTTGAAAACTAGCAACCTTTGAGACTTATGATAGGTATAAATTTTTTTCACAAAAATGATGTCATTTTAATATTTTTCAATGAAAAGCGAGATAGTGATAACGATAAAAAAGTTAAGTGCACAGTTACACCAAGAACGTAGCTCATGTGGCTCCCTCTAAAAAATACATCAAAACGGATATGATATTATGATTTCTCAGGAACTAAAACCCCTATCATCAAATTTTTACGTTTGTATATCCAAAATCTTTCAATTTACTGAGAAAAAACATTTTTGACATTTCAACTTTGCCTCCCTGTATCTTTTTTATTATCAATATTTTATTGAAGCAAGTTGCGTCAGATTGTAATATTTTCAAGCCAAGAATCTTCCATTTCACTTTGGACCATTACTTACGGACCACCCTGTATATATATTTTTATTGTTTAAAAGTATATTTTGCAAATTTTTTTAATTTCATTCAACTATTCGAGAGCTATAAGACCGAGGCAGGAATAAATGCGGAACATAACACCATCTATGCTACAAAGTGTTAGAGTAGACCTTAATGCCCGGTTAAGTCATGTCTACTGGTCAATGATGAACAAGCTGAACATTTATTGTAAATTTTCTTTTGTTTATTTTGGTAATTTAAAATCAAAAACTGACCTATTTGGGGAATTTTTAATAGTACTTTTTATTTAGCTTATAATAAATTTATGCGTTACTTGGACGCACCCTATATACAGGAACGTATCTAAGAAATTAAGATCTGGGAAGTAACTTGGGACTTCGATTTTAAATGAAAAAGAGATTCATTCATATTGTTTCATGTATAATTTGCGTATATTGTTTCGCGTTTACGGCGTCCACTGACCATCTGCATACAACGTGCTAACTCTTTTTTTTTAAGAAAACTAAATATTTTTATGATCGAAGAATACGTACAAGTACATGCAATGGAAACGCACAAAGAAGTAAGAGATGAAGGCTGTAGTTCATTAAATTCGAATGATTTTGATTTTTGTATCCCTGCAGGATTTTTTTTCAATCTGAATAACTTTGTAGTACCTATTGTAGGACTTTTAAGTTTCTCTGTGTATATGTAGATTTTATAGTAGAAAACTTTTTTTTGTATTGTGTAAAAATTTACTTTTTATTTGTCCCATATTCGACATTGTTTTATAATTACTACTTACTAGGTATTAAAACAATAAAATCTAGATTTATAACCTAATTAAAGTGGGTTTCTTTAACACGTTTTAGCTTCCAAATAAATTTAGGGGTAGTCAACATAATATAATATTGACATTATACTTGTCTTTTAGATGACCGAGAATAGTTTGTATATAATGCCCTACTCAATAATTAATTATACAGTGAACGTCTAAATTATGGAATATTATCATTGTTCCGAGAACCGTCGAGTTTTAAGGGAAATCCCGAAACAGGTCGATTTTTGTTGTGCAATGCCCATGTTATAACGTACATGGAGTAGGGATGACGTAACCGGTGTAGGTGTAATGACGTAATCGTTAATTTTTTTAAATAGAAATCGGTATAATGTGACACCTCATTTGAACGAGAATTTAATTATCTATTTAACGACATTACATTTTTAACTAAAATATTTTTTTAAGGGTACGAAAACAATTTTTTTTAATTTAAATTCAATCAAATTACAATTAATGCTTGAATCCATGACTTTCTGAAATACTTAAAAAAGCAAAAATAAGTAAAAATAATAATGGACACGAAAAGTTCTCTCATAAACACTGAAACTTTTTGTCATATGTAATTCAAGCAAGTGATAGTGGCATAATTACTGTAATATTTATTGTCGTAAATGTTTTGATTTTGTGAATTGCTATCAGTTGTCAATTGTAATTTTTACTTTTGAATAGTGAATTATGGCTCACCTAAATGAATCACAACGCATAGAAATATTAATCCTTAGCGGATGCGGAGATAAAAAAAAGAACACAGAACGAGGTATGCAATTTATTCAACGCAAAATATCCCGTCAGACCCATCAGCCAATCAACAGTAAGTAAAATAGTCCGAAAATTTGGAGAAACTAGGCACGTTAAACAGATTCCAAACGCAGGGCGTCTTAAAATTGAAGACAATGTGAAACTTGATATTTTATTAAATGTACATGACAATCCTCACAGTAGTTCAACACAAATGGGTGAATATGCTGGAGTTTCCCAAAGATCGGTATAACATATTTAAAAAAAAGAAAAATACCATCCCTACAAAATTCAACTACATCAGGAGTTAAACGACGACGATCCCGATCGCCGGCTTCAATTTTCTGAAATTATTCAGGATTTATGTATCCCAATCCACTTTTCATCAATCAAATCCTTTTTTCCGATGAAGCAACATTTTTTATACATGGTACCGTAAATCGTCAAAATTGCAGATATTGGAGTCAAGAAAACCCGTATTTTTTTTTTTTTTTTTCGGGCCGAGATGGGAAACTCATGTTCGAATGGGTCCAGGACCCAAACAGTGTTGGACTCATCCCCAAGGAGATGCCTACCAACCAAACCCACCTCAAACTCGCCGTTACCCCCGCCTCGGAATCACTACCCTAGCATACTTCGAGACGGGCGGCGGTCCCTCGCACACTCTCCGCTCACATCGTCGTCTTCTCCCTAACTTCCACTCCTACCTCTCATGCCATATCGAGTCGTTCTCTACCCCTGACCATGCTCTCTACTACGCCACTTACCTCCATCCATTCCTCCTCCCCCCTCAACATTATCTCCACCATATTCTCCCAATACACCGCCTCCCCTAGTTTCGTCTCCAACTTCTTCAGCACATCCTCGTTCCTCCAGTTCCTCGTTCCGTATTGGATGACTGAGGCACACACGCAATATCCTCAGAAAGTGAATGTATGAGGTTTGTTCCAACCAGCGTCAGAAACCGTCAGGATTCTGCGCAGTAACTTAAATACGTTCCAACCAGACATACAAACGATTAGTTAACGATCAGTTTCTTGTTCCAACCAAAATTTAAAACGGTTTGAAAACTATCAGAACGGTTTACGGATTTTCTTCTGACCACTAATCTGGCGCATGCGAATCGCTGTGTTTTTATTTTACAGTTTCTTTCACTGTTTCATTGAATTGCAGCATAACCTTAAAGTGTAAATTGTGTTTGTATTTAGATATAATTAAAACTAGAACTTTTAAAGTGTGAATTGTGTTTGTATTTAGATATAATTAAAACTAGAACTTTTAAAGTGTGAATTGTGTTTGTATTTAGATATAATTAAAACTAGAACTTTTAAAGTGTGAATTGTGTTTGTATTTAGATATAATTAAAACTAGAACTTTTAAAGTGTGAATTGTGTTTGTATTTAGATATAATTAAAAAGCTTGGTTTTATTCCTAATTTTGATCATAATAAAAATCGTGTAAGCCTTTGGATCAGCTGATTAACGATGCCAACACAAGCGCATGTACAGTACAGACTGAAGTTGTAAGATGTTCCAACCAAAAACATAAATTGATCAGGGATCAGATTATTTGATAGACATGCGCGTTGAAAACGATTTGAAAATAGTTGGAAATCAGTTTGTGATTTGTGGTTGGAACAAACCTATGGGCAGGGATCATCAATGACAGAATCATTGGCCCTTTTTTCTTTGAAGAAAATCTAACAGGAAGACGCTATTTAACTTTTTTGAGAAATCAACTTATACCTGTCCTTGCTAACATGTATCCAAATGCCAATAATCCAAATTTACCTAGTGAAAATATCTGGTTTCAACAAGATGGATCCCCTCCGCATTATGCACGTGAAGTACGTCAATTTTTAAATAATTACTTTCCCGGGAGGTGGATCAGAAGTCGAGGTTTTATAGAGTGGCCAGAAAGGTCGCCAGATCTAACACCTCTAGATTTTTTCCTGTGGGGTTACATAAAATCAAAAGTTTATGTCAATAGACCCCAAAACTTACAGGACTTGAAAGATAGAATTAGGCATGAAAAGAGTCTTATTACTCCAGAAGTCATCCGCAATGTACTTGATGAATGTGTCCGTACATTCGCATATTGTCAAGAAACCGATGGATGGCAGTTCGTACATTTAATTTAAAATAATTGTTATGCATAATTTGGTTACTTTAAAGTACATTATTAATTAAATCATTAGTTGAAATTTGGTTGAATTTGAATTAAAAAAATTGATTTCGTACTCTTAAAAAAATATTTTAGTTGAAAATGTAATGTCGTTAAATAAGGAATTAAATTCTCGTTCAAATGAGGTGTCACATTATACCGATTTCTATTTAAAAAAATTAACGATTACGTCACTACACCTACACCGGTGACGTCATCCCTACTCCATGTACGTTATAACATGGGTATCTTACAACAAAAATCGATCTGTTTCGGGATTTCCCTTAAAACTCGACGGCTCTCGAAATAATAATAATATTCCATAATTTAGCCGTTCACTGTAGAATACTATTAATGAAGAAATGCGCCAGCTCACTGACCTTCCTACCTCATATCTAAACCTTTACTCACGTTAATGTATCGGACTTTCTTAATTTGGCGCTATTAGAGGAGAGTGGTTGACGTGACGCTCTAAAGACGAGAGCATGTATTTGAGAGAATACTCAGAGTTGAGTAATGTACCAGAAATGTATTTTTCTAACTGTTGCATTCAACAATATAAGCAATTTAACGTTCTACTGAAACGGCAGTGTTGTCAAATCTCGCCACGCTCTAAGCGCGAATAACTATCAAGATAAAATGTATACTCTATATACAACTTAATACTCCTAGCGTCTCTGCCGGAGAGTTGCGCGAACTAAATATATTCGGGAACCGTATATTTTCGTTCATTTCATGATCAAAAAAGCGTCCCTCAAAAATTTTGTTGGTAGGTTCGTGACGTAATTTCAAGTCCCTGGACAAATTATTACAAGGGGTGTGCATAGAGCGTCCGTATACGGACGCTGTATGCACTTGGACGCTCTATTGAATGCGATTTCAGAATGTATGGACGCTTTAACGATAGAAGGATATATATATATATATATATATATATATATATGTCAAACTTTTATTTTGGGGGATGCGGCAATGTGAAAAAGAGAACTCTTTTTAGTTTGTACTGAGCTTTCGGTAATTTATTAAAACCATTGTCAAAGAACTACAAAAGATTGTTACATTTATAGATATTTCAAAATAAAAATAAATTAGTTTAAGAGTAAAAACATTAATTACTTAGAACTGAGTGAGGTTATTCACAATATCTATAAATATGTATAAAATGGAGAAAAAACATGTTATATAATTTTCTTTTTCAAAGAAATTAAATAAAAAATAAAACTTTCAAAATTGACATTACGACATCGATGTTAATTTTTAGTAGTCATAGAAATGTCTTTAAGTATGTTTAGTATATTAGCAAGTGAAATAATAGTTGGTAAGTTAATTAAAAGTAACAGAATTCTCATTTTCAATATTTGAATTTTTTGTTTGTTTGTCAAAAGATAATAAATAGCTATAAATTGCACTAAGTTTTTGAATATCTGTTCTTTTATTTAAGCAATTATCTTCTTGAGATATGAATGCCATTTCCAGGAAAATCCTTTTAGAGTAGTTGTTTTCTTTATGTAAAATTTCAAAGTTTTTATAATCTATTGTATGATTTGTAGAGAAAACATGTTCAGCTAATGCTGATCTTTCTGGATATAATATTGCATCGCTCTTATGTAGAGCTTTACGTTTAGTTATTTTTTGTGATGTTTCACCTACATATACTGGAGGGGAAAGAGCGGTGAGATAAAATACCATATAAGAAAAAGGTTACCTTCCTTTTCCATCTGTTGAGAGCCTGTTGTCGTAATGTAAATTTATCCTGCAAGTATACACCTACAGTAAGTTGGACGAAGGACCAGTCTATGTAAAGGCACAGACACCTAGATCAGAGACACTATAAAAATTGGATGATAGGTTATTAATAAAAAGTCAACCTTCCGGTAGCAAAGTTTATTAGGATTTTCTTTATGCCCCGATGAGGAAACTTGCAAATAAAACCTTCTAAATAGATTGAATATTACATACAGAATCGAGGCAAAACACTTTTAGATCACTTTTCTAGAGTTCGGTTACCGCGAAATTTAACATTAGTTACAGCAACAAAGTTAGTATTTGACAAAGCTTTTATTTACACAAAAATGGTAAACCGAAACTCCAAATGAAACGACAAAATTACGATTTGACCGTTGATTTAGCAAAGGTCGTAATACGATAATTTGTAAAGGCAATTTGGCAACCCCTTATTTTCAGGCGCCCATGAAATGCCGGCCCACCATCATTAATGGCCGCCGCATCTCGATGCATAATTATAGAATATGAACATTACTTACAGATTGGCACTGGTGTAATGCACTGTATAACACTACATAATATTTAGTATTTAGAAAAAATGTGCCCCATGATTCGGGGATTGAAATTCAACAGCTGAAGGCTGTGAAAGCGATAGCAAAAGAAAAAGCACGACTTTTATGTTTAACCATTTTTACAAAAGTGCCGTTTAACGGACCGTTTTTAAATTCCTACGCGCTCGCTTGAGACCACGTGACCACGCGACCTGACGCCATTCGACAAAGACAAATATACACGACGTAAATCCGAATTATGTGAAGTTATTTATTTTAATAAATCTATTGTAGAAATTCAAATGGAATTTCTACATATACATATTTACATGTAGAGTAAGTCAATCTATATATTACATTAGAAAGATCAGTAAGAGGATCAATTTCTTTCAACTTACTATAAACACAATTAAGTGTGAGAACATTTTTATTCGCAAGTTTTATATTAGTTACTTCTTTTAATATTTTGGGAATTTTAGGTGTAAGCTCTCTAAAGTAAGGTAAAGATGCAAAAAAGATGTTAGTTGTAGTTGTGTTCGTTACATTTTCTGTGTTAGCAATAACTAAATTTGGTTCAATTGCAGTCTGTATGGGATGAGGGGTGTTAAACAGAATTTTTTTTACTAATGTTTTAGGATAACCATTATTAATAAATAGGTTAGATAATATAAGTAAGTTTTTATCATGCATCGTACTATCTGAGATAATAAGTACCCTATTTTTCATTTGTTTCATCAAATTTATTTTTGTTGAAAATTTATGGTATGAAAAATAGTTGATATATCTACCAGAACTACAGGGTTTTCGATACCAGTCAACTGTAATGGTATAATTTTTTCTTGTAAGTCTGGTATCTAAGAAAGGAACGGATTGTTCTGTATCTTCTGTTTCAATGGTAAACTGAATGTGAGGGTCATAACTATTGAATGTTTCTAATATCTCATTGATGCTTATGATAGGTAGTGCTATGATAATATCGTCTACATAATTTCTTATAAAATGAAGATTGAAAGAAAGTACAGGAACAACAATGTCTAACAAGTCATCCATAACATATGCAGCTAATATGGGAGATATATTTGCTCCCAGTGGGGTACCAAAAGTTTGTTTATAAAAGTTTTTATTAAGTGTGAAAAAAGTATTATTAAATAAATAAGTGATAATTTCTAAAAAAGTATTTTTGTTTATATTACAATGTGAACGAATAGAATCCCAATGTTTATCAATAGATCTTAAGCAGGTTTCTAAGTATACATTACTAAATAAAGATACTACATCTAGACTTGCCAAAACATAATTTGGAGGAAGTTTCATTTTATTGAATGTAAGTGAAATTTGGAAAGAATCTTTTACAAAATATTCATTATTACAGTCATATGCATTAGTAAGTATATTAGTCATAAATGCAGATAAATGTTGTGTAGGAATTCCCATAGTAGATACAATCGGTCTTACTGATAAATTTGGTTTGTGTATTTTAGGTAAACCGTAATATTTAGCTATAGTACAATCATATGTGGTTAATTGTTTTTTTGTATATTTATCGATCTGATGTGAATCAAATAAATTTTTAATAAGTTTATTACAAGATGTTTGTAATGATGAAGTAGGATTAGAATTTATTCTTTTATATGAGTTATTATTTTCAATTAGATCTAATTATAATCTTGTATATTCTTCTTTGTAAATTACTACGGTAGTATTACCTTTATCAGACCTTGTTACTACTATTTCGGGATGTTCTTTTAAAAAATTTTTTGTTTTGAATAATAAGTAACGAAAGAAAGAGGGTTGTGTTTTCTCTAATGTTGAATGTACATAATTAGTTATTACATTAGCTACTCTTGCTGTAGTGACAGAGCGAGTATTAGTATCTTCAATAGTATTTATTGTATTTTCAACATCTGCTAAAAATGATTTTACTGGAATGTCTAAACAGAAGATACAGAACAATCCGTTCCTTTCGCAGATACCAGACTTATAAGAAAAAATGATATCATTACAGTTGACTGATATCAAAAACCCTGTAGTTCTGGTAGATATATAAACTATTTTTCATACCATAAATTTTCAACAAAAATAAATTTGATAAAACAAATGAAAAATAGAGTACTTATTATCTCAGATTGTACGATGCATGATAAAAACTTACATATACTATCTAACCTATTTATTAATAATGGTTATCCTAAAACATTAGTAAGAAAAATTCTGTTTAACACCCCTCATCCCATACAGACTGCAATTGAACCAAATTTAGTTATTGCTAACACAGAAAATGTAACGAACACAACTACAACTAACATCTTTTTTGCATCTTTACCTTACTTCAGAGAGCTTACACCTAAAATTTCCAAAATATTAAAAGAAGTAACTAATATAAAACTTGCGAATAAAAATGTTCTCACACTTAATTGTGTTTATAGTAAGTTGAAAGAAATTGATCCTCTTACTGATATTTCTAATGTAATATATAGATTGACTTGCTCTACATGCAAATATGTATATGTAGGTGAAACATCACAAAAAATAACTAAACGTATAGCTCTACATAAGAGCGATGCAGGATTATATCCAGAAAGATCAGCATTAGCTGAACATGATTTTTCTACAAATCATATAATAGATTATAAAAACTTTGAAATTTTACATAAAGAAAACAACTACTCTAAAAGGATTTTCCTGGAAATGGCATTCATATCTCAAGAAGATAATTGCTTAAATAAAAGAACAGATATTCAAAAACTTAGTGCAATTTATAGCTATTTATTATCTTTTGACAAACAAACAAAAAATTCAAATATTGAAAATGAGAATTCTGTTACTTTTAATTAACTTACCAACTATTATTTCACTTGCTAATATACTAAACATACTTAAAGACATTTCTATGACTGATGTTAATTTTTAGTAACATCGATGTCGTAATGTCAATTTTGAAAGTTTTATTTTTTATTTAATTTCTTTGAAAAAGAAAATTATATAAATGAATTATTACAGTTTCCTGTAAAATTGTCGTATTTAGTAAAGCGTTTTACCAATAGATATCGAAGAATAAAAATATATTATTCCAACGCTTTGACAAAGTTTTGAAAAATACTTTTTCAAAAACAGTGACCGTTCAACGAAGAAGAAACAACTACTTCCCGGGCTACATGCCCCGACAGACATTGAATTACACTTCTAAGTCAAATGGGGTTGGTCAATCTACAAGATTTAAACCAACCATTCTGGTTTGCAACTAGACGGGACAACATAACTTATAGACCGGTTTCGGGCATGTAGCCCGGGAAGTAGTTGTTTCTTCTTCGTTGAACGGTCACTGTTTTTGAAAAATTATTTTTCAAAACTTTGTCAAAGCGTTGGAATAATATATTTTTATTCTTGGATATCTATTGGTAAAACGCTTTACTAAATACGACAATTTTACAGGAAACTGTAATAATTCATTTTTGTTCCAAGCCCACGTGGCTTGTTGTCTCATTCGAATTTTGGTTTGTGACTTAGAGGTGAGATGTCGCTATTTTCGCAACTAAAACATTTCCGTAACTGGACGATATGTATAGTTGTTGATTATAGTCACATTCCAGTCCGGGATTAACTCTCGGACGATAACATTTACCTTGTACTGATGAGACGCAATACGCCGAAACCGGTCTACAAGTTAAGTTGACCCTTCTAGTTGCAAACCAGAATGGTTGGTTTAAATCTTGTTGATTTACCAACCCCGTTTGACTTAGAAGTGTAATTCAATGTCTGTCGGGGCATGAGGCCCGGGAAGTAGTTGTTTCTTCTTCGTTGAACGGTCACTGTTTTTGAAAAATTATTTTTCAAAACTTTGTCAAAGCGTTGGAATAAAAATTATATAACATGTTTTTTCTCCATTTTATACATATTTATAGATATTGTGAATAACCTCACCTAGTTGTAAGTAATTAATGTTTTTACTTTTAAACTAATTCACTTTTATTTTGAAATATCTATAAATGTACCTATCTTTTGTAGTTCTTTGACAATGGTTTTAATAAATTACCGAAAGCTCAGAACAAACTAAAAAGAGTTCACTTTTTCACATTGCCGCATCCACAACAATAAAAGTTTGACCTAACTAGTATCGGCAACAAACTCACACACACACACGTGCGCGTGAGTAAGCCCGTCCCGCAACGCATCTACCCCCGGGTTTTTTAGGCCAACGGGTCGATGCGAAGCAGAACCTTCCACCACCCCCTGTCTCTTCCGACAGGACCTCACTCGTACTATCGCGATCGCGTATCCCTTTCCCCCCTTTCTACTGTGGGGGGCGCCAGGGATGTCTCCTCTTGTTAAGGGGTAGCTCTGGTGGCTGTGTTCCCTTGTCCTCTTGATGTCGTTGTGTCGGTTCGATTTGTGTGTGTGTGCTTTCGCTGCCTCGTGCCAAGATCCGTCCCACCCGCCCTGGTGAAACAGGCCTTAGCCCGAGTGGTCCTTCGCCTTCTTTAGAGCTGACCCCTCGGGAATCCCCGCGCTTCTTTTTATCGGAAGAGCGGGGCCTTCGTTGTGGGGTTCCTCTTCGCCGTGTTCTTTCTTGTCCACCCCGGTGTTTTTGTGTTTTTTTGGTTTTTTTTGGTTTTTGGGTTTTTTAAATTTTTTTGGTGCTTATGTGGCTAAGCGGTGCTTGCCTTGTTACAGACTCGCCCCGCTTATCCACACTCGCGGTTTTTTTTGTTTTTTGTTTTTTTTGGAATGCCAGCGAGTGCGTATGTGCCCGCCTTGACGTGCGCACACGCACCCACGTGCATGGTTTTTGTGTTTTTTGTATGTTTTTTTTGGTGGGGTTTTTCTGGTGGTTTGCCTCCTATGGGTGGCCCTCTAATTGTTTCCTAGGTCTTTTGTGCAACCTATAGTCTTCTCTTGTATAACTCGTCAGGTCTCTCAGCTCTGTGTTCGGATGAGATCTAAGCTCTTCAAATAGCTTTTTGGCTCTTGCGTCCATTATCTCTAGTACCTTCTGCGGTTTTAGGTCGTTGTAGATGTCCTCGTTTCTCACATACCAGGGAGCGTCCAGAGCCTGCCTGATCGAGATATTTTGTTGTGCCTGTAGCTTTTTCCTGTTTGTTTCACTGGTGTGTCCCCATGCAACTGATGCGTATGTTAAAATTGGTATAATTATACTTCTTATGAATCGTAGTTTTGTCTTCAAGTCCAATTTGCTTCTTCTGCCGAGTAGTCCGTTTAGCCTCGCCCTTGCCTGTTTAGTTTTAGCTACCACTGAGTTCACGTGTTCGTTGAATGTTAGTCCCTTGTCTAGTATCACTCCTAGATACTTTGCTTTGTCCGTCCAAGGGAGGGACTTCTCCGTCTATTTCTATGTTTTCTTCAGGTCTGTGTCTTTTTTTCTTGAAAAACACAGCCTGGGATTTTTCTCCGTTGATTTGGATTTTCCACGTGGTGCACCATTCTTCTATAGCTTTTGTCGCTGTTTGTAGTCTCCTAGTGATGTTCTTAGGTTTTCTGCATCTTGTCGCTATAGCTGTGTCGTCAGCGTACATTGCCATCATGGTGTTCTCTGTTTTTGGTATGTCCGCCGTGTATATAGTATAAAGCAATGGTGAAAGTATCGCTCCTTGCGGTACTCCGGCTTCCATGTGTCCTTCTTCAGATTTTGCTTGCGCTACTTTCACGTGGAATTTCCTCTCTTTGAGGTAGCTGTAAAGGAGTTAGGTTTGGTATATCCCTGTTCATTCATTTTATATATCAATCCTTCGTGCCAGACTATATCGAAGGCCTTACTGATATCTAAGAATATTGCTCCTGTGGATTCTTTCTGATTGAAACCCTGAGTGGTGTATTCTACCAATCTCAGGATTTGTTGTTCGGTACTGTGTTCTTCTCTGAATCCGAACTGCTCCTCTGGTAATATGTTTAGTTCTCTTGTTTGAGTTTTCAGAATCCTTAGAATTACTCTTTCGGCAATTTTGCTCATTGACGGTAATAAGCTTATCGGGCGGTAATTTTGAGGAAAAGTCGGACATTTACCCATTTTCTTGATCATGACTACCTCGGCTTTTTTCCATCTGGTTGGGAAGTATCTCATCCTTAGCATCGCGTTGATTATGCAGTTTAGATGCATTAATCCCTTTACCGGCATATTTTTCAGAGCCCTATTTGATATCCCGTCTATTCCTGGTGCCTTTCTTGCTGACATAAATCGCATTATTTCCTTTAGTTCTTCCGGGGTCGAGAATCCGAGTATTTCTGGGTTTTCTTCTTCCTCTTCTATGAGTTCTTCTACTTCCTCTTCTACCCTGTCCGAAAAGTCCATATCCTCGTCAGGGTGTTCATTTAGCATGAATTGCAATTCCAAGGTATTTTTAAGTGCTTCTGCTTTTTCCTCTTCTTCGTATGCCATTCCGTTTGCTCCGTGCAAAGGTGGCATTTGTTTGTTCGGTTCCCTTAGTAGTTTCGCGATTTTCCAGAGGCCTGGTTTTTGCGGATCCAGTTCGTTTATTTTTCTATTCCATGTGTCGCTGTTATGTTTTCTTAGTTTTTCTTCTAACTCTATTTTGAGTGTTCTTACTCTATTTTTATCCTCTTGGTCCTGTGTTCTTCGGGCGATCCTTAGGGCTCTGTTTTTCTCTCTTATTAGATTTTTTAGATCGCCGCTCAGGTATTGAAATTTTCCGTATTTTTCCGATACGGTTGTCGTGGTACTTCTTTCTATCGCTTCTGATAGTGCTTCTTCGAAGTAACGGACTCTGTCTTCTATTTCTTCTTTGTTTCTTATTTCTTCTATCGGACCCAGCAGTTGGCCCGCTATTCTCCTGAACTTCGTCCAATCAGTTCTCTTCACTTGTCTTCTTTCTTGTCTTGAACTATTGGCACGTGGGCGTCTCCTCCGTCGGCGGTCCAAATGTCCCAGGGCATCTCGATGTCTCTAAACATCGCGATGTCTAGGACACTCGGTTGTCCGCCTGCTGGAGGGTAGTGTGTTGGTCTGTGCGGTCCTATTACTTGGAGAGCGGGATGTCGTTCCGTTATCCCCTCCAAGTTTCTTCCTTGTCCGTTCCTTGCTGTGCAGTACCACGTGGGGGACTTGGCATTTAGGTCTCCTATTATGATGCCTTGTTTACCATCTGGGAGCACTGCTAACACGTCATCTTCGTGTATCACAGTGTTTGGCCTAACGTATACCGATGCGATTCTCACATCTCCAAAATTTGTCTTGACTATGATCCTTGTGGCTTCCATGGTGGTGAGCCCGTCCGGCGTGTTCTCCTGGTGTTGGCGCAGCTCCTTTTTGACAAGGATCGCTGTGCCGCCGGAGTTTCCGTTGATGTCGTTTCTGTATACGTTATAGCCCGGCCAGGTGAGCCTGTAGTCATCTCCTGGCAGTTTTGTTTCCTGTAGCGAGAATATGTCAAAATCTTCCCTCTCCAGGATTTCTCACATGGTATTTATGTTAGTTCGTAGTCCTCCGGTGTTCCATGAGCCGATCTTTATTTTGCTCGGTAGGGCTTGTATATCCATTTACTTGTTTTGGAATTTTTGCATGAATTCCTGGATGAGTTTAAAGCCATCCATGAAGTCTTTGAATTGTGACATCGTCACAAATTCTTTTTGTTGTGTTTCTTGTTCCGTCGTCGAATTTTTCTGTGTGGCTTGCGCGTAGCTTTTGTTTTGTGTGTTTGTCTCCTTCCTTTTTTGCTCCTTGTTGGCTGCTGTTTTTGCAGGGTTTCTGGGACATCCTCTGTAATTTGCGGGGTGTTCTCCTCCGCAGTTTTGACATGTCGCTGCCTCTTCTTTTCCGCGAGGACATTCTACGGCTCTGTGTGCTCCTGCACATCTTACACAGTGTAACTCAATGTTACATGTGCTTTGGCCGTGATGGAATCCCTGGCACCTGTAACACTGTACAGGCCCGTTGTTCCTTTTTTGTTCTACCACACTTATCCTTGTGTGGCAGAGACTTCTCAGGTTTTTGTATTTGACCTCCTCTTTGGGGTCGATGGCTATCATATAGATAGGTAGTGGTCTTCTGTCGGCGCTTCTTGACGTTAGTTGCCAAACACTTATTGGGTTTAGGCCTTCTGCTTTTAGGTCCTCTTCGATGTCCTCGGGGTCCGTGTTTTCTGCTAGTCCTTTTATTACTAGCTTCCTCTCTTTGTCTTCATTGAGTGCGTATGTGTACCACTCAATGCCGTTGAATTCCTTCATGTATGCAGTCATTCTCCTGTAATCGTCAGGAGTAGCTGCCTGGATTTTCGCTGTGTACTCTGTGACTCTGCACTGTACATTTATGTTTCTGTCGTTGACCCCCTTGCGTAGATTGTTCCACGCCAACACCGATTTTAAGATGATTGGAGGGGGTCTTTTTACCGTTGGTGGCTTTTTGTTTTGTTCCTTTTCACTTTGCATCATGTCCGTTATTTCTTTTTGTATTTTTTGTATATCCTGGGGTTTTTCCGTTGTTTCCTTCGCCCTCTGCCGGCGTTGGTTCTTTTTTTGTCGGTGCGATTTCTTAATTTGAAATCCACCGACTACTTCGTCTTCGCTGCTGCTCTCTTTACTGCTGGCCTCTTTTTCAGACATATATTCCGTTATGTCTGCCGCCATTTCTTCGCCGCTTCCTTCTTCAAATCTTTCCGTTTCGGTTTCGAGTTTCCTTTTTTTGGAAACTTCCCTAACCGTTATAGGATCCCTGTTTCTAGGGCTCCTGCTCCTGTCGTTCTCATTTTTGTCTAATTTCCTATTTAGTGATGCTAACATATCGTTTGTTTGGTCTTGCTTCGCATGCATATTCTCTATCGTCGCTTGCAGCTTCCCTATTTGGGGGCTTTGAGGTCAGCTACTTCCTGCCGTAGCTGCGCGTTCTGCTTTTTCAGCTCCTCATTTTCTTCCGCTAATTTATTTTTTCTCTCTTTCGAGACCCCCCTGTCGTGGGGTTTCTCGGCGCTTTTGGAGCCCGGTGGCTCCATCCTCTCCCTAAATACACTGGCACCAAATAATTTAAATACCACTTACCTTGTAAGTTCTAGTAGATTTTCCTTGGTTAATCCTGTACGCACTACACCTTCACTAACACTTTCACTTTCGCGCACTCGAGTTGGTAATGTTTTGAAAAAAACATATACCTTCTCTCGTATCGTTTGCCGTTCACACTTTCGCTACTCGAACACTTTCCGTTACTCCCGTCACACCGTCTCGCACTTTCCGTTTCCAAACTTTCGTTCCGAACACCCGTCGTATCGAAAAATCAGAGAGCTCAGTAAAACACGTCTACCTCACTCAACTGCTCGCCGATCTATTATTGACTATTGGCAACAAACTATTTCCTATATATATATATATATATATATATATATATAAATATATATATATATATATATATAATCTACTCTATATATTAGGGATTCCGTCACAATTTGGGCTGGTTTGAAATTAAACTCTTTTTTACTACTTCCAAGCATTCGGATATATATATAATATATATATATATATATATAATAAATAATAAAAGATTTTATTGAATTTTTGACTGAAAATCCCCGTTATCCCTACTTATATATATATATATATCCCCCCGTTATCCCTACTTATATATATATATATATATAAGTAGGGATAACGGGGATTTTCAGTCAAAAATTCAATAAAATCTTTTATTTTATATAAATTTTTTTCAACTTTTACAAGATTTTTTAACATTTTATGTATCACTTTTAATTAATTTTTACATTGCCCTGAAGAAGTGTCAAAACGACACGAAAGCTCGGCTTTTAGTAAATAAAAGATTTTATTGAATTTTTGACTGAAAATCCCCGTTATCCCTACTTATATAACATTTTTCAGTCGATATATCAAACTTTTTGTATATATATCTGATATATCTGTTGACGTTCTGTAACTGAACTTGCACGAAACATTCACTACACTATTTTGAATCCTCTGTGTGTTTTATCTATTAATGTTAACTCACAAGTGCCCCACACTGGAATTAGGTAGCTGAAGATTGGTAAGAAATAAGTGTCACCGATTAGTTTCAATGTCTTATAGTTAGTCTTAGTAGACTAAAATCCCTACATTGGTAAAGTGCACCAATAAGTGGCAAGCATACATTTTTTCTATTTGTTGTACCAATTTATGTTCTCACCTTATTTATATTTTCATTTCCTATTTTTATCTGAATGTCATCTCAATTCATATTGTTTTGTACCTATATCAGTAATTTTTTCAAATTTGTTTCACAACTTATTCCTCATCAATCTCTGGTTTTTCTTCAAATCATTGTTCACCTTTTTTCTTCCAGTTCTCTCAAATTGTACTTGTATAGAACAGAATAAGGTCATCAGCAAAAGTAAATTATTTTTTATCCTACACTATGAGAAAGTTGAATTTTACCAGATTTACGGAGACGAGAAAGATATCTTTTCTACGGCTAGCCGAGAAAATAAATTTTACGTTTCCACGCTAGCTGGCGCCCTAATTGACAAATAAACAACACCATTAAACATCAGTATAAAAATAAATTGTTAGCAGTTGTCAATGTCTGCAAATTCAATCATAAGTTGTCGTATTTTGATGTTTGTTTGAAGTTAACTTGTCAGTTATAGAGCCTGAATCAGATAAAATCATGTATCTCACTCCACCTGAAATAACAGATAAAGCTAACCTGGTCACGCTTGACTTATTACCGGAAAAATCGAAAGCGAAATACAACCTCTAATATAAGCTATTTATGGTCTGCCTCCAAGCAAGTGAAAAAATATAGCGAAAATATAATTTTAACGTATCTATTTGTCCGAATTATCAAAAAAATACAAAGACAAAATATAAAGTGCTTTTTTCAGGCCTCAAGAAGTGGCCAGGCTCGGGAGCGCCTCGCCTGTCCATTTCTTCTTTCGGCCTGAAAAATGCCACTTTACCGCCTAGGTATACAATATACTATTGTCTGCAATTGTGCTTTTTCTAGACTTCTCACAAGTAAGGTATGTATATAATTTTAGTTTATCATAATAAATGTTCTTTCCTACTTTATTTATCCTTGAATATTTCTGATTACATTTGGTAAATGAAAAAACTCTGGTTATTTTAAATTAAATTCAATTCACGTCTTCGTTTTAAATAATCTGCACTAGGTACCAACCACTAGGTATTGCAATAAATTTCAACAACGTTCAACAACAAAATTTTTAACAATTTAAATTTTCTAGTGCTTATTATTCACAAGTAATATTTACTAAGTATTTGCCTACTGTCAAATATGAAAAGTAAGGTTATTGTCGTTACAGTTTAAAAATGTTTCACGAGTTACAATGCGCGACGCCGCGGTGAAAAACAAACTGCTTAGATAGACGATTTTGAGGACAGATTTAGTCAATTTTCCCGTATTAGTTCGATCTCCATGTCTATTCTCCATGACTTAAACGCTCAATATTGTAGGAATAAATTTAAACTGTTTTTGACCACGAGTGACTTCTGTCAATATCTCATAAAAGGTTGATTACATTTTATGAGGAGACTGTCGAGAAAAAGTTGTTGATTCTAATTATTTAAATTGTTGCATGTTTTATCAATGAAATAATATAACATGTAATTCGGAATTCAAATAACAACCGTCACTTACGTAACTGTAAACTAAAATAACGTCAAGTATTGTCACCAACGAATGTTTTTCACACACAAAAGTCCCTACATTTTTCAACGTTGTCAAACTTCTTTCAGGTTTAACTAATCTTCGTTCGGTGCATACCAAGGCAACATTAAGGGCGTTTAACTATTTAAACCAGTTTAGTTTAGCGTGTTTAGTACTATAAACCTTGCATATAGCTATAGGTGAAAGATCCACAAGCAGTAAAGAGTTACGAAAGTAAGAAGTGGCAACATTTGACTCTCATTCTTAAATTTGTGACCATCTATTACCTAGACGTAAATGTCAAATTAAATGACTCTTTTGTCTGAAATGAAAAAATGGCGACTCTTAAGTACTTTTGTTTGCAGTTTATTCTTCTAAAAGTGCATCATCCAGGATAGTTTTTCTCTCAAACTGTTCTATAGAAGTTGTAACGAGGTTTTTTTTCCGTTCGGAATTATTTTGTTTTAAAATATAATTACTCATTGAATATTGTTTATAACCCGTTATACCCTCTGAATATGTGTAAAAATAATTAGAATATTAAATATTTTCTCCGGGTTTTTGAAATAAAAATTGTAAGTTCGCCGCGCTGCGGTTCTAAAATTCATGTTTCCCCACTGCCACTAAATATAGAGTAGGTAGCGCGCAGGTCAAGCTGATCGAGAGAGGGGGATAGCAAGACGAAGCCCTGAGAGTTAGGGAGTCGAGAGTAGAGTTCTACGTGGCCACGGCTGAAGCAAGCTAGCTACCGTCCAACGTTCCGTCTGCCGTATTCTTGAATTTTGTTGTTTTCATATTTCTAATTTTTTTTGTAGTTTGTATTTTGATTTTTTTGTTTCAGTTACTTACTTTTATTAGATAAAAGTTGAAACCGTTGCTGTGAAGGTAAGAATTAATTGGAAACTATATATATTTAAAATAGGTGGTCTTTTCAATCCCTAATAAATAAAGTTTATTCCATTGCAGAATTATATTTTACAGTAAGAGTCAGTATTTCCTTTTCATAGCAAATATTTCCGAACTCAAGTATAATTTCCTCTTGAAAATCCTTTGATATTTATTCCCGATTTCCAATCCCGTTCCGATTGAAATATTGAGGAGTGCCAGGCGTCTGGCCAGGGCTCTTTGATCTTTTAATTCGTAAAGCCGTTCTAAATTGAAATCTTGAGGGGTGCCAGGCGTCTGGCCAGGGCGCTTCGATATTTTAGTTTAAGAACAAACCCTTTGATATTTATTCCCGATTTCCAATCCCGTCCCGATTGAAATATTGAGGAGTGCCAGGCGTCTAGCCAGGGCTCTTTGATCTTTTAATTCGTAAAGCCGTTCTAAATTGAAATCTTGAGGGGTGCCAGGCGTCTGGCAAGGGCCCTTTGATATTTTAGTTTAAGGACCAAACCCTTTGGTATTTATTCCCGATTTCCAATCCCGTCCCGATTGAAATATTGAGGAGTGCCAGGCGTCTGGCCAGGGCTCATTGATATTTTAATTCGTAAAGCCGTTCTAATTGAAATCTTGAGGGGTGCCAGGCGTCTGGCCAGGGCCCTTTGATATTTTAATTCAAGGACCGGATCCTGTATAGTATTCCCGAATAAAGCTTCTTTGACATTTTTATAATTCCCGAACCAGAAAACCTTTCGTATTCTTTCTCCCGATCCCACCAAATGTAAAGTTTTAGTATTACTAGTTATTCTACCTACCGGGTGCATCAAAAGTGATGGCACATCCAATAACATATTATCCGGGGTATTTATTTAATTATCAACCTGTTTAGCGAAAAGACCCCTAACATTTAAGTTTGATTCCACCGTTTATTTTCTGTATAAAACCATTTTTAAGCTTATAAACCTCTCTTGCTTATGTCCTGCCCGCTTCGTCTCTAATTTGCGCATGTTAATTGTACCTATAGTTTGCTTACATATTTGTGCTTTTGGATACCAGAGTATTGTCGCTTTTTCTTGTATAATAGTGTTTTTTTTTTATTATTATTATTATAACGGCTTCAGACAGCCACAACCATTGTATATACTATTGAGGGTAGGTGTAATAAAACTTAACTGAACCTGTGTGTTTTTCTGACCTGCTGTAGAGTGTAGAGTTTCCCTATAGTAGAGTAGGCGCTTAGCTGCACGAATTTAGCTTTCCCGCATCGTGGGCCAGGAGTGTAAACTTTTGTTTCAGGAACAACAAAGACCACTACCCCGGCCGGATTGGATATAACTAGACCCCTGGAAATTACCGTACCTCCATCTGAGGCTACCTGGAACTCTTGACGATTGAAGTCAAGGGGACGTGGAGTTAACCACGTTGAAAATCTGGCGCCCGAGAAAGTGTAAGGTGTCGAGGGTGTCAAAAGTGGCGTGCCCTGTTGGTAAAATCCAAAGGGTAGGAAAAACGCGTCACAAAGTAATAGGGCTTTTTAATAGAAATTTCAAAAAAAATGTGAATTCTTGAGGGCCTTGAACTTTACCGAAGCCCGTACACCTGTCTCATCTGGATAGACATGTTTTTTTTATTCACCGGTATGTATGGGCAGATCCACCAATTCACCAACTGCGTTATTATATTCATATTCATTGTTGCATCAACCAAAGTTGCAAAGTTACAAAATGACAGCTTAACCTCAAAAAAGTGAAGATTTGAAGCGGTTCTAGCGAATTATTAAAGAAATGGACGAATAAATAGAAATCAATTTAGAATGTGATAATTAATAAAGTATTGACTGTACTATTAACAGCGTCAGTAATTGAAGAAATTTCAAGTGGTCTCGATTGTCATCTGTCAGATATAATGATGAATTACGTAAACAACAACTGCGTCTTTTTATGTGCCACCGCTGACTTTAACATGTCGGTGCAGCGCATTATAGATCAAGTGGAGCTCATTCGAATTGAAAGAATACAGAGAATACAAAATGATACAAGTCAGGTTAGTATTGTAGCCTCACGATCGATATATAATAGGTTTGTTCGTAGTGTAATCACAGTGGTTGGAAACAGGACGATTCATGCGCAGATACTCACTGTGAACGGTTTTCATCCACTTCGCGTGAGTCGTCTTGTTTCTAGCCCTTCTGGATTGCTCTACGAACAAGCCTGATAAATATAATTGAAATTAATAAATATTTTTATAGATTCATCGCGCATTAAAACATGGTATATCGATCGGCTTTATCAAATCCAAAAATGGAAAATACGTGTTGGGTATGAATCAGGAAAATCATAGTATTTTCAGAAAACTGCAGAAATTGAGTTCGGGAGGTGAATTGAGGAAGCAAGTTCGAAGAAAAACAAGTAGAAAAATCGAAAGCGAAGACCTAAGAGACGAAGACGGTACTCTGACCTGAGTGAAACAGAAGAATATGAAGAAGACGATGACGACGATGATACATGTGCCTCTCCAGGTAATTATGCCGAAAAGGAAATTATTTTCATCACTTCCACACATAGTTCGACAGGTTTACAAGACAGTTTCAAAATGTTCGTAATAGGTATAGATCTGGTACTTTTTTGCTTCAAAAGAACTTGATTATTCACATACCAAATAGACTAGGTAGTATGGGCGTCGCAGTTATAGAATTTAGATGCTTTACTGTGAGTTGAGTCTGACATGTTTGACATAAGGGTGCGGTTTTTTGTAAAGGTTGAGTCTCCAATGGAAACTCTGGTAGTTTAAAGGTGTGGAAAGGCCTCAGTATCGGTGGTGCTGCTGGTCACTTGGAGGATCATCTTAAGGGAATGAAACAACTACTTCTAGTACTGGGATATGTTTGATTTATTACACTACATTACTATGATACATTACACTACTTACGATTACTAACGATATGTATACGTACTGAGCCGCATAGTAGAAGTCTAGATATTTCAGAATAGGCGGCTGTATTAATGCTGATTTTAATATTTGGAATGATCTTTCGCAGTCTTCCGACCACTCAAATTTCACATTTTTCCTAGATAATTTATTGAGAGGTATGCATATTTCAGCGAAAGTTGGAATGAAACGTCTGTAATAATTACAGAATGCTACGAACCTTTTAGATTCTTCTGAATTTTTGGGCACTGAATACTGCTCAATGACTGAATATTTTGCCTAGTCGGGTAGAACCCCTTCACTAGACAAATTGTGTCCTAGTTACTTCTCGTCTGAAGAATTGACATTTATGTGGATTTAATTTAAGGTTGAATTATCTACATGTGTTAAATACCTTCTCGAGATTACTTGAATGATGATTTTCTGACATCCCTATTACGACTATATCATCCACATGAAGAAATGCTTTTTCTGTAGTTAATCCTGAAAATGCTATGGACATCATCCTTGAAAAACTATTTGGACTTACATTTAAACCAAATGATAATCTTGTATACTGAAAAGAACCTTTTTCTGTGCTGAAAGATGTGTATTTCCTTGAGGACTGTTCTAAAGGAATTTGATAAAAACCTGACATAAGGTCTATGACTGAAAACCATTTCGACCTCCTTAACTGATCTAAGATCGAATCTATTCTAGGTAATGGAAATTTATCATTAACTATTTTCTTGTTCAATTGCCTGAAATCTATACAAAGTCTCCAAGACTTCTCTCCATTGATCGCCTTTTTGGGTACAAGTTAAACTGGACTGTTATAATCTGAGATTGAAGACCCAATTATACCTTGATCTAATAACTTTTGGACCTGATCATTAAGTTCTTAAGATTGAGAATGTGGTGTACGATAATTTTTAATGTATGTAGGCTATGTAAGCACGTTTGGGAAAATTGCGGCGTTAATGTTACATTTTTGGTTTTTATATAAATAACTAGGTCGTCTGCATATAAACTGACTTTTACAGGTTTGCGTATTTCTTTAACTACAATGTTTATTGCTGCGAGGAATAAATTAGGGCTTAAAATGGATCTTTGGGGTGTTCCACTTTGAAGTTTTCTTTCTGAAGCTTTGTGACCATTTGCTCTCACTTGGAAGGTTCTATTATTCAAGGATATGATATCTTCAAGTTGTGTCAAAAGCTTAATTTAAGTCTAAAAATATGGCAATTCATTTTTGATCCATTGGGAAAGCCTTATGAATTTCAGATTGGAGTGTTACTAAGTTTTCAGTGGTACTTCTTCGTCTACGAAAGCCGCTTTGATTGGGAATAAGGATATTCTCATTTTCCGAATGCCACGTGAATCTATAGTTTATAATTTTTTCAAAGAGCTTGTGAGTGAAATGGGACCATATGAAGTTGGGTCGATTTTCGGTTTGTTTGATTCAGGAATCGGTATAACTATTGATTGACGCCAAAGTCTGGGGAATTCTTCTTGTAAGAATATGTTAGCAAAGTGCTCTAAAAGAATTTGTTTAGCATTGTACGAAAGGTTTTTCAAAAATAAAGATCTGAGGCAGTATTTTTCAATTCTTACAGACGAAAATAAAATTCTTGGTAAGTTATCGGATAATTTAGGTAAGAGTTATCGTTTATTATTGAAAAATTGCAGTCAACTGAGATTTTGTTTTCCAAAAAGGTAGAAAGTGTCGGCTAAGATATTTGGAATATTAGTCTGTCGTTTTGAGATAGTGTCGATATGGATCTATAACTATTGTTTCCTTGAATTTTTCAAATTTTGTTCCAGATGACGTCTGTTGATTTGAATTTTCTTCGGAATCGTATTCAGAGTGAAATGTTTATTGTAATAGGTGACCTATCTGAACTTTGGTCAGAAATTATTTAAGCCCAGATTGCTCAAACAAATATGAAGCATTATTTTTTGCGTAAGTTTTAATATCTATGCCAAGTATCATACTTATGACACTTTGACTATCTACTACAATTCGGCAACGCAACAGTAACAATTTGATTGAAATTACAAATACCGAACGTTATAGTGAAGTATACTTTCATAATGCACACATGGAGACTGTATAAGGAAATCGGACTCCATGTATTCCAATTTCTAGTTATGGTAGAGGGCGTGACTTTAAATCCAATACCAAAAACATCTGACTGCAGAACAATAACAGCCAATCATAAGCCTTGCATACACTTTGAGCTCATGGTGTTTTATTGGGTGCTAGCTCATTTGACACTATGTAAGGTAAGTGAGGCTAGGAAACAGAAATGACATGATAGAAAACCACAAGTAAAAGTGAATAACAGTTTTACGCCAGTCATTTTAACCTCAACAAGGACTCCTCTAGGGCTCCCCACTCTCCCATTTGCTCCACAATATCTCTGCGTGGTCACAACTATGATTTAGCACCAGAACATTTAAACATACATATTGCATTATTTAGATGACATCGCTTTGATCGGTCTTAATAATCTCAAAATAACAGTGAATGAACTACAAAAACTTACAACAGAATAGCGAAATGGTTTAACAGGTATAGGATGAAGCCCAAAGCCTTAAAACTAAATGCGTAACCTTCATTCTGCTTGATAACAATAAGAAATACAATATATTCGTAATCAATAGGCACAACTTACTTATTGTTATGTATTTACTTTAGTTCAGTGTTTTGTGTTTAAATTTACTGACATGAAATGAAAAATTTTAATGACAAAACTGTGACATAAGTAATAATCATCTGAATTGCATAGTGAACACAACACTTATGACATTAGTTCACGCACAGGTTTTCAATATAAAATATATTTAAATAATTCCTAGCTCTGGTTTTCTTGAATAAAATTCAATTCACGTCTTCGTGTTGAACAATCTATACAACCAACCACTATTGCAATAATTTTCAACAACGTACACCCTTCCCGTTTTCAATTATCAACAATTTTAATATTTCTAGTTCTTACTTAGAGTTTTTTTTTAACCAAACTATTGTTGACTATTTGACTACTGCCTTTTATGAAAAATATCGTTACTGTTATTAGATGGTATTGGATTTGCAGTGGTGACGCCGCGGTGAGAAAGTATTAAACTGCTTAAATAGACGATTTTGCGTACCGGTTTTGTCAATTTCTCCGTACGACTTCGATCTCCTCATCTAGTCTCCATGATGTACACATTCAGACGACAATGTCGTTTGTGGTCACCGTCGACCTTCTTGCCTAAATATTCCATAGGCTGGCGAAATCCGATTTATGTGAGAACCGAATTTAGGCATTTCTTAGTTTGGGAATTATTTAGTTAGGAAGTACCAGAAATAAGGTTGGTGAAAATGGGTACTGTAACGAGTTATTTTTTGTTGCAAGTTTAATTTTTTATTTTGTTCCGTAATATATTTTATTTTGCCACTAGGGTGTATATAACTCGTTACTTTACAACCCTTTCGACTACCGCATTGATTTATTTTTTTTTGTTGTTATTACCGTTGTATATTTTAGTATAAGTCCGAGTTACGCAAATCCAAATTCTAGCATACACAATTTATTCATTCCCGATATTTAAATTTTTCAACTGAAAGGACGCCCGGTATATACAACATTTTAATTAAAACGAAAGCCATCTAGTATACTTACAAGTTTTTGTCGAAACTAGATAGATTTCACGTTTTAATTCCCACACCAGAATTACGGCCGAAGAATGTAACAAAAATTTTGGATATAAATTCGGAAACAATTCATTTTTGGATTCTTATTCGCGCTCCGATTTTCATTCCGTCTGGCTTCTTATTCGCGCTCTCATTTATTCCGGCTCTAAAAGTAGTGATTCTCCGTTTAACGTTCTTCCGAAAAACCGAAAAACCGTAGTGCGAAAAATTTTGTGTATTCCGTATTCCGATTGTGTGTAAGCTGTATTTAACAAGGTAAATCATTTTTACAAATAAACTGTGTATTCGAAACTTTCCGTATCGCCGCTTATTATTAAATCGTTGAATGTATTCTTTGAAAATTTTCCGACCGGTTATTTTTTTTCTTTTGTTGTTGAACTGAAATTTGGTTTTTTTATTTTGTTTCTTTTATCTGGAAATAAAGATTTGTCAACGGTAATTTGATTTCGAATTTTTATTTACTGCGTTTATTATATATTAATTAACTGATATGAATTATTAGTGGATTCTCGAATTATTTTATGCTTTTGGTTGTCAGTAGTTTTAAATTAAATTGATATCCAAGTGGATTAGGTATATTTTAATTTTATGCTAGTACGAATATTTTTACTCTGTGTGTCGATAGTTGGGTACCGTTTAACTCGTGGGAAAATATTTTTTTTTGGAATAATTGTTACCGGCTTTAGTAGATTCAAGGGTTAATCAGGCTTGGAAGAGGCTTAGCCACAATTTGTTTGATTTCCCGGCAGATCTAAGTCGTTCTTAAATTTTTTTTTTTTGAATAATAGTTACCGGCTTTAGTAGATTCAAGGGTTAATCAGACTTGGAAGAGGCTTAGCCACAATTTGTTTGATTTCCCGGCAGATCTAATTAGTCTTAATTTTTATTTTTTTTTTCGGAATAATAGTTATCGGTTTCTTTAGATTCAAGGGTTAATCAGACTTGGAAGAGGCTTAGCCACAATTTGTTTGATTTCCCGGCAGATCTAAATCGTTCTTTTCTCGTTTCGTAGAATCATTATTTATATTTTTTTTTTCTCCCCGTCGGAATAATAGTTGCCGGTTTCATTTGGATTCAAGGGTTAATCAGACTTGGAAGAGGCTTAGCCACAATTTGTTTGATTTCCCGGCAGATCTAAATCGTTCTTTTCCCGTTTCGTAGAATCATTATTTATATATATTTTTTTCCCCGTCGGAATAATAGCTGCCGGTTTCATTTGGATTCAAGGGTTAATCAGACTTGGAAGAGGCTTAGCCACAATTTGTCTGATTACCCGGCAGATCTAAATCGTGCATTAGGGACCCCGTTAAACCCGGTAGATTTGAACCGTATTTGATAACCTGACCGTTAAGTCCGTTAAAATCCCAGATATAGGTAATACATACCTCATTTTCTTTTCCCGGTTAATTTGTTTGTCACTAAAAAGAATTATTCGTAAAATAGACCACAGATTATTAATAGATCAAAGTTTTGAATTTCTATTATTTTCATTTTTAACCGCAATTTATTGATTGGAGAACCAAGATTTGGCTTTTCCGGATTTTCACTAGTTAGTTAAATTTAATTCAACAAGACCCCTGGAATTTTCCGTAACCTCCATCTGAGGCTATCTGGAACTCTTGACGCTAAGGGTCAAGGGGCCGTGGAGCAAACCACGTTAATAATCTGGCGCCCGAGATTTAAAAACCCGAATTTTGCATCAAGGGTGTCCATAGTGACGTGTTCTTGTGGCAGGAGCCACGTGTAAGAAGGGAGGCACGTTACAAAATGGCGCCCGAGCAGGGACCTAATTGTTGATAACAGTAGAATCAGTTTAATACCGTTTTCCATTTTTTTTTAGCGTTTATTTGTGCCTGGACCGTTTAAGTCTGTTTTGACTATTTTCTGCCCTATTTTTTTTTTGTTAGAGCAGGGACCCGATTGTTGATTACAATAGGATCAGTTTAATACCGTTTTAAATTTTTATTTTTTTTTTGAAGCGATTTTTCGCTTGGACCGGTTAAGTCTGTGTTGACTGTTTTTTTGTTTACCGTATTATTGCAGAGAGTTGATTATTTGTTAGAGCTGGAACCGTTATTCCGTTTCCGTTATTTTACCGTATTGTTAAAGAGACCTGATTATAGCAGGAACTGAAATACAGCTGTGGATATTTCAATAGTGACCGTTTTGCCGGTGCTAGTTTTTCCTTCTTTCCGCCGTTGTTGTTTTTATAAGACTCGTCAACTTTCTGAGAAGAAGAAATATTGCTCCGCGATCCGCCATAGACCAAGAGGAATATCCGACCGCTATGGCAACTCCACCGATAAATGTACACGATTGGAAGGTGTCTTTAGGAAACCGGGGAGATCCTGCTGCATTCATCGAAAGAATCGAAGAAATCTGTACCGCAAGGAATGTCCAGAAAGACAATCTGCTTCCGGTGTTACCCGAATTACTGTCCGGTGAGCCCGCTCTTTGGTACCGGAATAACCGCAGCAGATACTCTACCTGGGATGAATTTGAAACAGATTTCCGTATTTTTTTCTACCCCGTTAATTACGAAGACGACTTGGAAGCTGAGATAAGCCGTCGTCTGCAGAGAAGAAATGAGTCCGCCGCAACATACATAACCGAGCTACAAACTCTGATGCGACGCCATGGTAAGCTAACTCCCGAACAACAGTTGGCGTGGCTGTACCGCAACCTGTTGCCGGAATACCGTCTACAAGTCCGAAAAGGGGACTTTGACAATTTTTCCTCCTTTTGTCAGGTGGTCAGGGAATATGAGCTCCTCAGGAAGGAACTCCAGTCTATACCCAACCACACTGGACCGAACCGGGGACCAAATCCCCGTCCGCAGTCAATGAGTTCGCCGAGATATGGACCTTCTCACAACACGATGCCTGGGCCATCCAGAGAGCCCATCGCCGGTCCCAGTCAACCGTCATCGACCGATACTTCTCGCCGTCCGCCGCCTGATACTCGTCAACCGTCTGGATCATCTTCCCGGCCACCCATCTGTTTCCGTTGTGGTGAGTCTGGACATTATAGGAATAACTGTCAAAACCCGCCGAAAATATTCTGTTCTCGTTGCCAGAAAGTAGGAGTATTTTCCCGAGACTGTTCCTGCAGGAGGCAGGAAAACTAAACCGAAGTTGTACCGAAGAGAGGCCGACACAGCTTTCGCAAATCTTTGCCTCTCATACCGAACCGCCAGCAGAAATGAACGACCCCCGACCGCACATAGACGTCAAAATAGAAAATCATAGGTTTAGAGCATTATTAGATACCGGAGCAGCAAAGTCGTATATTGGTGATCAGGTAGCTAAGACTTTTTCCCAAAGAAAGCAAACTACCTCTCGTCAAGCTACGAAGGCCCGTTTAGCTAATGGAAATCTAGTCTCCATCACCGACATATATGAGCTGAAATGGAAAATCAATGACGTCACAATGGAGGGTTCGTTGGAGCATTTCCCTGGTCTAATAACCGACATTGTATTAGGACATGATGTCCTCCGCAAGTATAATTTCCGGCTGGAGTTAGGAACCGGAGAAATATACGTGAATGATGAGTTAGTGAGGCGTTCACAATTGGCCAGTCCTGTTGGAATATTGGAGGCCGTGAACCGGCCTATGAAAGAAGTCAATTCCGCTGTACCAATAATATGTAGAGAAGAAACCACCCATCGTCTTAGTGAAGACCGCCGTTCTGTAAATCTGTCTGTTTCCGAAGTCTCTGCGTCCTCCCTGGAGTTAGGGGTCGACAAGGAGCAAACTGTTTCCGAAGTCTCTGCGTCCTCCCTGGAGTTAGGGGTCGACAAGGAGCAAACTGTTTCCGAAGTCTCTGCGTCCTCCCTGGAGTTAGGGGTCGACAAGGAGCGAACTGTTTCCGAAGTCTCTGCGTCTTCCCTGGTGTTAGGGGTTGACAAGGAGCAATCTATTTCCGAAGTCTCTGAGTCTTCCCTGGTGTTAGGGGTGGACAAGGAGCAAACTAGTTCCGAAGTCTCTTCGTCTTCCCTGGTTTTAGGGGTTGACAAGGAGCAAGCTGTTTCCGAAGTCTCTGCGTCTTCCCTGGTGTTAGGGGTCGACAAGGAGCAACCTGTTTCCGAAGTCTCGGCGTCTTCCTTGGTGTTAGGGGTTGACAAGGAGCAAACCGTTTCTGTAACATTTGCTTTCTCCCTGGAAGATTTAGGGGATGACGAGGAGTATGATTGGATAGGATGTCTGTTGGAAACCATCAGTCCAGTTACAGAAAGAAATTTATCGAAAGAACAGACAGACAGACTAAACATTTTCCTAGACCAAGAATTACCTAAATTTGGATCCTTGCGAGGTCCAACTACGCTAGTTGAGCATGAAATCCGTTTGCTGCAACCACGTCCGATCAAACAGAGATACCGACCCCAGAATCCGAAAATGCAGGAAATTTGCAATGCTGAAATAGACGCCATGTTAGCAGAGGGAGTGATCGAACCCTCTACAAGTCCGTGGAGTTCTCCAATAGTCATTGTGAAGAAAAAAGATGGGAAAAACCGTTTCTGTATCGACTTCCGAAAAGTCAACGAGGTAACAATGAAGGATGCTTACCCTCTACCGTTTATTAATGCTATACTGGATAAACTGCGAAAAGCCAAGTACATTTCCAGTTTGGATTTGAAGAGTGGGTACTGGCAAGTTCCGTTAACCTCCGAAAGTAAACCCATTACCGCCTTTACCGCACCGGGACGTGGATTGTTTCAATTCACGGTTCTTCCGTTTGGTTTACATTCTGCACCCGCTACATTCCAGAGACTGGTTGACCGACTGATAGGCCCAGAGCTGGATCCATATGCATTCGCTTATCTGGATGACATTATCGTTCTGGGGGAAACGTTCGATCAACATCTGGAAAATCTGTCCGAAGTGTTCCGCCGATTACGAGGAGCACGGCTGAAACTCAACCCGGAGAAATGTCATTTCTGTCTACCGTCCATGAAATACTTAGGACATGTAATTACTGGAGATGGAATCCGTACCGATCCAGAGAAGGTCGAAAGTATCATAAAATTTGCAGCCCCAAGAAATATCCGAGAGATGAGAAGGTTTTTAGGAGTGTTTATTGCTATAATGAACATTTTTATAGTTTACCTAATTAATTAGCATTTCTTTCTGTATTATAATTAATATAAAAACTGCCTACTTACTCTGTACTTCAAATTTGTAATACTACAATTAAACAAAAAGATTGCCTAAATCATTTCTTTTTGTTTTCAATCAAAGATGACATTTTTGGTATAATTTACTTGAATAATTAAGATTAAGAAGAGTCAATGGAAAAACAGGCATGTTCGTTCATTACAAACTGGAGGAAAACTGCAAAAAGTATTTATAATAACATTTCGATACATCACCTGGAAAAATTGAAGATAAAAAATATATAACATTTTCATTCCTGTGTTTCGAAAATAAAAGATTACAACAGTATAGAATAGAATACGAAATGTCTATTTTGGTCAATTAGTAGAAGTCATTTATTACTAATATTAGCAATGTAGTTTTTCTCACCAACTCGGGTGGCCGATGTATGTATGCTGATGCAGTCTATGGTTGTGTACAGGTCCCCGGAGGAACCAAAAGGCCCCGATATGGGGATCAATAAATATAGGGCACTTTTTTGTGGGATCACTAGCAGTACTTAGTTAAAAATATTTGTGGTTTATTTCACACCTATAGGCACTAAACACGTTACTTGTGATGGAGCACATGTGGAGTAAATATAAAGAGCATTTACGAAGCACACATTTACTTTTTCTGCATGAAGATTATTTTATTATAACCACTTACATATACTGACAAGCTATGCTATAAACATAAACAATAATAAATAATTTGAAATATTTTCACACAAAACCATCGTCATGTGTCATTGAAGTTCCATACAGCGCCATCCATCAAGACGGTGGAACGTCTGAACTAATGTTCGTTTCGAAAATTTTGTATGCAACAAATCTCAAAAAATACAATGATTTGAGATTTCATATTTTCAGAATGGAATTTTCTAGGCTTTCTTTTGGGGATCAGATCTTGGCGTTCAAATTGGTGACCACAAATTGTCAAAACTGTCAAAAACATACCATCACATAATGGCTAATATCTTTTTTATAACAATATAAAACTTAACCAAAATACCTGATCCCCAAGACAAAGGTCCAAGTTATATTGTGTTAAAATTTCAACACTTAATTTTACTGCGTTCTTTAGATTTGTTGTTTACAAAATGACCTAAATTTTGTTGCAAGTCAGGGGTGCCAACTGTTTTGAGCTGTCTAATTTAGGAGCGCGCTCTTAATATTTATTTTGATATTTTATATGTAGTACTTTTCAAACATCTGGTATATATTACCTGTATGATTTACGGTACCGTTCGCGCAAATCAGTCCGCGCATTTCTTAAGATTTGTAAGTAGGAGACCTCCTGAGTGGGGTCTAGAGAAAAATGGATAAAACGGATGGAACGAGACAAAAATGGGCTTTTTCACTTTTAACCGTTTGCCCTGAATCCTGACTGATTTTCGCGCGGTTTATGTTGGAAGTGTGGATACCCTGGACACCGCCGTGACGCTTGTACGCGCGAGAAAGCTATCCTATTCTGTTCCCGTTGTGGCCGGATTGGTCGAATGTCCAGAGATTGTTCATGCAGGAAGCCGACCGCCAGGACCGCCCTTATTGCGTCGTCTTTACGGTGTTCCCGCTGTAATCATTCCGGGCGGATAGCAAAGGACTGTACCTGAGGAAAGCTGTCCGTAAGACGAGCTACCAGCCGAACCATTTCCCGGCCGGTACCCAAGCCAGGAAAACGCTCCGTAGCAACACAGGCACTGATAGTCTCACGATCCCGCCAAGATGTTGGCATTCAATGCCAACTCTGTGACTGTTCCATGAAAATTCCGGAAGGCATCACTGGTGTTCGCCAGCGGTATTCAACGCTTCGGAACAGCTCTACCTGTAGAGGAGTGAGGCAACGTTCTTCCAGCTCATATCTCAACCGGAGTACGAGGAGTTCCAGGCTCCAGTGATACCAGTGAGGTTTGGAGTGATAATCATTCTGCCACAAGACTCGATAGTTTTATGAAGTAAAGACATTCTGTTTTAGGTGAAGAAGATTCGTTTTAGGTTGTAATAAAAAAAAATGTAATAAATGCAAGTTTCACTTTCATTTATTAATTTTTTTTTACCGACGAAAGAGGGGGATGTAACGTTGTTACTATTTTTTTCCGATATCCGGCAGTATATATTTCAGTTTTTATTAGTTTCACCCCTCTGTCGTAGCTAGCTATTAAATTTGAGTATTAATATTTATTTTGATATTTTATATGTAGTACTTTTCAAACATCTGGTATATATTACCTGTATGATTTACGGTACCGTTCGCGCAAATCAGTCCGCGCATTTCTTAAGATTTGTAAGTAGGAGACCTCCTGAGTGGGGTCTAGAGAAAAATGGATAAAACGGATGGAACGAGACAAAAATGGACTTTTTCACTTTTAACCGTTTGCCCTGAATCCTGACTGATTTTCGCGCACGAGGTAAGCGAATTTAAGAATATTGTTGTAAATTATTTTTTCCGTTATACATTCACTGGTGACTGATTTTTTTTTTATTTAGAATTAATAGAATTTATTTTTGCACATTGCTTGTTTAAGATTTTAGAAAACTTTCTGCGTATTTGTGTACGATTCCGAAATAAATTGTTTTTGTTTTATTTGCTGGTTTTACTTTTCGGGAAAAGAGATATCTTTGGGAAATTTCAAGCATTGTCGCTGCATTTAGCAGGTATATTCTTGAGGATTTCTCAAACTATTTCGTTCAAACCCGACTGCAGCCGTTTATCTGACGGGAAAAATATTTTCAGGAATCTCAAAGTCTGATCGCTGCATTTAGCAGGTGAATTCTTGAGTGGCTCTGAAAATATCGAAAAGAAACCCGGCCGTAGGAAACAATTCATTCTAATATACAGGGATATTTGAAAATAAAGACAACTTGGAATAGTCTCGCACGTGTACTCTGCCATAGCAGGTGCAAAAGTTCGAGGGTTTTCCAAGGCGTGGAGCGAAATATTCTCACGCGTGTTCGCTGCATTTAGCAGGATCACAAAGGAGAGGTTTTCGGATTCTGTCATCTAACTTTTATTGAAGTAATTGATTTAGCACCAAGGGCCGTGGCAACGTCAATCTAAAAGGGGTTACGATCACCGTAATAACCTGGAATAATCTCGTATATGTTCGCTGCCAAGGCAGGTACAAAATTTGGGAGGTTTACAGGCGAATTGATAAAGTTTCCGTAATCTATAAATTACCTTTTTTTTGTTTAAACCGGTACACAAATATAAAGAACTGTTTGATTAAAATCTACTAGTGCCTTAATAACGCTTTCTCTGTGTATTTTTCATCTAACCGCTAGTTAAGTTTTACCATTTTCACCCGCATCTAGACATACTAGTAAAGTCTTGCACTTTAGCTTTTGCGTATTTTGTAAATAAAAATTAAACTATTTATTGCTTGGTGTATTGCTTTTGGTTTGAGGAATAACGTAGTTAGTTATTTGCAGATACTGTTTGACATTAATACACCTTTATTTATTTAACTATATTGCTTCTGGGTGCATCCCTAAACTGTCAATTATTTCGGGGTGGAAATAAAATTTATAATTTCTTAAGCAACTGGTAGTTTCTTTTCCCGATAGTGGTAAACAAGTTTCCGTTTCCCACTACGTGTTACGTCGAGGTCAAGAAAAACAGACCCCTGGAATTTTCCGTAACCTCCATCTGAGGCTATCTGGAACTCTTGACGCGAAGGGTCAAGGGGCCGTGGAGCAAACCACGTAAAAAATCTGGCGCCCGAGCATTCGTTGATAAGATTTTGCATCGAGGGTGACCAAAGTAACGTGACCTGTTGGTAAAATCCAAAGGGTAGGTGAATTAGACGTTACAAAATGGCGCCCGAGCAGGGACCATTGTTGTGAAAGTAGCTACCGTGGTTGGAAAAAAAACCGTGTATAGGAGCAGGGACCTGATTGTTAAAGCAAGAATGGTTTTATTTCGTTCTGGATTTTTTTTACCGTATTGTTTATAAGAGGAGGGATTGTTGTATTCCGTTTTCAATTTTTTTTGTATTTTTGATTAGAGCAGGAACCGCTTCATTCCGTTTTCGTTTTTACCGTACTGGTGCAGAGAGCTGATTGTTGATTAGGGTAGGAACGGTTTTATGCCGTTTGCAATTTTTATAGGGAATTGTTGCTTGGACCGTTTTAAGCCGTTTTGACGGTTTATTTCCATTCCGTATTGTTAAGAAGACCACCGACTCGATGATTGAGAGTAATCTGTGGACATGTTGTTTGAATGGACCGTTTTGCCTGTCCCTGATCTTGTTCCTTTGGTATTTACGAAGATTTTTCTTTCCGCTTGAGTTTAAAAGCTTGTCAGAAGGAATTGCTGAGCCTAGGGCCAAAAGGCCAATTTCAAGAAGACATATTTCTCCACGACCGGTTTTTGACCGATCCGATACCGGAACCGTTCCAACCGTTATGGCCAACCCTCCGCCGAATGTACATGACTGGAAGGTGTGCTTTGGAAACCGAGGAGATCCGTTCGGCTTCATCGAAAGAATTGAAGAAATCTGTACCGCAAGGAATGTTCAAAAAGATAATTTGCTTCCTTTGCTACCATAATTACTGTCCGGTGAGCCCGCACTATGGTACCGGAATAACCGTAACAGATACACCCACTGGACCGATTTCGAAACCGATTTCCGAATTTTCTTCTACCCCGTTAACTACGAGGTTGACTTAGAATCCGAGATAGGCCGACGTTTGCAAAGAAGGAATGAGTCCGCCGCTACTTACATGACCGAACTCCAAACTCTGATGCGACGACATGGAAAGCTAACTCACGAACAACAGTTAGCATGTCTGTACCGTAACCTGTTGCCCGAATACCGTCTGCAAATTCGAAAAGGGGACTTTGATGATTTTTCCACATTTTGTCAAGTGGTAAGGGAATATGAGCTCCTCAGGAAGGAACTCCAGAATGTACCCGGCCCCAGTGGACCGAACCGTGGACCAACCCGTCCCCAGCCAATGAGTACACCAAGGTATGGACCATCTCCCCATTCGACTACTGGCCCATCCAGAGAGCCCATCGCCGGTTCCAGCCAATCGTCACCGACCAATAGTCCTCGCAGTCCGCCGCCTACTGCTACTCAGCTCCCGGCTGGGTCATCGTCCCGTGAAATCACATGTTTCCGTTGTGGGGAGTCTGGACACTACCGCAACAATTGTCAGAACCCTCAGAAGATATTCTATTCTCGTTGTCGTAAGGAAGGAGTATTTTCTAGAGACTGTTCCTACAGGAGGCAGGAAAACTAATCCGAAGCTGTCCCGAGGAGAGGCCGACACAGCTTCCGCAAATATTTGCCTCTCATACCGATTCGCCAGAAGAAATGAACGACCCCCGACCGCACATAGACGTCGAAATTGGAAATCACAAGTTCAAAGCATTGTTAGATACCGGAGCAGCGAAATCATATATTGGTGATCAAGTAGCTAAGACATTTTCCCAAAGAAAGCAAACTACCGGCCGTCAGCATACGAAGGCCCGTTTAGCTAATGGAAATTTAGCCTCTATCACCGATATTTATGCGCTCAAATGGAAGATAAATGACGTCACGATGGAGGGTTCGTTAGAGCATTTCCCTGGTTTGATAACCGATATTGTGTTAGGACACGATGTCCTCCGAAAGTATAATTTCCGGTTGGAGTTAGGAACTGGAAATATATACATAAATGGTAAACTAGAAAGAAGTTCACAATTACCCAGTCCGGTTGGAATAGTGGAGGTAGGGAACACACTCCCGAAAGAATCCGATGCGGCTGTCCCAATCATCTGTAAGGAAGATACCAACCCTGGGGTTGGTGAAAGAAATTGTTTCCGAAATTTGTCTGTTTTCGAAGTCTCTGCGTCCGCCCCGGGAAGTTTAGGGGTTGACAAGGAGCACTCTGTTTCTGTCGTTTCCGAGTTTTCCCCGGTGCTGTTAGGGGTTAATGAAGGAAAATCTGTTGTTGAAGTCTCTACGTCTTCCCCGGGGTTGACAAGGAGCAGTCCGTTGTTAAAACTTCTGAGTCCTCCCCGGTGTTGTTAGGGGTTGATGAAGGAAACTCTATTTCTGAAGTCTCTGCGTCTTCCCTGGAGTTAGGGGATGACAATGAGCAATCCGTTGTTAAAACTTCTGAGTCCTCCCCGGTGTTGTTAGGGGTTGATGAAGAAAACTCTATTTCTGAAGTCTCTGCGTCTTCCCTGGAGTTAGGGGTAGACAAGGAGCAATCCGTTGTTAAAACTTCTGAGTCCTCCCCGGTGTTGTTAGGGGTTGATGAAGAAAACTCTATTTTTGAAGTCTCTGCGTCTTCCTTGGTGTTAGGGGTTGACAAAGAGCAACCCGTTTCTGAATTATCTGCGTTCTCCCTGGAAGATTTAGGGGATGACGAGAATTTTGTTTATATAGGATGTCCATTGGAAACCATAATTCCACTTACTGAAAGAAATTTATCGAAAGAACAGACAGACAGACTGAATACCTTTCTGAACCAAGAGTTACCGCAATTTGAGAAGATTCAAGGTCCAACGACACTAGTTGATCATGAAATCCGTCTGCTACAACCCCGTCCGATCAAACAGAGATACCGACCTCAGAATCCGAAAATGCAAGGAATTTGCAATGCTGAAATAGACGCCATGTTGAAAGAAGGAGTAATAGAACCCTCCACCCGCTTCCATTTATCAATGCGATATTAGATAAACTGCGAAAGGCAAAGTATATTTCCAGTTTAGATTTAAAGAGTGGGTACTGGCAAGTCCCGTTAACACCGGAAAGCAAACCCATTACCGCCTTTACTGCACCGGGACGTGGATTGTTCCAATTCACGGTTCTTCCATTTGGCTTACACTCTGCACCTGCCACATTCCAGAGGTTGGTTGATCAATTGATAGGTCCAGAATTAGACCCTCACGCTTTTGCTTATCTGGATGACATCATCGTTCTGGGGGAAACGTTTGAACAGCATGTAGAAAATCTATCTGAGGTGTTTCGTCGATTACGAGGAGCACGGCTGAAACTAAATCCGGAGAAATGTCACTTTTGTTTGCCTTCTATGAAATACTTGGGCCATGTAGTCACTGGAGATGGAATCCGTACCGATCCAGAGAAGGTCGAGAGTATAATTAAATTTGCAGCCCCGAGAAATATCCGAGAACTAAGAAGGTTTTTGGGAGTTGCATCCTGGTATAGGAGGTTTGTGCCATCGTTTTCACAAAAGGTGGCTCCGTTAACGAAATTACTCCGCAAGTCTCAGCGATGGAAGTGGGCTGAAGAACAAGAAGCTGCTTTCGCTAAGATAAAATCATGTTTGTCAGAAGCACCCGTTTTGAGCTGTCCCGATTTCACCGTACCGTTCACTCTACAGACCGATGCCTCCGAATATGGGTTGGGAATAGCCCTTACCCAACAGAAGGATGGTCATGAGCATGTGGTAGCATATGCAAGTCGCACGCTAGTAGATATATAAAGGGGAACCTTTTAAGGCGATTTTGAGCAGCCTGACAGCAGTTGACCTCTAGGAAATGACTGTGCATGGGGAAGCAGTTAAGGGGATTTTGAGCAGGGTTAATGGCCGCAGTTGACCTCTAGGAAATGACTCAGGGTTTCGTAGAAATCAGTGATGCATGTGGAACACGGAAAATAAAAATTATACAGGGTGCACCGAAAGTAACTACATTTAATAGGAGGGGGTATACAGAGCAGTAGTCAATTACACTATATGTAGTGAAGAGTAAATTATTATTAATTTGGAAAGAAAAAAATGGAAGAATTGAAAGAAGCTGTGCAAACTTTAGTATACGATTTTAACAAACGTCGACAAATGATTGATCGGGAGCAGATATATGGTTGGGAAGAATATACATAGCAGAAGATTGTATGCAGCAGGCGAAAGTGTATAGAAAAGGAGCTGACGCTTGCAAAAATTTTATAAAAGGATTAATTTGCATTGTATGTTAGAATACAATCACTTACTTCCTGAAGAACTTCGCTTGAGGAATGAAGAATTCAAGGAAGAAAAATAATGTTATCTTAAAATAAAAAGCAGCGAATTTCATACGTTGTATTCATAGTTATTATACAAAACAACATTCTTTATGAGGTATTGCATGCGTAGTCTATTATTCAAGTTTCTTCAAGTAGAACAGCATATGGTTTGAAAACACGCAAATTCATTTTCTACCGTCTTACATGTATTGAGAATAATGTAAATGAGATATCCATTAATAGTACCCGCATATGTAATAACATAAATTTATAGACACGTAGAACTGCGAAAATGATGAAACAGAAAAACCCATACATGATTAAAGTAAATTCTTGATTACCCGCATATCGTAAATTCAGCGAGATATATAACTATGAAACAAAAAAATCCATAAATCGAGAAACGTTACAAGCGAACATATTAAAAAGTGGTTCAAAGACCTGTCCTGGGAAACTAATACATGATTAAAGTAAATTTTTGATTACCCGCATATCGTAAATTCAGCGAGATATATAATTATGAAACAAAAAAAATCCATAAATCGAGAAACGCTACAAGTGAACATATTAAAAAGTCGTTCAAACACGCATCCTTTAAAACTAATTGAAGAATAAATTACAACAAGTATCGTCGACTAGACCCGCATATAATTTTAAAAGCAGAAATTTATGGGAAGATGTACAGCTCTGAGAATTAATTGGTTTACTATTAAAACTTGTTCAAATCTTCTTAAGTAATTCTCCTACTCCTAACTCTCGGGCCTTGAGGTATATAAGAGGAAAATATTGCGCTCAAACTATAGTTTATTTTATCGCATAGATGAAATGCAAAAACAACAAAAAATTGTAAATATAATTAGTGAGTTTAGGAGAACAAAAAAGCAAACAAGATTCGAAAAGATGAGTAAAAAAAGTATACCAATGGTGATCAAAAAGGAAGCTTCAGGAACCAATTACCAAATATTGTCAGCCACAAAAAATGATGATTGTTCATCAAATAATTCAAACGACGTAATAATAATAGAAGGTGAAACACAAACATTACGAAATTGTAATTATGACGACATATCTATGGATGGGATTGTAGAAAACGAGTTCGATGTAGAGCAACTGTTTCAACAGGATGATTTCAATAGTGCTGTAGGAGTTACCGAAGATGGCGTAGATCAAGTAAAATTGGAAATAATGATCAATGAGTATAGTGAAAATGTGAACATGTTAATAGAATCGAATAAAACATTTTTAAGTGAAGGTTACGCTCAGCGACAAAATTTAAAGTTAAAAATGGAGAAATACGAGAAAAAATATTTGACAGCCAAAATTCTATTAGAAAAATTAGATGTTAATCTAAAAATTGCAGAATCGCTCAACTGTTTAAATCTGTAGTGAGGATAGTGATATATTAAAAACAATAATCGAATCAAATAAAAGAGTTTCGCTAATATCAAAATTGAATCAATTGTTAAAATTTTTAGTGAGTTATAGTGATAAAGAAGTATAGTGAAAACATTAATCGAATCGAATAAATTGAAAGTTGAAGAGAGAAAAACACAAGAAAAATATTTGACAGCCAAAATTCTATCAGAAAAATTGGACGCTAAACTCAAAAATTGTTAAATTAATAAATTGTTAAACATTTAAATTATATATTTTGCATTTCATCTATGTGATAAAATAAACTATCATATTATAACTAATTATGACTTATTTTTCCCTATACACCCAGTGAAAGTATATTTGAGAAAATAAATTGAAAGTTGAAGAGAGAAAAACACAAAAAAAATATTTGACAGCCAAAATTCTATTAGAAAAATTGGACGCTAAACTCAAAAATTGTTAAATTAATAAATTGTTAAACATTTAAATTATATATTTTGCATTTCAGCTATGTGATAAAATATACTAACAACTAATTATGACTTATTTTTACCTATACACCCAGCTGAAGCAATTAATCTCATACAATTTTTGTTCATTCACGAGATAAAATAAAGTATCATAACTAATTTATCCTCGCACATTAAAGTATATTTAGCAAGACTCGGATCCATTTCTTTTGTAAGCGTGAAACGAGTTTCTTGTTTTTTACCGTGTCAGGCATCGGATCGTAATTCTTGAATCTGTTAGTGAAACAGTTATGAAAGCACAGGACCGGAGTGGAAATTAAAGATAATATGAAATATAGTATTTTATTCGATCAAACCCAAAAGTGTAGTGAAATAAAATCCACAGTACTGGATATGTGACTAATGTCATACATTTTTATGTTGAAAAATATAAAAAGACACAATTGAATAGATATTAAAATAAATTGAATATAAAGTTGCATTAATATTAAAATTATAGTGAAATAAAATCCACAGTACTGGATGCGTTACTAAATTTCAAAAATTTTAAATTTTTTGAACAATACAAAAAGATATAATTGAATTAAAACAAATTTATGGCGCATTGATGTTGAAATGTTTGTTGTTGCACAAAGAACAATAATCAACTATACAATATACAAATAGTTCACTTTCACAAATGGTACATTTAAAACATGAGTCTGGTAAATTTGCAGCAGGTCCGGTGAAATGCTCGCTGACATGTTGAGATTCCCGCGGGGTCACATCGAAAAAACAACAGGTACATAATCGATATTCACTTGTCGAATGATAGTATTGTAGGATACATATTGGTGTACCAAAACTGGCATTCATCCATTTCTGACTATCCACTGTTTCAATATGAAACGATTTGAAATCAATAGTGGAACCTGTATCATGTTCCTGTTCCGAAGTACAGGAACTGATAACAGAATCCACTTCACTTCCACTATCGTCATCGATTCTATTATCCTCTTGGTTTTCTAACAAAACCGCAAAATCGAAAGACTCGTTATCACTATCCATACTTTCTTCTTTTATTGCACTACAGTTTTGGGTTTAATACGTTTTGCAGCGTTTAAACGTATTATATATAAAATTTCAGACATGCGCAAACAAGAGTAGCTAGGGCATGCGCAAATGAAAGCACTATTCAGTGTCTCACCACAAAATCATTTATTATAATATAAGCAAGTAAAAACAAATTTATTGGTAGAGTTGTATTAAATATTTGTAGAGTATTCCAACGTCTTGTGTTATCCATCTTGTCGTTTTCTTTTTTGATTGATGTTTTCATCATCTTGGCAAACTTACAGTCTGGGCTAAATTTTAAATGTTCTTCATGAACGCAATCTTCGGATAACCATTCATGAATTTCCACATGACAATTAAAACAACGAGTTATGTCACTATAACCAACATAAAAAAAACCCGCTAACGCCAAATCTATAGGAGAAACTTTACCAGCCCAATTTTTGAATGATTGCAAGCGGTAGTCATACAATGATAATAAATCGGAGAAATCTTCTAAACACATATTGATGGTGTGAGTCAAATTCGTTTTGCTATAACTATTTATAGATTTCCCCATCCATTCCAATACTAGCATAATTTCTCCCACCACTTTCACATATCTATAAAAAGTCATGAAGAAACCATTCCGAGCATAGTTTTGTCATGTTAGTTGTGGGGGAAATGTCTTCAAATATGGTTCAAAAGGAAGTGTTTTTGGGGGAGCGTCGATTTGACTTGAATCAGTCAAAGTCAAAGTTTGTTACAGTGTGTTTATCAGCAGAGTGCACTCCTTGTGTAATAATTTCAGGGAACAGGAATAATTATATAGTTTTTTACGAAAAGGAATGGGAGGAATTAATATGTTTCAAGGATTTGATTGACAATTTTTTCACTGCAGCAGAAACCCTAGACCCTATAGATGCGGGCTATTTTTGGCTTCAATTTCAAAAGTTTGAGCAGAATGAAGTGCTAAAAATTTTAACTGGACACGCTAGTATTTGTTTGGGGTATGCAAGTATATCCGAGCTGTGGAAGATATTACCACTAATAAAGAACACCTTTGAAACATTAAAAAACCAGCAGTTTTTAGGAACTATGAAAATTTTACAACTGGCTGTTACTAAATCACAAGATGCTCCGAAAACAGCACTAGAAGTTCTACAACCAATCAAAAAAATCAATCCAATTACATACAACCTAGGTCTTGAAGTAATTTACAGATTTCCTGAATTACTACAAGATGAAAAAAGTCAGCTTTAACGAAAACTTTAACAAAATACATGTTCTATATGTCTGGCGATATGCATATCATGCGGCAAGAAAAAACGATTGGCAAGCTAGATATCTCGATCAGTTACGCTTCAAGCAACGAATTCAACAAGCCGCCAAATTTATCAATCCTATTTTACATGTAATACATAGATGTAAAGTTTATAATAAAAGATATGCAGTAATTATTATGTTTTATTTAAAAAGTTAGTTTACAATACATTATTTTTATTAATCCAAGAGTTGTGCGAGTTATCTAATCCCAGCCATTTCACCAAAACCTTATTTCCTTTTTTTCTCAATACTTTTTCAACGAGATAAACGTCGGGGTGTTTCACTTTTTTAAGTTCCTCAGTGTAAAAAGCTCCTTGAATCGGTTGATTACTCTCGTCTTGTAAAAGATATGTGGCTGGATTGGTCAGCTTGACTTTATAGATTGTGAAAATTTCGGTTGACCAGTTGGGTGTATAACCTTTGGAAAATGATTCACGATATTTACTTATGCGTACAAAATCACCTTTTTTAAATCTAGGTTTGCGGGGGTCGACTGTTTTCATGTGGTTGAAAGCAATAATATATTTGGCGTTTGTCTCATTAACCTTACTGGGAATAGCACCCGTTGTTGAATGCCTGGTATTATTGTATTTCTTAACAATTTTTGGTAGCAATTCCAACCATTTATATGACCCTTGCACACTAAATTCTTTCCACAATAAAGTTTTGAGTGTTCGAATAACTCTTTCTACAATGCTAGCTTTAAGGTTTGAAAATGTGCTGTAATGATTTATTCCATACTGTTGCATCAGCTGTTGGAACTCTTTGTTATAAAATTCTTTACCCATATCGGTCTGTAAGTTTTTAGGCGGGCTCATTTGGGAGAGTACTTTTTGCATAGCCTCTGTAATGTCCTTGGCATTTTTTCGCTTTACAGGTTCAGCCCAAACGAATTTACTAAAAGTATTGATTATTACAAGTATATATCCAAAACCTTTGTTAACGCTTTTATAATTATTCAGAATCGCCAAATCAGCCTGAAGAAGATCATGCAAACCTTTGACAATCACATGTCGTCTCTTGTAATTTTTACGAGCCGGACTATGCAATTCATTAACTACATCTCGCTTCACATTACTCATATTTTTGTAGAGCACACTGAATTACAAATTCAACGTAAAATTGTTTATAACTAGGGTTTAACGCAAACTGTAAAGTATCGCCTTTTTTAACAGATTTATCAACTATACCGGATTGGTCAGATATTTTTTTGTTATAGCGAATATATAGTCCATCAAAAGTGCATTTAAAATGTTCAACTTTTCCTGATACTGGTATCGTAAAAGTGCTTGTATTACAGTCTAAGACGTAAAAAAACTTGTCTGTTCCTTGACTACCATTGATTTTGAAAAAAAATTTGGTATGGAATTTATAGGGATCCCCAATATAAAAATTATCACTGAGCAGTGGTGCTGCTACAATTTCGTCAGAGGGTTTTAACGCTTGACTGCGAAGGAAGTGTTGATTGAACCTGTTAATCGGCATATTAAGATTGAATGGGCCATTTTTATCATGGGGGTGCTATTTATTCAACTGTTGCAACGGGCAAAGTAGGGTAAAATCAGCACACATATTATTTACAGAACCTACTTTAAATTCAATTTTATCGCCCTTTTTTATTTTCATGGTGGATAACTCATGATATTTATAAACCTTGCCATTTATAAAAACATCACCGTCACTCGAGTAGTGCTTACAGCTTTCGATAGAACCTTCAACAGGAAAAACGAAAGCAGTCCCTCCATTCTCTAAAACATACAAGGGATTTTTTGTCTTTTTTACCCCTATTAATCGAATGATGCATGTACTAAAATATTCTTTTGGTGTGCAAATGTAAAAGGGTGTTTTAAGTATTGGTTCAGCGGTAGAAGGAACGTCTACACATTCTGAGGTGGAGAGGTAATGTTGGTTGAAATGATTTAACGGCATGTTCACGACTAAACAATTTATAAAGTAATCAAAGTATTTATTCGATTATACCACCCTCTCGTAATTCTTCAATAATGGATATAATTTCATTGCGATGACCTGTATTCCCTGCTGCTTGAGAAGCTACAAGTAATCGTAACCTATCAACTATTTCATTGAAATCATCAAAATATTTATAATCAATGGGTTTGTTATTGTAATCCATCATAGTCAACTTCCCCCCAAGTTTTGACATTTTACGTGTCAGTACACCAGTTAATAGAGACCGAGGGGCCGTACCAGCCCTCGGTCTAATCGGATTTGGTTTTAGTTCAGGCTTAATGATGAATGTATATTTATCTTTAATATCATTGGGGAATGTTCTGATGGGTAAATCGGGGTTATGTTCTCGACGAATAGCATTTGTTCGTTTAATAATATCTACATAATTATCCACATCTCGTTTAGTATATACAATAGGGTTTTTTTTAAAAAGCAACTCGTACAACCCAGGTGTACCCAAATATGTTATATGTTTTACGATAATATCTTTATTTTTGAAGTCAAGTTCAGAATCACCAATGTAAAACTTTTCTTCGTTGGGATTATGAAAAACGCCCAAAATATGATCATATACCCCTTCCGTATCTCGTATCATCCCCTCGATAAATTCTCTAGGAAGAGGTGTGTCAAACTGTTCAAAATACTCTCTCAAAACGTTTGGGTCGGTGATTGTACGATAAAAATCACTTATGCTGTCATCGATAAATTGGTCTTGTCTGGTTCTATCTGGAATATCTCCCGAATCATTTCGAGATTCATAAGTTGTTTCATCTGTTAAAAATCTCGTGTTGTCCTGGAAAGTACTGTGAAAATCTGGATCGTTATCGGACTCAAAAAATGCTAGTTGATCGTAACGAGTTGTGGATGACTTTTTAATGTCGGTGATATTTCTTGTTTAATAGGTTTCCCCAAAGTTGAAACAAATTCTTTAAGAGGCTGGTATGATTTTTCCAATTTACTTTGAGACTCATGCCTCTGCTGTTTGAGAAGTTTATATTTCTTTTTAATATCTTGACGTGATTTTATGAGCTGTTTCCCTAATCGTTCATTCATTGTGACTAATAGATTTCACATTTTTTAAGGTCTTATATATACATCAAACCCTTTTCGATATTTTCCAGAGGATAATGCACAGTCCTTATCAATAACTAAAAATCCAAACTTATCTTTCCAACAAAACGATCCCATGTCTTTAAATTGTTGAAAACTCATGTCGATATTTGCATGGTCATCAAAAATATGTTTCAGATTAGTAACATCTTGGGGGAATACAATGAACAGATTAGCATTATCCCGAATTAGTTGTTTTGGAATCGCTGAATATGTTTGACATAAATAAAAACAATCGGTCTCTTTATGTCGACCAAAACAAAAATAATTTTTGATGATATTTTGGTCACAAGACGCCACATCGTCAAATATAACTATGGAATTATGTTTAATATTTTCGGGGAGCGGAAAATCTTCACTTTTACTAAATTCTTGGTAACCGATCTCTCGTATGGGTTGTAGTAATAATCGCAGATATTTATATTTTGGTTGCTGCAGTGATTTCGAATATAAATAAACATTTTCATATTTCATACCATTAGGATGTTCCAACAAAGATAACATTACGTTGGTTTTACCACTTCCACTAGGCCCTACTATAAGTGTTCGTTTAGAATTACCTCCAAATAATACACCGTGATTATTTTCATTATTTGTAATGTCATAGTTTTTAACTGGTAAGGAAACTTGTTGTTTTACAAGCTTCATGTTGAAGACTGTTAGTATATAAAGAGAAGCACACATATATAGGTGTTAGTATGAAAAATAAAGCGGTGCCACTTGAACGTCGTAGGACTAGAGGTAGAGGACTTGTTAATACATTAATAAATAAGCTCCCCTTTGAACTACACGCCCCTGGGGGGTATCGGTATTTAGGTCCTGGAACGAAGCTAGCAAAGAGATTAGCTCGAGGGGATAAACCAATAAATCCTTTGGACGAAGCAGCGCTACAACACGATATAGCATATTCTCAGAGCAACGATCAAAGTGAACGCCACGTGGCTGATAAAATTTTAGAGAACAGAGCTTGGGATCGTGTCAAATCCAAGGAGGCCAAATTAGGTGAAAAAGTAGCTGCCTGGTTGACAACAACAGTTATGAAAGGAAAACGCAAACTTGGAATGGGTCTCCGACGAAAACGTAAAACTAAGAAGCGTGTTATTAAACCACCAAAAATTGGAGGATTTTTACCATTTTTAATCCCATTGATTGGGGCTTTAGCTGCTGCCGGTGGCGGTGCTGCTGGTATCGCCAAAGCCGTGAACGATGCTAAAGCTAATAGAGATCAATTAGCCGAGCAGCAACGACATAATCTTGAAATGGAGCAAGCTGCTAAAGGTGGTAAAGGGTTATATTTAAGACCATATAAAGGATATGGAATGAGGCAAAAAAAACAAAAAATATGTAAAAAGGGGCGGGGTTTTTATTTAAAACCATATTCAAGAAACTCCCGATAAAATTACCTCAGCACATAATGACAGACTTTGAACTTGAAAAATATATAACGTTATTGCAAATTCCTTATTTTCGTGGCATTTACATGCGTAACTCCTTACCTACAAAAATTAACAAATACGAGTCTGGTATTATCAACTTGGATACACTGCAAGGTGTTGGAACGCACTGGACAGCTTATACAAAGAAGAGTAAAAATGTTACATATTTTGATAGTTATGGTAATTTACCACCACCAATAGAAGTCGTAAAGTATTTTACAAGTAATGGAAAAGTAGACATCCACTTCAATTACGAAACAGTACAAAGATTAGGTTACCAATGTGGACAGTATTGTCTTAGATTTTTATATAGTCAGTATAACTGAGTAGGCAACTCATTCCATAACCAACTGTCCAAGATGTCGTATACTTTTATGTTAAGTGGGGAGTCATCAATTCTAAGTGGTGACTTTAACCCACCCATTTACTTAGATGAAAATTCCGAGTATGAGATAGGATTAGCTAATTTTGATACATTCAATAGTATTCCAAACGTAACTCAAACCAATAACGTATTAGTGTGGGGTCAGAAAAGTCAATACAACTATATCATCCCTATAGGCTCCTATGAACTGGATGATATTATAAAATTAATTGAAAAAGAAATGTTTAATATAGCGGGTACTACAACCCGCATTGTGCCAGATAGTCGAACAGGGTCTGTATCAATGAAAAGCACTGAAACTATAAATTTTACAGTTGATAATTCAATAGGGGATCTGTTGGGTTTCTCAAAAGTCTTTCTTGAACCGAATAAGGTAAATACCTCAACAAAAATGATAAATATTTTAAAAGTTAATACTATATGTATTGACTGCAACATTGCAGTCGGATCATTTTTGAATGGAGAACCAGTCCACATTATACATCAGTTTTTCCCCCAAGTTCCCAGTGGGTATAAAATAGTGGAGCAACCTTTAACCATACTCTATTACCCTGTAAGCATTAAAACCATAAACAACATTACTGTTAGGGCTCTCGATCAAAGCGGTAATTTAATTGATTTTCAAAAAGAAACTATTACTGTTCGCTTACATCTTCGAAAAACTAATTGAAATGGTTTGGCAGTTTAATCGTATACACCCATATAAAAGCACATTTATTCACAAAACTATCAGTAGAGGGAAAACCACAGCATTGTTAACGTCTACAAATCGGAAATTTTTGCAGTCTTTGGGTTTCAAAGTGTTGGTATAATGGAAGTTTTACATGTTACGGGCGAACCTTTTAGCGACACTACCATTGAAGACTATCAATTCCATACATACCAACCGTATTCTTCTGCTAACCTCAACTATAATGATGAAATAAGAATTCCAATTCAAGATCTAGAAGCTCATACTCTCCCCAGTAATTCAGTTCTGTACATAGAAGGGAAATTACTGACTGATAAAAATACTGTTCCAACAAAATTTAACTTTATTAATAACGCTATTGCGTTTTTATTTAGAGAAATCAGGTATGAGTTGAATGGTGTAATTATTGACGCTGTCCGACAAGTTGGTATAGCTACGACAATAAAAAATTATCTATCTTTAAACGAAAATGAGAGTAAGCTGATGAATAATGGGGGGTGGTATCCAAACAATGGAAAAATTCTAACAGATTCCAAGGGTAATTTTAATATATGTATTCCTTTAAAACTAATCATGGGTTTTTTTGAGGATTTCAAGAAAATTATAATTAATATGAGACAAGAGTTGATTATAATTCGAGACAAAGACGACATCGATGTTGTAGTTGCTTCTGATGAGTCTGAGAAACCAAAAATTGAGCTATTGAAAGTTTATTGGAATGTACCTCACATAACTCCAAGCATTAAAGAACAGCTGAGACTAAATAAAATTATTCATAGCAATATTGATCTACCAATTAAATTTAGGAGCTGGGAACTGATTGAATATCCTGCTCTTACAGATACTACTCGTCACACCTGGCCCGTCAAAACGACGACTAAAATTGAAACACCCCGACATATTGTGGTAGCATTCCAAAAGGGTAGAAAGGGCAAACTTTTGAAAGATATGAGTAAATTTGATCACTGTAACTTGACTAATTTACGTGTGTTTTTGAATTCTGAGCGTTATCCTTATCATGATTTACATCTAGATTTTGATAGTAATCGTTTTGCCACTTTGTATGAGATGTTTGCCAATTTTCAAGAAAGTTATTACCACATCCAAACTAATCAACCTATATTTAATCCAGAAGAATTTAAAACCAAAGCCCCCATCGCCCACATCGACTGTTCTCGTCAAAAGGAGGTTTTACAGAGTGGTTCTATTGTTCTTCGAATAGAATTTGAAACCAGTAAAAATGTGGGTAATGATGTATCAGCATATTGTTTGATTATACACGAAAAAGAATTTTATTACAATCCCATGACAAAAATTGTTAGACAAGTGTAATGCGCATGCGTTTATGTGTTAAAAGTCTGCAGCAGCATGAAGTTTCTTTCAGTACACTATGGGATTTCGTCAACGACTCGAGCAGTATATTATTAACTTGGCTAAACTCAAAGCTGATATTGAGTGGTATAAAAAGAAAAAGCAACTAGTTGAACACTTTAAAAATCTACAAATATGAGATTAGTGATGGATGTTCAGGGTTTTAGGATTGAAAACAATAAATTTATAGTGAAGGAATTTGCGGCATACAACGGAAATCAGGTTTGTCATTATGTGTTTAAACCACCATTTCCTTTACGAATGCTGTCCCCCGATTTGCACAGACAGGCTGTTTGGCTCATGAAAAAGCATCACTCTATTGACTGGAATGTTGGTTTCACACCAATACATTTGTTTGGTAATATAGTTGCTAATTTAACAAATGATGCTGACGTGGTTTACGTTAAAGGAAAAGAGAAGGCTGACTATATCAAAAAATATTCATTGGCTCCAGTTTACGAATTTGAAGAACACCCTCCAGTTATTTCATCTGAACCGAAATGTTTTTACCATAGTAATATTAATTGTATTTGTGCGCTATCGAATGTATTTTTTTTATATGAAAACTTTATAATGAAAGAATAAAATAATATAATGACTTTCAATTCACCTTCAGACCTATTGCGCATGCGTTTTCTTGTATATAAATGTAATTACAGAATTGATTCTGTTTAGTTTCATCATGCATTGTATCAAGTGCGGTAAGCGATTTTCTAGAGCTTACAATCTTCGTCGACATCAGTTATGTTGTGGTCAACGTTCAACTACTTGTGACAGTTGTGGAAAACAGTTTTCAAGGTTCGATAACCTCAAAAATCATCAACGTAAGAGTTGTGATGGTCCATCTTTTATTCCTAAAAAAAGACTTAGACCTATGGGTATGGAAGTGTTGGAACCCGGTGTTACCAAGTTACATCACGCATTCAAAACCAGAATAGCTTCCTATCGGTTTTCCATTCCAGATAAAAAGACAAATTATATGGATTTTCTCAATGAGGTTCAACCAAAAGTATTAAATAAAATTCAAGAATACCTTCAGCAACATTATTCATTAAAAATAAATTTTGAAATATTCGGTATATACATAATACCAGAGAAGGAGATTTCAGATATAAAGTCTATGAATACAGCCAACAAAGTTGTGACTACATCAACCGATTTGAAACATGTATATGCAGAATTTAAAGATGAAATTATGAACCAGGCTTCAGAGTTTCAAGAAAAAGATAGTGGGTGGGCACTTCAAGAAATAATGTTTTTAGATGTGAACATAAACCGGTTTAATGCAATTTCCGCTTCTTCTTATGTCAAGTTGCCAAGGGCGATAATTAGAAAACAGACTGTTTTAAATATCCGGAATAATGATAATGCATGTTTCGCTTGGTGTGTGAATGCAGCAATATTTCAACCCCAAGGAGATCCCACGAAGCCAGAATCTTACCCCCATTTTGATACCTTGCTAGATTTCACAGGAGTAGAGTTTCCGGTAACCCTGAAAGACATTATAAAATTCGAGAAATTGAATAATATATCTGTAAATGTTTATGGGTTGGAATCAGAATTTAAAGATGGAAAAAAAAATATGAAGTTGTTGGCCCCCTTCATTTTACGTCAGAGCGGAAACCGACCCATATTAATCTCTTATTGATAACTGATAGAGATGGAAACACTCATTATACTCTCATCGGGGATTTATCTAAATTATTGAGAAGTCAAAAGACAACGCACAAAGAGAGAACTTTCTTTTGTGATGGATGTCTACAAAGTTTTTCAACAGAATCCAAATTACAACACCACCAAGAAAATGATTGTACTCACATATACACTAAGCTACCAACTTCTGAAATTAAAATAAACAAGTGTGGGGAGTGGTTACCAGAAAATACATTAAAATTCATCAACTTTGAAAAACAGCTGCAAGTTCCATTCGTTATATACGCGGACTTTGAAAGTTTATTAAAACCGATAGATCATACTGAACCCCATGCTGGTGAATCCTTCACAGTTAAAGTGTGTGAACATGAGCCTTACTCGTTTGCTTTTTATGTAAAGTGTACATATGACGATAGTTTATCCAAATTTGAAATTTATGAAGGTGCCGATGCAGCCCAAGTCTTCATACAAAAATTGGATTCAATAGTTCAAGATTTGTACAATAACATGTTATACCGATGCGATCATTAACACCTGAGGAACAAGATAGATATGACACTGCTACCGTTTGTCATATTTGTGGAAGACCATTTGATGTTTTTGATAAAAAGGTTATGGATCATTGCCATGTTACCGGAAAATTTAATAATGCAGCCCATAACTCTTGCAATTTAAATTATAAACTTCCGAAATATATTCCAGTCTTTCTACATAATTTAAAAAATTATGATTGTCATTTATTTATCAAAGAACTGACCACCAAAGGTGAAAAAATCAGTGCCTTACCCCAAACAAAGGAGAAGTATATATGCTTCTCAAAATCTATTTTGGTGGAAAAGTTTAGTGATCCCAAGATACGAGATGTGTATATGACATTAAAATTTGTTGATTCCTTTAGTTTTCTAGCTAGTTCATTAGAAAAACTGGCTTCTACGTTGAATCCTGAACAGTGTAATGAGGTACGAAAGTTTTTCCCAAAACATTTTAATTTAATGAGACAAAAAGGCGTGTTTCCGTATTCATATGTGACATCTTTTGATAAACTACGCGAGCGACAATTACCATATAAGGAACATTTTTTTGATACCTTAAAAGGTGTTGATATCTCTGATGAGGAATATGCACGAGCTCAACTCGTATGGAATACTTTCAACTGCACAACTATTAGTGATTATGCAAAGTTATATTTAAAAACTGACGTGTTGCTTCTTGCCGACGTCTTTGAGAATTTTCGCAAAGTTTGTCTTAAGGAATATAAGTTGGATCCAGCTCACTACCTTACCGCTCCTTCCCTGAGTTGGGATGCCATGTTGAGATGTACTCAGATTGAACTACAACTTTTAACCGATGTGGATATGCTTCACTTCTTCAAAAAAGGAATTCGAGGCGGAGTAGCTCAATGCAGCAAGAGGAAAGCTGTAGCAAACAATAGATACTTGGAAACCTTTGATGTGAACAAACCAGAGAGCTACATAATGTTTTTAGATGCTACAAACCTTTACGGGGCTGCAATGAAGGAATATCTACCATTTGGTGACTTTAGGTGGTTAACTGAATCTGAAATTGAATTATTCGATGTCGATACTATTGAAGATGATTCGCCTAAAGGATATGTTTTGGAAGTGGACTTGGAGTATCCTACCAACCTGCATGATGCACATAACGATCTTCCTTTCTGCCCGAAAGTATCATCCCTCCAAAATCCAAATATTCAAAGCTGATACCGAACTTGAACGATAAAACCAAATACATAATACACTATCGTAACCTTAAACAGTGTTTGAAAAATGGTTTAAAATTGAAAAAGATTCACAGAGTTATCGAGTTTTTACAGTCTGCGTGGCTAAAGACATACATTGAACTTAACACCAGTCTACGCAACAAAGCTACAAATGCCTTTGAAAAAGATTTGTTTAAACTTTTAATCAATGCAATCTTTGGAAAAACGATGGAAAATGTTGAAAAAAGAAAACGTATAATTATATCAAGTCATTGGGAAAACACCAGAGGATCCCTGGGAGCGAAAACTTTAATTGCGAAACCAGAATTCAAATCTTGTTCTGTGTTTAACGATAATTTGGTGGCGGTTCAACTGAATAAAATTAAAGTAGTGTATGATAAACCGTTATATGTAGGATTTTCAGTTTTGGATATTTCAAAGACTATAATATATGAGTTTTATTATGATTATGTTAAACAACAGTATGGTGATTCTGTTAAGTTGTGTTATACGGATACTGATTCATTAGTGTTGGAAGTATTTACTGAAGATTTCTACAAAGACATGAAGGAAAATATTGAATATTTCGATACATCCAATTATCAGACAAATAATATCCATGACATTCCTAAAACAATATCTATTGTCGGTAAAATGAAAGACGAGTTTGCTGGTGTAATTGTTGAGTCTTTCTATGGAACTGGTGCTAAAGCATATTGTGTTAAATTATCGGAACGATACAACAAGTCTGATATTTTAAAGAAGGCTAAAGGTATTTCTAAACATATAATTGAAACTCAACTCCATCTTAATGACTATAAACAAATCGTTGAAACTGGCGGTATTGTATATAGAAAAATGTATGTTTTTCTTTCCAATATGCATATTATCCACACAGAATTAAAAAACAAGGTGGCTCTTTCTTCAAAGGATGATAAGAGGTATGTAATACCACATGACACAAATACTCTAGCATGGGGGCATTTTCTCCTAAATCCATCCTCCAATTCAGGCACATTAGATGATCTTCTCCAAGCATTAGAAGAAGAAGAAGCAGTGGAGAATTTTTTCAGTGATGTGAATATAGAAGAATACTTAGATTCTACAGATTTTGATTTTTTAGATGTTTAACAAAAAATAAATGTTATTTATATACTTATTTCTTTTATTTCAACAAACGAAGGACAATTTTATAAAATATTCTACCAGTCACAATAGTAGAACATGTAGCTATATAATATAATATATAAGTATGCGTATTTATGTGTGTGCTTGCGACCTGGTGAACTGCATACAACTGCAATCATTCGGATTCTTGGTATTTTCCATTACCTTTGAAAAGACGCACTTTATATGTTGTACTATTGGTAGGTATTTCAGCTTTTAGGGTTACTGCATTATTTGGTGTATACGATTCCATTCGTGTCCATTTTTCAGGCCAACTATCATTTTTTGTACCATTACTATCAAAACATACAAACACTTCTCTAATATTATATGGATGCTGTATTAAAAGGTAGTTACCAATAATAGCTTGCAATATTATAAACGTTGGGGCCTGCATATCGACTAATACTAAATAAATGTTAATATATCCAATCTTTTATATATGATTTTTTGACGTTTCACATTTTTGTGTATTTCATTTCTATTATTATTGGTGGAACCCTTTTTTAGTCGGGCAGTGATGGATAATAGCATGGATTAAATATTGTTGTATCAATCAACCCCTCTCCTACCAATTCACCAGAGTCATCCTCTTGTACATCACTATTTTTTACGATTTGCACTTTTAATTCATGGATACAGTTCACATTTAACAGGCTATACAAATCACATGGAATTACAAATTCGTAGATAGTATCATGTTTGAAATATCTATAGCCGATTCCAATGTTCTTATTATTTACATCTTTGATACACCAATATACAGCATTTGCAGCGATGCTTGCTAATCTTGGAGCACTGTAGTATAAACAGTCTGAATTAAAAATAAGCTCTGGTGTAACACACCTACTAGCTTCCATTTCTACTCAAATTAATAATAATTCACTCACTACTCTTCACTACATATAGTGTAATTGACTACTGCTCTGTATACCCCCTCCTATTAAATGTAGTTACTTTCGGTGCACCCTGTATAATTTTTATTTTCCGTGTTCCACATGCATCACTGATTTCTACGAAACCCTGAGTCATTTCCTAGAGGTCAACTGCGGCCATTAACCCTGCTCAAAATCCCCTTAACTGCTTCCCCATGCACAGTCATTTCCTAGAGGTCAACTGCTGTCAGGCTGCTCAAAATCGCCTTAAAAGGTTCCCCTTTATATATCTACTCACGCTGAGTCCTGCCGAGAAGAACTACTGCGTCACGGAAAAAGAATGCCTTACTATTGTTTGGGGGATTGAAAAGATGCGTCCTTATTTAGAGGGCTACCATTTCACGGTTGTTACCGATCATCAATCTCTTAGATGGCTGCATTCAATAGCTAGTCCATCCGGACGTTTAGCTAGATGGAGTATTTTTCTGCAGCAATATGACTTCGAGATACAGTACCGTAAAGGTGCTCTAAATCGTGTGGCCGACGCTCTGTCCAGAAATCCGCTACCAATGACCGCCGAGGCCGACCCACCATCTGTACTCTGTCTGGCCGATGTACCCGCCGAATGTTCATGGTACCGGAACAAAAAGGAAGAGGTCCTGAAGGATCCAGAGAAGTTTCCGGACTACTGCATTAAAGAAGACCGACTGTACCGTCATTTCTGGGATATCAATGATTTCAGAGAGCCAGAAATGTCCGATCCCTGGAAACTATGCATAACGAAGTCCGACCGAACCCGAGTCCTGCAAGAAAACCATGATGCTCCTAATGCAAGACATCTGGGAATTGCTAAAACCATTACTCGTATTGCAAAATTGTACTATTGGCCGGGTATGTTCCGTGATATCACTAAGTACGTCAGGAGATGTCTCCAATGTCAGAAGTATAAGCCTTCGCAACAAAAGCTTCCCGGGAAAATGCAACCGTCCCCTAATCGACGGCCATGGGAAACTGTCAGTACCGATATTGTTGGACCGCTGCCCCGCAGTAAAAATGGAAACTGCTACATCGTAATGTTCCAAGACCGTTTCACAAAATGGGTACAGTGTAAACCGATTAGAAAAGCGACAGCTAGGTCGATAAGTACCGTTTTTTACGAAGAAGTTCTGACCACTTTTGGATGCCCCCGCACCGTGTTATCCGACAATGGAACGCAATATGATAGTAAGCTCTTCAATGATATGTTGAAGGAGTTAGGAATCCGCCATCGATTCACCCCTCCATATACACCACAGGCTAATCCCGTTGAACGAGCTAACCGTACTTTAAAAACCATGATAGCTCAATTTTGCGAACAAGACCACCGAGATTGGGATCTGAGAATATCCGATCTGAAATTTGCAATTAATAACTCTAGGCACGAGTTACGAAACGTAAACCGTCAACGTTAATATTATTTTTAGTCTACTAAGCTTTTATACCAGATCTTATAAATTAACACAAATTGTGAATTAAATCAGATTGTTTGTAACCTTCATGTAATGAACGTCTCAATTTTGTAGTTTTTCGTTTTTTAAAAAGTATTTTTCGAAGTTAAGGAACATTTTTGGCGCAGTCAGTAGGATTTTCGGAAATTAAACGTATAGTACGGGTGATTTTTCGTTTCAACGATTAACCGAAAATTTGAACTTTAAGTTATCGGTAGTTCGAGAGTATATCGAATTGTGAACTGTTAAATCCGTTTGAGTGAATATCGATTGGATTCCGATAGTTCCAGACAACCGATCACCAGCTTCGAGGAAGAAAGAAAAACGAAGATTACAGCCTGGGTACAAAACAGCATCGTTTGGACCTTTAGGAATTAGAATAAGTTAGAAGTAAGAAGATGAGAACAGTAATTCTATTGTAAGTAAGCTCAGTTATTCCCTCAAATTCCTTTTTTCCTCTGATAGTAAAAACATATATTTTACAAATTTTTATGAGTGATCAAGAGATAAATCAATTAGAAAGTTTATTAGAAAATAGTTTAAGTTTAGTCGATACAGATTCTTCAGATAATTTGATAGAAAATTCTTTAGATTTAGAAAATTTTATTGAAAATTTAAATATGACGGCGCCAGCAGTTAACTATTCATTGCTTAAATTATATTTAGACTCTATTCCATGTTATGACGGAAACCCTCATACTTTAACTATATTCATAGGAAATTGTGAAAGTCTCATTTCAGTATTCGCTAGTGAAATTGATGTAGCTTTGAACACATTTTTGTTAAAAGCTATTATTGGTAAACTTACAGGGAGAGCTCAAATGTTAATTGGTTCCCGAACAGAGTTAAGATCTTGGAATGAAATTAAAGATTCTTTAAATTTAAGTTTTGGCGATCAACGGAATATTGATTGCCTAGTTCAAGATCTAATTAATTTAAGACCATTTAAAAATGAACCTCCCTATAACTTTGGCATGCGTTGTCAAGACGCACGCAGTTTAATTTTTTCTAAATTAAATTCATTAGTGATAATGAACGTAAAATTCATCTTGAAAATTACGATAATTTAGCTTTAAAAACTTATATACAAGGTTTACCTTTACCATTACAAACAAATGTTCGATTACGATTACCAAATAATTTAGAAAAAGCAATGAGTTTAGTGATTGAAGAAGAAATAATAACTTAAACTCTAACAATACTTTTAGACCAAGTATACGAGTAACACCTGCTAAAAATCCCAATTATCGACTACCAACTCCTGCATTTTCACCAAATTTTAGTAATGTACAATCTTATCAATCAATGCCACAATTACCTCCTCCAATTTTCCAACCAAATCCCCTACCACGTCCACCTTTTATGAATTCGAATCAATTTAGACCAAATTTCCAGACAAATAATAATTCCAATTGGCGTCCCAATAATAATTTTTCTAATCAACGTCCCCCTGTTTTTCAAAACCTAAATCGTCAACCGAATCACCAAAAACCAAATAATCGACCCAACAATCTCCAAAATTATAAATCAGAGCCAATGGACACTTCTTCAGGAAATACTAGATTCCAGCCTAAAGCAAACTTTATATCAACCGAACTTTATAATCAAACCATTAGTAATCCAAACCAATATCAATATATAAATGATAATATTACATCTAAAAGTCAAATTGAACCCCAAAATCCAAATCAAGAGGAAAGTTCAAATGACATTGATCCTTATTCTTATGAACCAGAAATACAATACACTCACGATTATAATAATTATCTTTCTACATATGTTAACAACAGTGTAAGAGATTATCAAGAAATAGATACATACGATGACCCTGAACTTCTAGAAACTGCAACTCAGGATTTTACCCAAGTCACACACTCACACAACCAGACATAATACTTTTGAATGCACTAAAAGCAAATTTACCTTTTATCAAAATTCCAGAAATTAACGCAAACTTTTTAGTTGACACCGGCAGTTCAAAATCTCTTATTAATCCAGAATTAGCTTACAAGTTTTATGAAAATCGCATTTTTAAAGAACAATTTAATATTCAAACAGCACATAACATCTCTTATCATGACGAGGTCGCTTACATTCCTTTATTTAACATTTTTAACTTAAAAGAATTTCATAAATTTTATCTTTTTAAATTTAGTAATAGATTTGATGGTATAATTGGTGTGGATCTGTTAAAACAATTGAATGCCAATATAAATGTTAATCAAAAACAAATAATTACTCCAAACGCAGTTATTCCTTTAATTTTTGACTCAAGTAATGACCACACTGATATCAAAAATCATTCTATCATTATACCAGGTCGTTGCCAACAAGTTGTCAAAATTCCGGTAACTGAATCAAATGGCATAGGTATACTTGAATATGAAAATTTTGGAAAAGGTCTTGAAATGCCAAAAGCTTTAGTGAATATTTTTAATAACTTTGCAATAACAACAATTATTAACAGTAATGAAAATTCAGTTAAATTAGATATTAATGAACCTTTCAAAATTGAAAATTTAAACTTAGTTGAAGTCAATTTTTTCGAAAAAATGGATATTGATTCCGATTCTCAATTATCAATTTCACAAGATAATAAACTTAAAGCAAATTTAAAACATTTCAGACTTTCCCATTGTAATGATGAAGAGAAAAATGCTATTAAAAATCTTTGTTTCCAATATCGAGATATATTTTATTGCGAAGGAATACCATTAAGTTTCACTAATCAAATAAAATATAAAATAAATTTGACAGATGATAGCCCAATTTATGCAAAATCTTATCGATTTCCCGAAAACCATAGGGAAGAAGTAAATAGACAAATTACAAACATGTTAGACGAAGGTATTATCGAATGTTCCACTTCCCCCTTCTCTTCACCAATTTGGATTGTACCAAAGAAACTAGACGCTTCAGGTAAAAAGAAATGGCGTTTGGTAATTGATTACAGAAAATTAAACGAAAAAACCATTCAAAATCGATACCCAATACCACGAATACACGAAATACTAGACAGATTAGGTAGAGCAAATTACTTTACGACACTTGACCTTGCTAGCGGTTTTCACCAAATCGAAATAGACCCACAAGACGTTGACAAAACTGCTTTTAGCACTCCCCAAGGACATTTTCATTTCAAACGTATGAGTTTCGGACTTAAAAATGGTCCATCGACATTTCAAAGTGTCATGGACAATGTATTACGAGGACTGACAGACGAATCTTGCATAGTTTATTTGGACGACATTTTAATATACAGTACATCCCTTCAGGAACACCTAGAAAGACTAAAATCCGTATTTAATAGACTTAGACAGCACAATTTAAAAGTTCAACTTGATAAATCTGAGTTTTTGCAAAAGACAATAATGTATTTAGGACATGTAATTACCCCCGATGGCGTGAAGCCAAACCCAGACAAAATTTCTGCTATAAACAATTATCCAGTTCCTAAAACCCAAACAGAAATAAAGCGTTTCCTAGGACTTTTAGGCTATTATAGACGTTTTATCCCAGACTTTGCTAAGATTACTAAACCCTTGACAAAATGTTTGAAAAAGGACTCGAGAATTTTACATGACGATGAATTTATAAATTCCTTCCAAATTTGTAAAGAAATACTAACTAATGACCCCATTTTACAATACCCGGATTTTTCTAAGACATTTATACTTACAACAGATGCTAGTAAATATGCAATCGGTGCGGTTTTATCTCAAGGAAATGTACCTAATGATAGACCCATAGCATTTGCTTCACGAACCCTAAACGAATCCGAAATAAATTATTCAGTTATCGAAAAAGAATTGCTTGCCATTGTATGGGCATGTAAACATTTCAGGCCATATTTATATGGAAGACAATTTCACATTTATACAGATCATAAGCCCCTTTCTTGGTTATTTAGTCTCAAAGAACCTAACTCAAAATTAGTTAGATGGCGTTTAAAACTAGAAGAGTTTGATTACAAAATATTTTATAAAAAAGGTAAATTAAATTCTAATGCTGATTGCTTATCCCGAATTCCAATCAATGCATTAGAAACCGAATCAGTAATTAATAACCCCGGAAATGCACATGATGACATTCTAGATTTCTTACAGCAACTGGCCGAAACTATTCCAACAGACCCTCAACCTTCTACTAGTAATACAAACCCATCCAAAATAAATATTTTATCTGACATTCAAATGCAAAAACCCACAAACACACAAGAAAATGACGAACGTAATAGTTTAAATACACCAGAACCCTTTTGGACAAAAAATAACTGTGACGACCCTGACGACTCTGACGACTCTGAAACAAATCATTCAGCAACTGAAAATACTAGTAACGGTATACCGATTCTTGACGAAATGATAAATAATAAGGTACACCAAATTTTTGTTTATCCAAATTTATATTCAAAAACAGATGTTTCCCATGAAACATACGAAAATCAAAGAATAATGAAAATCAAAATTCCCGAAATAGACAATGAAAGCTTTATTTTTCACTTTATTGCTGAATATACAGATTTAAGCAATACTTTTTATATGTACTTCCATAATGAAAATTTATACCGTGATTTTAATAACGTTTATTTAAAACATTTCTCTGCAAACGGTCCAAAATTAATTAAATGCACCAAATTAAAGAATACAATTAAAGATAAAGAAGAAATCATTTTACTAAGAAACTATCACGAAGGTCAAAAGAATAAATACGCCAGACAAATTCCCTATGTTCCTTTAGTGTTGACAGAAACAGCTAGTAAACCCTTTGAAATTATTCATATGGATGTTTTCATCTATGAAGGTAAAAACTATCTAACTTTAACCGACGCTTTTACTAAATTTGATCAAGCTATCTTTATTCCAGGTAAATCTGCAATACTCATTAGTAAAGCACTTATTAAATATTTTGTTTCTTTTGGTGTTCCCCAATTAATAATAGTAGACAGAGGCACAGAATTTAATAACGAAACAGTCAAAGATCTTTTAGCATTACATAAAATAAAAGTACATTTTACAACACCAGGGCACCACGAGTCAAATTCAATAGCGGAAAGATTACATTCTACTCTAGTAGAACACTTACGACTTTTAAGAGAAATTTACCCAGACGAAAATGACTTAATGGACTATGCAATAATTGGTTACAATAATTCAATACATAGCTCCACAAATTTTACACCATACATACTCATTCTAGAAACCCTAACGAAATATTTCTGACTCAATCATTTTATACCGACTACGTAACCAACCATAAAGAAAAATTAAAACACCTATACAAAGAAGTGCAAGAAAACTTAGACAAAAGAAAACAGAAATTAATAGAGAAAACAAACACACAAGGTGACATAAACCCAGAATTTAAAATAGGTCAAACTGTATTCAAACTTAACCCCAAAAATCGAAATAAAAAAGATAAAAGATTTTTAGGACCTTACAACATAACAAAAATATTAGATAGAAATAAAGTTGAAATATCTAGAAAATTATTAAAAAGGAAAAAACTAACATTAGACAAACAAATAATACATATTAAAGAACTAAAGAAACCTCCCGTTGCAGGTTCCTCTTCTGGACCACCGTCGCAGGACTAGACACACCCAAATTTCACAATCTAAATGATAATCCTGGACTTTATCCCCTCCATAAAGGAAACGCAAAAATAAAATCAAACTATTGGACGTTTATACAAATATTTGATATTACAAACATAACTAAAGAATTTCTTGTATTAAAAGAACAATTCAATAATATTTATGACTCCTTATCGAAATCTCCTAAAATTTATAACTTTACTGAACATTTTAAAAATTCTTATCACATGATTCAATTTATCGAACATAAAATATCCCTCCAATTAGATCAATTAAACCCATTTTGGAAAACTCGATGACGAAGATCATTATTTGACGGACTAGGATCTGCAATAAAATTCATAACAGGAAATTTAGATCAAAATGATGCAAAACGATATGATGAAGCCATTACATCTTTATCCAACAATCAAAACCAATTAAAATCTCTTATCGAAAATCAAATTACTTTACTCCAATCATCCATTAAAAACTTTGAAAATAATTCTAAAATCTTAGCTCATAACCAATTAATATTAAGCTCACGTATTAATTATTTACAAAACTTAATTAAAGGTTTAAAAATTGATAACGTAGAAACTTATCATTTTTTTGCAATAGAGCAAATCGCTTCACAATTTTCTATTAGCTTTCAAATAACATACAATATACTTGAAGTAATTGAAACAGCTATAAGCTTTGCAAAACTTAACACTTTTCATAATTCTATAGCTGATCCCAAGGACTTATTTTCTGAAATCGTAGAAGTCAGTAAAAATATTGACAGCAATAATAAATTCCCAATTGAATTGAAACTGCAAAATATTTTATTATTTGAAAAAATCATTGAAATTAAAAGTTATAGTAACGGTAACAAAATTATGTTCATACTTGAAATACCTATTGTTGAAAATTCAGAATATAGTTACTATCATTCTTATTCTTTACCCACTCCATCAACACAATCCTTCAAAACCATTATACCAAAGTCAAAATTTATCCTTTTAAATGAGCAATACTACGCCTTCTCAGACTCAATTAATTGTGAAGAAATATCTCAAGAAGAATTCCTCTGCACAGATCTTCAGAAGCTAACAATGACTTTACATGTACCTTGCGAAGTCCAACTTATTAAATATTATCAATCAACAAATAGATGTCAACAAATTCCAGCGGAGATCAGTAATACCAAAATTCAGAAAATAGAAGACAACCAATGGATAGTAATCACTCCATCTCATGTGGTGGCTTCCCAAAAATGTGGTAAAGTAATAAACAATATCCCATTGAACGGTAGTTATATAATTGAACTAAATAATCAGTGTGTAGTTTCAATAAACAATATTACATTAAAGACTTTTGCAAGTAAAATGCCAAAATATAAAAGTGTAGAACTCCCCAAGTTACAATTTTCAAATGAAAATTCAAAAATGAACTCTTTAAACTTAAGTAAAGTGCAAATAGATTCAGTGAACTTAGACGAACTCAGTAATATTCAAAATGTGCTCCAAGAAGACAAAATCAAACTAACAAAATTAGAGTTACCTCCTGTACATTTTCAAAACATTAGCTTCTACACTATTTTATTATATGTTATAGTTTTTTCAAGCATAGTTCTACTAGTTTTCAATAGCATTAGAAGAAAACATAAGCAAACCAGTCAGAAAATTACAAAAAACCAGGCAACCAAGGACTTCAAGAATTTTCCAGTGATTTCGAACTCTGAAGAAACTCCATAGTTCTCTCTTAGGCCGGAGGAGTTACGAAACGTAAACCGTCAACGTTAATATTATTTTTAGTCTACTAAGCTTTTATACCAGATCTTATAAATTAACACAAATTGTGAATTAAATCAGATTGTTTGTAACCTTCATGTAATAAACGTCTCAATTTTGTAGTTTTTCGTTTTTTAAAAAGTATTTTTCGAAGTTAAGGAACATTTTTCACGACTCTACCGGTTTCTCTCCTGCCTTTCTCAATTTTGGAAGAGATATCGACATCCCGAACACACTACGCCGAGAAGTCGAGCAAAATCATGTGACTGAAGGACCCGAACAACCCAAAGATGCAGAAAATACCGAGAATGAAGTTTCAGAACAGTACTTACTTCGTTTGAACAAATTGCAAGAGTGTTTCGATCTAGTCCGTCTGAGTTTGTCTAGAGCATTTACGAGACAAAGCCGATATTACAATCTACGCCGACGTGACTGGAGATGTACCATAGGAGATTCGGTCATGAAAAAAGAGCATACCCTGTCGTCCGCGGCAGATCATGTGGCCGCGAAACTTGCCCCGAAATATTCCGGTCCGTATAAAGTGGTGAAAGTTCTATCTCCAGTTGTGTATGATTTAAAAGATGCACAAGGCAAGCGTTATTACCGAATACATATCAAAGACTTGAAACCGATTTCGGCGGAATGCGAATAATTAGTTATTTTCAGAATGAAACCGAGATGTGATGTACCACCCCGTGGGAGCGATCCCTTACCCACCCGAAACCCGGTACAAGACCGAGCCGAACGTCTCCGGCAAAGGAACCGAGACTCCCATATCCGGGGATTGGCCCAGAAATTTCGAGAGCGGCCACCACGGGAAGAGGAAGTTATAGATCTAACTTCCCCTATATCTTCCCCTGCACCCTTTTTCCCGACTTTCCCTGTGTCCAGCCCCATAGCTTCTCCCTCCCCTGATACCTCGGCGACTCCAGAAACGCCCCTATTTCCGGAAGACTTTGGTCCATCATGGGAAGACCCAGATTTGTTGTACGAGTGGATAACGGATACCGGGCCTACGTTCCTGGAAGACCTGATGGCTATAGAGCCGTATATACCAGGCAACACACCACCGCCATCACCCCCCGGTCCTGAAGCCGGCACGTATGTAGAGACGGTCACGCTGGAAACCGTTATTCGGAGGGAGATTATCCTGCCAGCCGATGTAGAGGAAGTGGTCCGGTGCTGCGAAGAGATCACCAGACGATCGGATGTGCACTACGCCTTCGAACCGTTACTTCCGCCGCCTCCTGCCCCAAATGTTCCACCCCAAATGGTAGCAGGTCCCACGGAGCAACAACAGTTAATTACCTTCTCCCTTCAGCAACTCAATGACCGTCCGTGGCCGTCCGAATGGGTCAACCGTAGTCGGGTGTTTCGGCCCGCAAATACCGATCCGCGACGTTGGTGTAGGGTGTATTTACTCGACGACCGGGGTGTACGGTGTAAAATATACCTACCGCCCGTGAACGAACACTAACACGGTGTTAGTACGTCTCAATAATTTTAGTAGGATTTTGGTTTTAGTTCTTTGTGGTTATGTGGATTGAATATAGGATTTTCTTTTGTTTTTTGGGGGGAAAACCGGTTGAATCAGTCAAACTCACGCGAAGTGTGATATTTCCCGCACACGAAACTTTGTTCGTACATCCCGTTGCGGATACAATTATAAAACTGCCTTTTCGTTTCTAGATTTCCGGCCTCCGACTTTATACACCATGGCTTCCGAGTCTTCCTTCGAAATATTAGATATAAACGGGACGGAAAGTTGGGATGACGACGATCTCATGTCCGTAACGTTTCAGCGATCAGTGGACCCACCTAGTACCAATCCAGAGCCGACCGACGGCTCACCCGTCTCAGCAAAACTGGTTGTGAGCCCGGTATCCGATTTTAGACAAATGGACTTGGAAATTCCGGAGAATTCAAGCAGGTCCTCCGAATTAAATGAAGTACCGGAGGAGATTAGACGAGGGACCGGTCATTCGTCTAGCCATGCATACCGGCCGTCGAGCGAGCGATCATACGATGATATTTACCTACCCATTGAGAGGGGTTTATGTTGGAAGTGTGGATACCCTGGACACCGCCGTGACGCATGTACGCGCGAGAAAGCTATCCTATTCTGTTCCCGTTGTGGCCGGATTGGTCGAATGTCCAGAGATTGTTCATGCAGGAAGCCGACCGCCAGGACCGCCCTTATTGCCTCGTCTTTACGGTGTTCCCGCTGTAATCATTCCGGGCGGATAGCAAAGGACTGTACCTGTGGAAAGCTGTCCGTAAGACGAGCTACCAGCCGAACCATTTCCCGACCGGTACCCAAGCCAAGAAAACGCTCCGTAGCAACACAGGCACTGATAGTCTCACGATCCCGCCAAGATGTTGGCATTTAATGCGAACTCTGTGACTGTTCCCTGAAAATTCCGGAAGGCATCACTGGTGTTCGCCAGCGGTATTCAACGCTTCGGAACAGCTCTACATGTAGAGGAGTGAGGCAACGTTCTTCCAGCTCATATCTCAACCGGAGTACGAGGAGTTCCAGGCTCCAGTGATACCAGTGAGGTTTGGAATGATAATCATTCTGCCACAAGACTCGATAGTTTTATGGAGTAAAGACATTCTGCTTTGGGTGAAAAAGATTCGTTTTAGGTTATAATAAAAAAAATGTAATAAATGCAACCTTCACTTTCATTTATTAATTTTTTTTACCGACGAAAGAGGGGGATGTAACGTTGTTACTATTTTTTTTCGATATCCGGCAGTATATATTTCAGTTTTTGTTAGTTTCACCCCTCTGTCGTAGCTAGCTATTAAATTTGAGTATTAATATTTATTTTGATATTTTATATGTAGTACTTTTCAAACATCTGGTATATATTACCTGTATGATTTACGGTACCGTTCGCGCAAATCAGTCCGCGCATTTCTTAAGATTTGTAAGTAGGAGACCTCCTGAGTGGGGTCTAGAGAAAAATGGATAAAACGGATGGAACGAGACAAAAATGGACTTTTTCACTTTTAACCGTTTGCCCTGAATCCTGACTGATTTTCGCGCACGAGGTAAGCGAATTTAAGAATATTGTTGTAAATAATTTTTTCCGTTATACATTCACTGGTGACTGATTTTTTTTTTATTTAGAATTAATAGAATTTATTTTTGCACATTGCTTGTTTAAGATTTTAGAAAACTTTCTGCGTATTTGTGTACGATTCCGAAATATATTGTTTTTGTTTTATTTGCTGGTTTTACTTTTCGGGAAAAGAGATATCTTTGGGAAATTTCAAGCATTGTCGCTGCATTTAGCAGGTATATTCTTGAGGATTTCTCAAACTATTTCGTTCAAACCCGACTGCAGCCGTTTATCTGACGGGAAAAATATTTTCAGGAATCTCAAAGACTGATCGCTGCATTTAGCAGGTGAATTCTTGAGTGGCTCTGAAAATAGCGAAGAGAAACCCGGCCGTAGGAAAACTTTCTGCGTATTTGTGTACGATTCCGAAGTAAATTGTTTTTGTTTTATTTGCTGGCTTTGCTTTTCGGGAAAAGAGATATCTTTGAGAAATTTCAAGCATTGTCGCTGCATTTAGCAGGTATATTCTTGAGAATTTCTCAAACTATTTCGTTCAAACCCGACTGCAGCCGTTTATCTGACGGGAAAAATATTTTCAGGAATCTCAAAGTCTGATCGCTGCATTTAGCAGGTGAATTCTTGAGTGGCTCTGAAAATATCGAAGAGAAACCCGGCCGTAGGAAACAATTCATTCTAATATACAGGGATATTTGAAAATAAAGACAACTTGGAATAGTCTCGCACGTGTACTCTGCCATAGCAGGTGCAAAAGTTCGAGGGTTTTCCAAGGCGTGGAGCGAAATATTCTCACGCGTGTTCGCTGCATTTAGCAGGATCACAAAGGAGAGGTTTTCGGATTCTGTCATCTAACTTTTATTGAAGTAATTGATTTAGCACCAACGGCCGTGGCAACGTCAATCTAAAAGGGGTTACGATCACCGTAATAACCTGGAATAATCTCGTACATGTTCGCTGCCAAGGCAGGTACAAAATTTGGGAGGTTTACAGGCGAATTGATAAAGTTTCCTTCTTTTTCTTTCTTGTTTGCTCAGTACACAAGAGTATCAGTAACCGAGGGTAATCTATAAATTACCTTTATTTTGTTTAAACCGGTACACAAATATAAAGAACTGTTTGATTAAAATCTACTAGTGCCTTAATAACGCTTTCTCTGTGTATTTTTCATCTAACCGCTAGTTAAGTTTCACCATTTTCACCCGCATCTAGACATACTAGTAAAGTCTTGCACTTTAGCTTTTGCGTATTTTGTAAATAAAAATTAAACTATTTATTGCTTGGTGTATTGCTTTTGGTTTGAGGAATAACGTAGTTAGTTATTTGCAGATACTGTTTGACTTTAATACACCTTTATTTATTTAACTATATTGCTTCTGGGTGCATCCCTAAACTGTCAATTATTTCGGGGTGGAAATAAAATTTATAATTTCTTAAGCAACTGGTAGTTTCCTTTCCCGATAGTGGTAAACAAGTTTCCGTTTCCCACTACGTGTTACGTCGAGGTCAAGAACAACAGACCCCTGGAATTTTCCGTAACCTCCATCTGAGGCTATCTGGAACTCTTGACGCGAAGGGTCAAGGGACCGTGGAGCAAACCACGTAAAAAATCTGGCGCCCGAGCATTCGTTGATAAGAGGGTGACCAAAGTAACGTGACCTGTTGGTAAAATCCAAAGGGTAGGTGAATTAGACGTTACAATATTAACTGAAAATTCTGTTACAAATAATGTTAATTTTTTTTGGAAATTTGTAAGCAGTAAGAGAGAGAACAACACTATACCTGATAAAATGGCTCTTGTAGACTGCACTGCTTGTAACGGGAATGATATTGCAAATATATTTGCCAAACATTTCTCATCAGTTTATTCAAATCAACCTCTGGATCTGCAAGATGTTCAGATCTCTTCAAAAGTAAATGTATTCCATTATCATATTGAAATCTCGAACATTTACGCAAAATTATCAAAACTTGATGTTAAAAAAGGTCCTGGTCCTGATGGAATTCCTCCCACTTTTCTTAAGAAATTTAGCTTTATTTTATCTCGTCCGCTCTTTCATATATTTAATAAGTCTCTTGTTACTGGCGAATTTCCGGATTACTGGAAAACATCATATGTCACTCCAGTTTATAAATCAGGTAGAAAATCTGACATCACAAATTATCGTCCTATATCTATCCTCAGCATAATTCCCAAAATCTTTGAAAGTATTATTACTGATTATCTTACCTACGACTGCTCGAGCATTATGACATCGCAACAATTTGGTTTCACCTCTAAAAGGTCTGCAGAATTGGGTTTACTCACATATGTTGACTTTTTGTCTGATGCTTTGGAGAGGGGTTTGCAGATCGATACTGTGTACACTGATTTTTCCAAAGCTTTAGACATGGTCAATCATGAACTCTTGCTACATAAACTTTGTTTGTATGGTGTGGAAGGTCCTGTATTACAATGGTTAAGTGGCTATCTAATGAATAGATTACAAATGGTAAGAGTTAATCATTACTATTCTCATACTTTTCCTGTAACTTCTGGAGTTCCCCAAGGGTCTCATCTTGGACCATTATTGTTTAACTTATTCATTAATGATATTATGTCTTGCTTTCAAGGTAGCAAAGCTTTGTTATTTGCTGATGACCTCAAATGTTTTAAAGTAGTTAATAGTAATGATGATGCTTTAATTTTACAATCTGATTTAAATAGCTTATCAAATTGGTGTAAACAAAATAATATGAATCTAAATGCATCCAAGTGCCATATTATGCGTTTTAATCGAATACTTCACCCAATAGCTTTTGATTATAGCATTAATAATGAAACTTTAAATTCTGTTTCGCAAATAAAAGACCTTGGTGTTATATTAGACTCCTCACTCACTTATAAGTCCCATGTTACTGCTGCTATTCAAAAATCTATGAAGATGTTAGGTTTTATAAAGAGGACCACTTGTGATTTCACTAACATCACTGCTATTAAGTCTCTTTATTGCTCTCTGGTCAGAACACACCTAGATTATTGTTCTCCAGTATGGTCTCCGCATTACATTACTTATAAAGCGAAACTAGAATCTGTTCAGCACAAATTTCTAAGATACATTGCCTTTAAGATGCATGTCTACCATCGTTATGATATTTTGGAACTATTCTTAAACATCCCTTTCCTAAAGATTCGCAGAAAGCAAAGAGATCTAATACAGCTTTTCAATATAATAAATGGAATATGTAATAGTCCTGAGCTTACTCTAAAATATATTTATTTGTTCCACCTCGTCTTACCAGGCAGGTGCAAACCTTTCATGTTTCTTTTCATAGGTACAACTATGCAATGAATAGTTTTCTCCCTAGGACACTTAGATTAGCTAACTCTATTGAGGACATTTCAATTTTTAATGTGTCAACTTTCAAATTTAAAAAGCATCTGCTAGAGCTTAAACTTTGATATATTTTTAAAATGTTTTTAAAATTTTTAAAATGTTTGATTGCCTATTGATGTTGTAGTGTTATCACTATCAAATTTAATTTTACATGTATTTTTTTTTTCTTTGTTTTTGTTTTCAACACTGTAATTTTTAACATTGTAACTTTTAACACTGTAATTTCTAACAATGTAATTTTTATGTGAATTGGGCTTGCCCGTGAATAAATAAATAAATAAATATATGGTAAAGATAGCTTATTTTCTTTTCCCTGTTAATTTGTTTGACACTAAAGAATTATTCGTAAAATAGACCACAGAGTATTAATAGACTAAAAGTTACTTTTTGATTATTTTGTGATATACCGACTTATTGTGTGATCGTAGGTATACACTAAACCGTAGGTAGTATACAATTCTACTGAACCCCTGTTTCCTTCATAACCCGTAATTTATAAATTGGAGGATCCATATTTGATTATAATTAGGTAAATACAGTTAATTCAACAAGACCCCTGGACTTTTCCGTAACCTCAATCTGAGGCTATCTGGAACTCTTGACGCTAAGGGTCAAGGGGCCGTGGAGCAAACCACGTTAATAATCTGGCGCCCGAGATTTAAAACCCGAATTTTGCATCAAGGGTGTCCATAGTGACGTGTTCTTGTGGCAGGAGCCACGTGTAAGAAGGTAGATACGTTACAAAATAGCGCCCGAGTAGGGACCCAATTGTTGATTACAGTAGGATCTGTTTTATTCCGTTTTCGATTTTTTTTCTTAAACGTTTTTTGCTTGGACCGGTTAAGTCTGTGTTGACTGTTTCTTTACCGTTTTATTGCAGAGAGTTGATTATTGATTAGAGCAGGAACCGTTATTCCGTTTCCGTTCTTTTACCGTATTGTTGAAGAGACCTGATTGTTGATTATAGTAGGAACTGTTTTATATCTACCGTTTGCAAATTTTTTTTTCGTATCTTGTTGCTTGGACCCTTTTATTCCGTTTTGACGGTTTATTTTCTTTCGTATTGTTGATGAGAAAGGGCCGTAGGGCTTAAGAAGGGACCGTATTCCGTTTTCGATTTTTTTTATTCCGGATTGTTAAGAAGACCACCGACTCGATGATTGAGAGTAACCTGTTGACAATTTGTTTAAATGGACCGTTTTGCCTGTCCCTGATCGTTTTCCTTTGGTATTTACGAAGATTTTTCTTTCCGCTTGAGTTTAAAAGCTTATCAGAAGGGATTGCTGAGCCTAGTGCCAAAAGGCCAATTTCAAGAAGACATATTTCTCCACGACCGGTTTCTGACCGATCCGATACCGGAACCGTTCCAACCGTTATGGCCAACCCTCCGCCGAATGTGCATGACTGGAAGGTGTGCTTTGGAAGTCGAGGAGATCCGGTCGGATTCATCGAAAGAATCGAAGAAATATGTACCGCAAGGAATGTTCAAAAAGATGATTTGCTTCCTTTGCTACCTGAATTACTGTCCGGTGAGCCCGCACTATGGTACCGGAATAACCGCAGCCGATATACCAGCTGGACGGATTTTGAAACAGATTTCCGAATTTTCTTCTATCCCGTTAACTACGAAGTTGACTTAGAAGCCGCCGCTACTTACATCACCGAACTCCAGACTTTGATGCGGAGACATGGTGTAACATGTCTATCGACCTGTTTCGATTTTACAGAATAAATCCTTTTAATTAGCGCTCGCCGTCACTAGCCACATTCAATTATAGTTCTGTGATCCCAAACTCTTCTACCCTGACCGTAAGACAATTGACGTCTGCCAACGGACGCTTCCATTTTTTGCACAACGCCACGTTAAACACCCCTTTTTGTTAACGACCGCCGAAGGAGACACATCATCTTTCGCTATCTTTCATATCTTAAGTACCTATCTTATGAATTTTGCTGTGGTAAGTTCAAAATCATAATTTATAATTAATAAGCTTCTTCTAAAGTACTGTCTGATATAATTTTCGTATGCATTCTTTATTTTTTTACAGAGATAGGCGAAATTAAATTCAACACGTGGTCATAAACTGTTCTTTTATACTAATATGGTAGTTTTAAGCCAAATATTCTTTTATAATTCACTGTTTTACTTTCATACAAACATTTTCAAGCTTTTTCAGTTGCGAAATAACTCTTAATTATAAAATAACACTTTTATAAACCGTTAACCTATAAAATATTCTTTCGTAACGCCAGTGCCGGTTTCATATATTTCCTAGGCACGATATTTTTTCATATAACTAAATAAATAACTTTTTGCTATCATAAGTTTCTTTCGGATCATTAGTATATTTTTTTTATTTAGCCGATAATTGCTATTTTTACTGTTTTAACATGGAACATATAATGTTGGAAAGCTTTCAGTAAATTAAATCAATTTTTTGACTTTCAAATAACTGCCTTCCTTTTCTTTAACCTGAAAAGCTGACCAACATAATGTGCCATTACATTCAAGCTCCTGCATATCCCTGATCCACTTGTACTTCTAGGTAAGCACAGCCCCTAGGCGAGAATATAAACCCAAGAATACAACCCTAGGCTAGGATATAACCCAAGAATTTAACGCCGAGAATATAACCCTAGGCTAGAATATAACGCCGAGGATATAAACCGAAGAATTTAACCGGAGAATATAACCCCAAGAATATAGCCAAGGATAGAACCCCCAAACTACCGCCCTAGAACAGAACTCATCAGTTCGAATCAAGACCTAACTTCTTCTCCAGGAAACCACTTCATCTAAGCTAAGTACCTATAAAAGTACAAATTCCTCTATTAAATTCCGTTATTCATTTCCTGTGGCAGAATAAATTAAAATTTTGTTTTTAATTCTTTTTTTATTAAAATCCTCAACTATAAAAGTTGAGGGAGATATCGCCCGGGGTAATTTTTAGTAACTTTTTTATTTTTTAACTTTCATTTAAATTTTACAAGGCGTTTCTACCTTTTCCGCCTTAGTTTTCTTAGTCCTTTTTATCGTTAAAAAGGTAGTGGCGCCCTCAATTTTTACAACCCTTCTGTTATCCTTGTGCAGCATAAACTTGGGGTCGAATCACCCTTGAGAGGAGTCTCTAGCCGGAGCCCTTCGAGCTGGTGCCCTGTGAGGTACAGCATTTACCGTTACAATGGAAAGCTAACTCCCGAACAGCAGTTAGCATGGCTGTACCGTAACCTGTTGCCCGAATACCGTCTGCAAATCCGAAAAGGGGACTTTGACGATTTTTCCTCCTTTTGTCAGGTGGTCAGGGAATATGAGCTCCTCAGGAAGGAACTCCAGTCTGTACCCAACCACACTGGACCGAACAGGGGACCAAATCTCCGTCCGCAGCCAATGACTTCGCCGAGATATGGACCTTCTCCCAACACGATGCCTGGGCCATCCAGAGAGCCCATCGCCGGTACCAGCCAACTGTAACCGACCGATACTCCTCGCCGTCCGCCGCCTGATACTCGTCAACCATTTGGATCATCTTCCCGGCCACCCATCTGTTTCCGTTGTGGTGAGTCTGGACATTATAGGAATAACTGTCAAAACCCGCCGAAGATATTCTGTTCTCGTTGCCAGAAGGAAGGAGTATTTTCCCGAGACTGTTCCTGCAGGAGGCAGGAAAACTAAACCGAAGTTGTACCGAAGAGAGGCCGACACAGCTTCCGCAAATCTTTGCCTCTCATACCGAACCGCCAGCAGAAATGAACGACCCCCGACCGCACATAGACGTCAAAATAGAGAATCATAAGTTTAGAGCATTATTGGATACCGGAGCAGCAAAGTCGTATATTGGTGATCAAGTAGCTAAGACTTTATCCCAAAGAAAGCAAACTACCTCTCGTCAAGCTACGAAGGCCCGTTTAGCTAATGGAAATCTAGTCTCCATCACCGACATATATGAGCTGAAATGGAAAATCGATGACGTCACAATGGAGGGTTCGTTGGAGCATTTCCCTGGTCTGATAACTGACATTGTATTAGGACATGATGTCCTCCGAAAGTATAATTTCCGGCTGGAGTTAGGAACTGGAAATATATATATATGAAAGATAAACTCGTGAGGCGTTCACAAGTAGCCAATCCTGTTGGAATATTGGAGGCCGTGAACCCGCCTATGAAAGAAGTCAATTCTGCTGTACCGATAATATGTAGAGAAGAAACCACCCACCGTCTTAGGAAAGACCGCCGTTCTGTAAATCTGTCTTGTTCCGAAGTCTCTGCGTCTTCCCTGGAGTTAGGGGTCGACAAGGAGCAAATTGTTTCCTAAGTCTCTGCGTCTTCCCCGGTGTTAGGGGTCGACAAGGAGCAAATTGTTTCCGAAGTCTCTGCGTCTTCCCTGGTGTAAGGGGTCGACAAGGAGCAAATTCGTTCCGAAGTGTCTGCGTCTTCCCTGGTGTTAGGGGTCGACAAGGAGCAAATTGTTTCCGAAGCCTCTGCGTCTTCCCTGGTATTAGGGGTTGACAAAGAGCAGTCCGTCCTTGAAGTCTCTGCGTCTTCCCTGGAGTTAGGGGTCGACAAGGAGCAACCTGTTTCCGAAGACTCTGCGCCCTCCCTGGTGTTAGGGGTTGGCAAGGAGCAAACCGCTTCTGTAATATCTGCGTTTTCCCTGGAAGATTTAGGGGAGGACGAGGAGTATGATTGGATAGGATGTCCGTTGGAAACCATAACTCCGCTTACAGAAAGAAATTTATCGAAAGAACAGACAGACAGACTGAACATCTTCCTAGACCAAGAGTTACCGAAATTTGGATCCTTACAAGGTCCAACTACGCTAGTTGAGCATGAAATCCGTTTGCTGCAATCACGTCCGATCAAACAGAGATACCGACCCCCAGAATCCGAAAATGCAGGAAATTTGCAATGCTGAAATAGACGCCATGTTAGCAGAGGGAGTGATCGAACCCTCTACAAGTCCGTGGAGTTCTCCAATAGTCATTGTAAAGAAGAAAGATGGTAAAAACCGTTTCTGTATCGACTTCTGAAAAGTCAACGAGGTAACAATGAAGGATGCTTACCCTCTTCCGTTTATTAATGCTATACTGGATAAACTGCGAAAAGCCAGGTACATTTCCAGTTTGGATTTGAAGAGTGGGTACTGGCAAGTTCCGTTAACCTCCGAAAGTAAACCCATTACCGCCTTTACCGCACCGGGACGTGGATTGTTTCAATTCACGGTTCTTCCGTTTGGTTTACATTCCGCACCCGCTACATTCCAGAGACTGGTTGATCGACTAATAGGCCCAGAGCTGGATCCATATGCATTCGCTTATCTGGATGACATTATCGTTCTGGGGGAAACGTTCGATCAACATCTGGAAAATCTGTCCGAAGTGTTCCGCCGATTACGAGGAGCACGGCTGAAACTCAACCCGGAGAAATGTCATTTCTGTTTACCGTCAATGAAATACTTAGGCCATGTAATCACTGGAGATGGAATCCGTACCGATCCAGAGAAGGTTGAAAGTATCGTGAAATTTGCAGCCCCAAGAAATATCCGAGAGTTGAGAAGGTTTTTGGGAGTTGCATCCTGGTATAGGAGATTTGTGCCATCGTTTTCAGAAAAGGTAGCTCCGTTAACGAAATTACTCCGCAAATCTCAGCGATGGAAGTGGGCTGAAGAACAAGAAGCTGCTTTCGCTAAGATTAAAACCTGTCTATCAGAAGCACCAGGTTTTCGGTTGTCCTGATTTTACCGTACCGTTCACCTTACAGACCGATGCCTCCGAATATGGTTTGGGAATAGCCCTTACCCAGCAGAAGGAGGGCCACGAGCACGTGGTAGCGTATGCAAGCCGCACCCTGAGTCCTACCGAGAAAAGTTACTCCGTCACCGAGAAAGAATGTCTTGCCATTGTTTGGGGGATTGAAAAGATGCGTCCTTATTTAGAGGGCTACCATTTCACGGTTGTTACCGATCATCAATCTCTTAGATGGCTGCATTCCATATCTAGTCCGTCCGGACGTTTAGCAAGGTGGAGTATTTTTCTACAACAGTATGATTTCGAGATACAGTACCGTAAAGGTGCTCTAAATCGTGTGGCCGACGCTTTGTCAAGAAACCCGCTACCAATGACCGCCGAGACCGACTCACCGTCCGCAATCTGTTTGACCGATGTAACCGCCGAATGTTCGTGGTACCGGAACAGAAAGGAAGAGGTCCTGAAGGATCCAGAGAAGTTTCCGGACTACTGCATTAAAGAAGACCGTCTATACCGTCATTTCTGGGACATAAACGATTTCAGAGAGCCAGAAATGTCCGACCCTTAGAAACTGTGCATAGCAAAGCCCGACCGAACCCGAATCCTGCAAGAAAACCATGATGCTCCAAACGCTGGACACCTAGGAATTGCTAAAACCATCACCCGGATTGCAAAATTGTACTATTGGCCAGGAATGTTCAGGGACATCACCAAATACGTGAGGAGATATCTGCAATGTCAAAAGTACAAACCGTCGCAATAAAAGCTCCCAGGGAAGATGCAACCGTCATCGAATCGGCAACCATGGCAAACCGTTAGTTCCGATATAATTGGACCGTTACCCAGAAGTAAGAAAGGGAACTGTTACATCATTATGTTCCAAGACCGATTCACTAAATGGGTACAGTGTAAACCGTTAAGGAATGCTACTGCCAGTAGCATAAGTACTGCCTTTTACGAGGAAATATTGACGATATTTGGATGCCCCCGTACCGTACTGACCGACAATGGAACTCAGTATGACAGCAAGTTGTTCAAGGATATGCTGAGTGGGTTAGGAATCCGCCACCGTTTCACTCCGCCGTATAAACCGCAAGCGAATCCAGTAGAACGAGCCAACCGCACCCTGAAGACAATGATTGCGCAATACTGCGAAGCGGATCACCGAGACTGGGATGTAAGGTTGCCGGACTTGAAGTTTGCAATGAATAATTCAAGACACGACTCGACTGGATTCACACCTGCTTACCTAAATTTTGGGAGAGAACCCGAGACACCGAAATCCTTCAGAAGAGAGGCGGAAAAGGACACCGAGAAAAGTCCGGAAGAAGACGCCGGATGGGACGACCATACCGAAGAGAACCCGAAACCGCATCTCTTGCGAATAGAGAAACTGCAAGAATGCTTCGATCTTGTCCGTCTGCACCTGTCCCGAGCGTTTACCAGTCAAAGCCGTAACTATAATCTACGCCGTAGAGACTGCACTATCGGAGACAAAGTTATGAAAAAGGATCATACACTATTCTCTGCCGTTGATCACGTCGCCGCGAAACTCGCTCCGAAATATTCCGGGCCGTACGAAGTCGTACGTGTTATTTCTCCAGTTGTATATGACTTACGAGATGGAAAAGGAAAGCGGTATAATCGTATACATGTGAAAGACTTAAAACCCGCCATTGACTGAACATTTTATTTTGCTCCCGTTGTGGACAAATTGACCGAACGACCCCGCCCCGCGCTGGAAGTAGCCGGACGCTGCTCCAGGTCTTACCAAAGACAGGCGTCTTGTGGAAGAGGATCGCCCCATCCACACCAAGCGACCGGACGCCGACGTTCCAGGCTGTGAGACGCTACACCCTGGATCACAGTTTTGTTTTCTCACCTTTTTTATAGTTAGGTATAAGTTGGTGTTTAAAAAAAAAGTAATGTCCGAAAGTTGCACTTTCGCTCATTCATTTTTTTTTACCGAAGTAAAGGGGGTGTGTAACGAGTTATTTTTTTTTGCAAGTTTAATTTTTATTTTTTCCGTAATATATTTTATTTTACTACTAGGGAGTATATAACTCGTTACTTTACAACCCTTTCTACTACCGCATTGATTTTTTTTTTCATTATTACCGTTGTACATTTTAGTATAAGTCCGAGTTACGCAAATCCAAATTCTACTATACACAATTTATGCATTTCCGATATTTAAATTTTTCAACTAAAGGGACGCCCGGTATATACACCATTTTAATTAAAGCCGGAGCTGTTCAGTATAGGTACAACTTTTTTGTTGTAAGTAGATAAATTTCACGTTTAATTCCCTCACCACAACTACGGCCAAAAAATGTAACTAGAATTTTGGATATAAATTCGATCTCAATCAATTATTGTGGCTCATTCATTTTCGTTCTCAATAAATCATTCGCGCTGATTCATTCCGTTCGTGACTCTTTTCTCAATTTTCTTCCGATAACCGATAAACCGAAAAGTATTGTGAAAATTTAGTGTATTCCGATTGTGTGTGTAAGCTGTATTTTATAAGGTAAATCATTTTTACAAATAAACTGTGTATTCGAAACTTTCCGTAACGCCGCTTAATATTAAATTGTTAAATGTATGGTTTTGAAAAGTTTCCGACCGGCTATTTTTTTTCTCTTTTGTTGATGAATTGAAATTGGGTTTTTTTATTTGTTTCTCTTATATGGAAATAAAGATTTGTGAACTGTAATTTGATTTCGAATTTTATTTACAGCGTTTATTAAATAGTAAGTAACTGATATAAATTATTAGTGGATTCTAGAATTATTTTATGCTTTCGGTTCTCAGTAGTTTTATATTAAATTGATATCCAAGTGGATTATAATATTTTAATTTTATGCTAGTACAAATATTTTTACTCTGTGTGTCGATAGCTGGGTACCGTTTAACTCGTGGGAAAATTTTTTTTGTTGGAATAATCGTTACCGGCTTTATTTAGATTCAAGGGTTAATCAGACTTGGAAGAGGCTTAGCCACAATTTGTTTGATTTCCCGGCAGATCTAATTCGTTCTTAAATTTTTTTTTTTAGAATAATAGTTACCGGCTTTATTTAGATTCAAGGGTTAATCAGACTTGGAAGAGGCTTAGCCACAATTTGTTTGATTTTCCGGCAGATCTATTTAGTACTTAAATTTTATTTTTTTCGGAATAATTGTTACCGGCTTTATTTAGATTCAAGGGTTAATCAGACTTGGAAGAGGCTTAGCCACAATTTGTTTGATTTCCCGGCAGATCTAAATCGTTCTTTTCCCGTTTCGTAGAATCATTATTTATATATTTTTTTTCTTCTTATTGTCGGAATAATAGTTGCCGGTTTCATTTGGATTCAAGGGTTAATCAGACTTGGAAGAGGCTTAGCCACAATTTGTCTGATTACCCGGCAGATCTAAATCGGGCATTAGGGACCCCGTTAAACCCGGTAGATTTGAACCGTATTTGATAACCTGACCGTTATATCCGTCAAAGTACCAAGTATGTGGTAAAGATAGCTTATTTTATTTTCCCTGTTAATTTGTTTGTCACTAAAGAATTATTCGTAAAATAGACCACAGAGTATTAATACCCCTAATAGCACAATTATAACCAATGGACGTCCTACTGGGACATTCAGAACGTCCATAGGACGTTCAAATTTGGTACCGTGTACGTCCATAGGACGTCTCTGGGGCTCACAAATGTCCCACTTGTGGACTAATTAGGGACGTCCTTTCAGGATGTCCTTAGTACGTCATTCAAGGACCTAAACCCTTGAGCAGCAAGAACATCTATTAGAAGGGCATTGGAGGTCCTTAACTATATGATCCGAACGTCCTTATGAATGCTACTGGACGTCCATCGATCGTCCCGATGGACGTCCATCGATAGACCCGAGGGATGTCCATCGAACGTCCCGATGGACGTCCATCGATAGACCCGAGGGATGTCCATCGAACGTCCTGACGGACATACATCGATAGACCCGAGGGATGTCCATCGAACATCCTGACGGACATACATCGATAGACCCGAGGGATGTCCATCGAACGTCCCGACGGAAGTCCATCAAACGTCCATTTTTGTCGACGAAAATATATATTTCACGTTCCCAATATATATCAAATTTAATTCAAGGAAGTAGTTGTTTTCTGAAGGATGTTACAAAAATAACCCCAATTTTATCATGGATTTCTCCAATTTTCAGAAAATCTTTTCATTTAACAGTTATTCTAGAATGTTCCCCTTTTCATGCAGGATATTTTTTTCCTAAAAAGAAAAAGAAATTGCGTTAAAATAAAATTTATTGCAACAAAAACAACAGATCTCTAAAACAAAATAATGTTAGAATTAATCTCAATCTCTGAATGGAATATTTCATTATAAAAAGACATTCACTGTTTAATAGCTCTCTTTTCTTCGGCTACGGCCCTTTCAGCTGCTCTCCTTTAAAAATTTTTTATGCCATCTTCCATTTCTTTTATGGATGATGAGGAAGTTATTACATTTTGTTGAGCTGATCCTGCAACATATAGTTTTTTTTTAGTTCTACAGTTGAATGCCAAAACAAACAATAAATTAATATATATTCCTATTTTATATTCATATTGACTATGTATAGTTTTTTTTATTGAAACTTTCCTTGAAATTCAACAACTGAAAAATGAAAAAGTGTGGCACATACTTACTTATTAGGAGGTCAGATATGTACATTTTCGAAAATATCTTTTTCTTTTTCAGTCCAACCCAGCTGAATTCCGCTGCCAATCTATAGGTAATAAATTTTGACATAGCTCTCTTTATAAATTCACTAGCATTATCGCCCCCAATTCTGGCTAATTCAGATATCTGCAATTCAAAATTCAATACACATTATCATTATTATTTCAATCCATTCGGATCTTGTGAGAAGTTTTGCAGCTATAACGACTTAATTCTTACCATTTTTTGATATCCCTAGATTTTTATTTGAATGCTTCTTTGATATTCTGATTCAATAACCAAATCTACTTACCGATTTTTTCATGTTTTCCTCATTGCTGAGATATTCTTCGAAGGAAGTCAAGCCTTCTAAAGTGGTGAATGGAATATCGAATTCTGCCCAAACATATTCTGTTTCGGGGATAGTAGCAGGGGTTCTATCTAATATTTTTTTAATATCACATATATCCATCTCCATAATTGTTAATTTCCGGATTATTTGCTTAAGAAACCCTTTGAATATAAAAAGACAATTAATAATAACAACCAAACTTGTGTATAAGGTATTATACCATTAGTACTAGCAGCTTCGTGCTTGTGAATTGCACAACAAGTACATTTTTCAACAAATAGAGGACCAGATGATAGTTCTTTTTCCATTATTGTGTTGCTAGACCTAGATGCACTGGTATTTTCCGAATTTCTGTAAGAAACAAAAACTTCATAATTTTGGAAAAAAATTTGCAGTCAGGAAAATTATGAGTAGTTGGTAAAGACAAAATTACCAGAAAATTTATTTATTTACTTAAAATTTTATGAAAATGCATTATCTACAACACTTCTATATTATTTGCTGTTAACTTCCAAAATCGTTTTTTGTATTCAGAGTTATGAAATAAAAAAAGGTTTTGTTCAAAACCATCTCAAAAATTGATTATGCAATTTTGATGGAAATAGTTATTTATACAAAAAGTGAGTGTTTATTGCACACAATGTAAAATTGTCCAACAACGCCATCAGATCGAGTTGGACAACACTTTTGCACAAGTTGCATAATTTTTTTTTCTACGGGTCATGCAAAAAACAAAACGTTTTGAAAATATTTGTTTGTCATGATCACAAAACGCTGAAGTAAAATGAGTGCAATAAGGAACCACTTTTTTCACTAAATATAGGTTTTGTTTTTTGTATAAATATAAAAAAATGGACTTTATTAGTCAAATGGTATATAAAAAAACTAACTCTAATACCTATAAGTAAAAGTTTCTATATATATATTTTTATATAATGGTTTTCATTATTAGTATCTCTAGAATAATTTTTGTTTTTAAAAATAATAGTTGGGTAGTGTCTTTCTTACAGCAAGTTGAATTGAAAATATGTACTCACCCAAGGTTATTTGGTGATTCTTGCTCTATTTTATCTGAAATTGGAAAAAATTTGTTTTCATAGGTTTACTAATTATTTACATACACTGTGTCCGTAAAGTATGGAACAAATTCATTTTTAGCTAAACAGACCATTTTAAGGAATAATCCTGAAACACGTCGATTTTTGATTTTAATTTACCGTACTTTAAAATAATAATCTAATATACAGGGTGAATTACTTTCGAGTAATTACGTCACCGTCATTTTTTTTAAATGGAACACCCCCATTTTGTCTCAATTTTCGGATTACTCTAGCCTAGCTGATTCCAAAAATGTATCACATGTTGATTCCAATTGGTACAGGGTGGACAAAAATACAATAGTTTTGTGTGTGCTCATAAAGTAACGCGTAACATTCTTTATTAGTTAAATTAGCAATATTATCAAAAATACTTATTTAAACTAATTGCCGCTAGACAATAAGTATTTTTGATAATATTGTTAATTTAACTAATAAAGAATGTTACGCGTTACTTTATGAGCACACACAAAACTATTGTATTTTTGTCCACCCTGTACCAATTGAAATCAACATGTGATACATTTTTGGAATCAGCTCAGCTAGTGTAATCCGAAAATTGGGACAAAATGGGGGTGTTCCATTTAAAAAAAATGACGGTGACGTCATTACTCGAAAGTAATTCACCCTGTATATTAGATTATTAGTTTAAAGTACGGTAAATTAAAATCAAAAATCGACGTGTTTCAGGATTATTTCTTAAAATGGTCTGTTTAGCTAAAAATGAATTTGTTCCATACTTTACGGACACAGTGTATAATGGAGATGATGAAAAAATATCCTTTTTCCTCAACTATTCAATCAAATCATTGAATCACTAAGAGTGTAACACACCAGGACTGAAGTAATAATGGAAGAGTGTTTTTTTTGTCTGATCTGATATGGATAATAAACATACCTGCTCTTTGTATTTCAATTTGTGGGAATTTAGGAATAACCTCCACATTAGTATGTTTATCTGAGGATGAATCATCAGATTGTTCATAATCAGAATCTGATGATGACATTTTTTTTTCGATACTCTCTTTGCTTTATCACATTCCGAATTCAGATCTGAAGTTTCTTCAGCCCGCATAGATTTTTGTCTGGCAGTAATATAATTATCTGAAAAAATATTAATGTGTAAAACATTGTGCCAAAATATTATTACATTTACATACTATATGTGGCATTCCTGAATGGATTGATATCATGGTGATCCCAACAGGACATAGAGGGTTCACAAGTTCTTATTGCCTTCATTATACGTTCCCTTGTATAATTTGGCCAAGCACATTTGCCATCTGCAACCCATGAAGTTGGAACAGCTTCTACAGAGTTGTCTGAGATGAATTTTACTATTGTCCATGTAGCTGACATATTTTTTTAATTATAATGAAAAACGAAACAAGGGATGAAAACCTGGTACCTACTTGGTTACTTCAAATAGTGGAGAATCCTGAAATATATCATGTGCAGCATCAAAAGTCAAACAAAAATATATATGTAAAATAATTTAACAAAAAGTAAGTTTAATTAAAAACCAAATATTATTATTATTCTGTATTATTAATGGAATGAGGATATATTATTTATTTTATTATATTTTTACTAGATTGTTTTTATTTTGAAGTACAATTCAAATCTTCAATCTAAATGAAGTAGTGGGAAAATAGTGAATTCACTTATTCCATAATCTAATTTAACACATTTGTGGGAAATATCTTGTAATGAAAATATTTGAATAGGTCCAGGGTTACTCACAACATATATATCAAGATTTGAAGATTTACATGGATTTTTGAATAAATCATTTTTTGTTAGATACTCATAACCAATTATTACAGGTAGATTATTTTGGGATGCAAAGTTTTTTATTATTATTATTTTTCCATTACTCAAACAGCAACAGTTGTTAGGTTCAGAAATGTTTAAGGTAAAATTATTGAATTTATATTCCAAATACTGAGGAGAGTTGGTTCCAGGAAGGAGGGGACCCAGATCATGTTGTTTGGCTTTAAAACACTGAATATTTTCCGAGTTTTCGGAAATTTCACAGTGTTCTATTTCATGTAACCTTTTCACTATTTGGGATAATGGATTATCGCCTTTTCGTACAAGACATTTCAACTGTTGAAGTTTATTTTAAAAGGGAAATGCACTAAAGCTGTCCAATACCCCCATAAATTCAACATCATCAGCTATGTGAAGCATATTATGTATATTATGAGATACATTTTTGGGTCCATATAAAATTTGAAAACTATCCACAAAATATTTCATCATAGTATCAGCATTATCCTTATTGGAAATGTATTTAGAGTTTGTCAAAATGATAGATCCCACAAACAAAGACATAAAATTTTTGTATTTATCTGGTGGTAAAATAGACTTCAAAATCACAGGACCAGTATAAAAAAGAAACTGTCGAAATTCTGTTGCTTTCCAAAGCTTCACTTCAGAAAGTGTTCTAGGTTTTCTTGAAAATTCAATAGGTATGTTTTTCCTTTGTCTTTCTAAGGATTGTGAAATTCTTAATATATCTCTTTGAGATAATTTACTGCCAGATTTTGTATCAAAACACCAAAGATATAAGAGTTTTCTAACAGTTCCTAAACAAATCAAATGCATATAGTCTAAGACAACACCAGAGATCATATTAAAATTGGGTAACTTTTCTAAAAGAGATGTACCAACATGATGTTTTTCATTAACTTTTTGTCTAAATCCTGCATCAGTTCTTTTTAGTAAATTGTCCATATCGGCAAAACATATTCTATTTTCACGATATTGTCCTTTTATGTGACATTTTGAACAGCTATAATAGCCCATATGTCCTGTGGTGTAAGTGATAAAACTTTTGGCAGGTACATCACAAATGAATGCTTTTATTTTTAAAGAATATAAATGATTATTATAAAGTATACCACTGTTAATTAAACTGACAGCTTCATTTATGAACTCACTCAAAAATTCATTGGCATCTCTTGGCTTTTCAAAACCATGATATATACCGATCATTCCTACTTCTTTAGGGTTCACATACAAATTACAAAGTATGGGATAAATCTGGCTACCAGAACTTTTTGCCAATGGTAGCCCATCTATATTAACACATATTTCTACCTCATTGAAATTTTTAGCATCAGTTTTCTGCAATAATTTTAAGACAGATTTTTCCAAACCGAAATGATAATACTGTCCAGGAAAAATATTTTTGAATGAAAGTTGTCGGGGACAATGCAAGAGAGTGCGAGCATCTGCAGGCAAGTCTTTCAATGCTGGAAATGTTTTGAGAATACTCAACAAATGTGTCACTGCATTATGGGGGATTTTTCGTGAAGTAGTCCAGTTAGATAATAGATCGGAGATGTTATTGTAACGAGTTTTTTTTTTGTGGGCACCGATCAGAGGTTGATTTTTTTTTTCCTTTCGTAACATTTTTTTTGGGTTTAACTCGTTTCATACTTTCCAACCTTTTCCGTTACCGTATCCAGGTATTTATTTTTCTTTATACTTATATTTTTATCATCCGTCCGGAAGTACGTAAAGTCGAAGTGTACTATATAAAATTTTTGATTTAAATATTTCAACCGAGGAGACATTCAGTAAATATACAAACTAATTAATTTCGAAAGACACCTAGTATACATGTGAATTTTTTGGCTAGAGATAAATTTAACGACCACTAATGCCGAAAGGTAGAGTGGGAATTAAGATATAAATTGGAAGTCAATTGAAATAATCGGTCTCTTCTCTGCTCTTCTCTGCGCTCTTCTCTCTTCTCTGCTCTTCGTTTTTAAAAATCAGTGAACCAGTGAAAATATTTTTGTGAAATCCGGACTCCGGCAGTTTTGTTTTGAAGGTATATAGTTTAAAGTAATAGTATATTCGAAGACTTTCCGTACCGCCGTTTAACATTAAAATTTTGTAAACATTTCTTTGAAAATTGTCATGACCAGTTTTTATGTACTAAGTTAAAACATTTTTCTTTATTATTTCTTTTACAAAAATAAAATATTTATAGTTGGAATGAAATAAAGTTTCCGATAACTGTATATTCGATAATTTTTCGTACCGCCGATTGAGATTAAAATTTTGTAGATATTTCTACGAAAATTTTCATGACTAGTTTCTTTTAGATATTAAGTCAAGTTTTTGTTGTTGTTTGGTTCTTTTACAAAAATAAAGAGTTGTAGTTGAAGTATAGTTGGCTTAAATTTTTTTTTGTATCACATTGTTTAAAATATTAATTCATAATCGATATGAATTATTATTATCCGGTTTTATGATTTTAGTTGCTGAAGTTCTTTCTATATAATTAAAACTCGTGTGGATTGTGAAATTTTAACTTTATTCCGGTCTTGATATTTTTACTCTGTGTGTCGATAACTAGGTACCTTTTAAACTCGTGAAATTTATTTCGGAAATAGTAGTTTATAATATTTTTCTTCCGTATTTCTTTTAAATCCAAAGGGTTTCTCGAGCTTGGAAGAGGCTTAGCTACAACTCGTTCGAGTAACCGGCAGATTTAAACCGTTCTTATATCGTACCGTGGACCAGTTTATTTCTTTTATTTTTTTTCAAATAGTATTTTTCGTATTTCTTTTAAATATAAAAAGTTTCTCGAACTTGGAAGAGGCTTAGCCACAACTTGTTCGATTAACCGGCAGATTTAAACCGTTCTTATATCGTACCGTGGACCAGTATATTTCTTTTATTTTCTAAATAATATTTCGTTTATATTTCTTTTAAATCCAAAAAGTTTCTCGAACTTGGAAGAGGCTTAGCCACAACTTGTTTGAGTAACCGGCAGATTTAAACCGTTCTTATATCGTACCGTGGACCAGTTTATTTCTTTTATTTTTTTTTTAAATAGTATTTTTCGTATTTCTTTTAAATCCAAAAAGTTTCTCGAACTTGGAAGAGGCTTAGCCACAACTTGTTCGATTACCCGGCCGATTTAATTTTTTTTTCTCTTTCTTCCCACCATCTCGTGTGCAAAATATATATATATATAATTTTTTGTTGCTGTTTAAACACTGGCTTTCCGTATTTCCTTTGAATCCTAAGGGCTTTCTTGAACTTGGAAGAGGCTTAGCCACAACTCGTTCGAGAACCCGGCTGATTTAGAAAGTTCTTTCACCGGCTCACGAATCAATATACTCTCTTCCTGTCTAAATAGTAAATTCCTGTGTCTCCATTGAATCCGAAGGGTTTCTTGAACTTGGAAGAGGCTTAGCCACAACTTGTTCGGTTACCCGGCAGATTTGAGCGGTATTTGAATAATCTGACCAGCCTTGACTGTTACGTCCGTTAAAATCCCATGTATAGGTAATACATACCTCATTTTCTTTCCCTGTTATTTTGATCGTCACTTTAGAATTATCCATAAAATAGACCACAGAGTATTAATAGACCCAAAGGTTTCTTTTTTATTATTTTGTGATATACCGCCCTATTGTGTGATCGTAGGTATACCCTAAACCGTAGGTAGTATACCACTCTGCTGAATTCCTGTTTCCTTCATTAACCCGTAATTTATAAATTGAAGGATCCATATTTGATTGTAATTAAGTAAATAAAGTTAATTCAACAAGACCTCTGGAATTTTCCGTAACCTCCATCTGAGGCTATCTGGAACTCTTGACGCTAAGGGTCAAGGGGCCGTCGAGCAAACCACGTTAATAATCTGGCGCCCGAGATTTAAAAACCCGAATTTTGCATCAAGGGTGTCCATAGTGACGTGTTCTTGTGGCAGGAGCCACGCGTGGGAGATAGGCACGTTACATTATGATTTGAAGTACTTGTTACTTCTCGTTTTAGTTTTAGATCATTGAAATCAGCAGGTCTCCCAATATTCGAATTGACTATCAACTCATTGCCATCAATTGATACATCTCTCTCAGGAATTGAAATTTGATCGGATTGACTACTTGTACCTGATGTACTTGTAATGTTTAGGCTTAATGCATTAGACTCCTCTACTTCGCGTGTGGACACTATCCCAATATTAGATGTATCTGAACTTAATGGAACAAATAGATCAGTTACTGGTACATTTTCTAAATTCAGGGCTTGAGAATACCTTTTAACTATTCTATTTCTATGGCGTTTTGATATGTTCAGTTTTCTTTTGATATTCATACTATTATATAATTAAATCAATTGAAAATTAAAGTAGAATGAAATTATACACTATAATTCACAAAATCGTAATCACTTATAACAACTAACCTAACCTTACTTTTAACAAAATGATATAAAACATGTACAAACCTTCGAACGTGAACTATTTTCATCATCCAGCATCCAAGAGAGTTGGATCACTGCACAATTTTCACAAAGTTACAAATATTACTGCAAAATGCTGCAATAAATAATATTGGGGGCACGATATACTCAACGTACATATAGTAAATTTTATACCCATTTAGAATAAGACCATCCTTATTTATTATTAATAAATCGGTTGAAACAAAAAATTACCAACAAAAATGAACGTCGTAACTAATTTATTAGATGTCACGTTTTTGAAGTTACGTCAAATGTTGATTTCATGTTAATGTCATAACGCAAAATAAGATATAAAAATGCGATATTCTGATGAATCCAAAAAACTTATGTTTAAATGTAGTAAACTATTTTCAAAACGATTTAGGATCTCGATTTAAGGCAATTCAAAAAGCGTCCGAAGCACTAAAAGTTCCAGAAAGCACATTATATAATCTTGAAAAACCAAACAGAGCTACAGATTTCGAATTTAGAAGAAATATGTCTGCAAGCGTTTCCCGGAGCAAAACCCGAATTACAAAAAATACCCTGCATTGTTTGAGGGAAGTAATTTATAAAATGTATGCGCGAAAGGATAAAATCACAGTAGAAACTATTTTACGGCAATTTATCGAAGAGTCTCCAGAAACTAAGATTTCCAAAGGTTCGTTATATTTGGGAATTAAAAAAATGGGTTTTCATTTCAAAAAACAGGATGGAAGAAAACATTTATTGGAAATGCCTGCAGTCAGATTAAAAAGAATATTATTTTTGAACAAATACCATGCTGCTAAAAGCGAAAAGCTCTTTACACCTGTTTTTCTGGATGAGACATGGGTTTTTAGTAAAAGCGGGGACAGAAGAATGTGGCAAGATGGTACTAAACACAGTGATTTAAAAATAACTGGAAGTGGGACACGATATGTAATTGTTCATGCCGGTAATAAAAAAGGTTTTGTGGCAAATGCATCGCTTATTTTTAAATGCAATAAAAAAACAGGCGATTACCATGATAACATGAACACCGAAAATTTTGAAAATTGGTTTAAACAGCAACTAATTGTAAACTTGGAAGAACCATCGTTAATTATAATGGATAACGCAACGTATCACAGTCGCCTGGATGAAGAAATCCCAAGAAAAAGTTGGAGTAAAACACGCATGTTAGAATGGCTCAAAAAAAAGAATATTCCTTTTCCAGATCACATTTTAAAGGATGCTGTTTGGAATATAATTGAAAAGCAAGTTTTGCCAGAAAAAAATTATCATTTAGACAAATACGCTGCCGAGCATGGTCATTGTGTTCTCAGAGGCTACCACCCTATCATTGCCATTTTAATGCCATCGAAATGGTATGGTCAGAAACTAAAAGGCATTATGACCAAGCTATTACGAAAACTGCAAGGTCACCTACTGAAGTCTTAAAAGTATGGAATGACGTTGTAAAAAATGTACCGGAGCAACACTGGCAGAATTACATAAATCATACAGAGAAAATTATTTCTGAAGCATGGGAAGTAGAAAACAAACTGGACCTACTAAGCATCGAACCTATGGTGATCTCTGTATCCAATGAATCCGATGATGAACTATCACTTTCCGAAAGTTATTCTGATTTAGAAACTAATTAAACTTTGCCTTGAAGATCACGTCATTTTTTTAAAATCTAGAATTTGTACTTAATCGAACTCTGAATTGTCATATTTTTTTAAGAAAACTATGTATCTAGTTAATAAAACAATGTTTTTAAAATTAGTGCGCTTCTTTTATATTCTTTTATTATGTCAACATCTTTAGAATTTTATGAATTTCATAAAATTAATTTGTATTATTACAAACCGCCACTGATAATATGAAATTTCAAGTCACTACGCCAATGCAATAAGAAATATGTCAAGCATTTGACATGACAAAGGTCATAACCTAATTTTTTTCATGCGGGTTCAGATTGTTCAAGAAGCCGCATACGTTATGTTACTAAAACGGCTGGTACCTCTAAATAGGTATTAATTTTACTATACCTTTATAACACTCAATTGGCGGTTGGCGTTGGCGCGATACGACACGTCAGCGACAGTAAAAAGAGCATTGCCAACCGAACTTTCAGGAAATCCTAAGTACCAACCCAAAACAAATCTCACAATCTATTATATAATCTGTTATAATTTTTTTATGTATCAACATATATTAATTGAAAATGTATAATAGTGCAGAAACTGACAAATGTTACATATATAATTGTTGACGATTTCATTGAATTACATTCGGAATTGTTGGTGAAAACATGATCACCACAAAACAACCCTAAGCAGCGCCATAGTTGAGTAAGATAAGATATTTGGTTGTTACAGCTTTCCTCCCGAGGGTTAACTGTGTAAGGATTGTCTAGCCTTTATGGAGATAAAATTGCAGGGATCAAAGCAGTAAAAGAAATATGAATAACTCATAGAACCAAACCTAACGCTTAAGCTATTTTTTTCAGTGTTTTTTCTTTCAGAATATGTTTTTCTACTCCCATTCGTTTATTCGACATTTCCTACTTGTACCTATAAGGGACATTCCATGGACGTCCTCCCTTGGGAAGTATGCAAAATGTTTCATTTGGGACGTCTATAGGATGTTGTTCTTAGGCTTTTTTTCAAATCTATTATTTGGGACGTGTTATGAACATCCTCAATGGGACATAATATGAGATGTACCAATTGGGACGTCCATAGGAGGTTGTTATTGGGACTTTTAAAAATATATACTATTCGGGACATGCCATGAACATCCTCGCAGAGACAGCATATGAGATGTACCAATAGGGACGTCCATAGGATGTTGTTATTAGGACTTTTTTTAAATGTACTATTCGGGATATGCCATGAACATCCTCAAGGGGACCTCATATGATAAGTACCAATTAGGACGTCCATAGGATGTTGCTATTAGGACTTTGAAAAATATGTACTATTGCAGGCATTCCATGGACGTCTTCACTGGGACATTATATGAGATGTACCGATTAGGACGTCCTATGTACATCTCTGACGAGACATTCTCTTTTGAATCTCCCTCGGGACATCCATAGGAAGTCCATAGGAATGACATTCGTGGAAATGATGAAAAGTGTACTGGATGGGACGTCCTATGGACAACGATTTCAGGTCCGGGACGTTAGGCCATGAATAGTACCAAATACGGACGTCCCTAGTACAATGTGTGCTATTAGGGACACTAAAAGTTTCTTTTTGATTATTTTGTGATATACCGACTTATTGTGTGATCGTAGGTATACACTAAACCGTAGGTAGTATACAATTCTGCTGAACCCCTGTTTCCTTCATAACCCGTAATTTATAAATTGGAGGATCCATATTTGATTATAATTAGGTAAATAAAGTTAATTCAACAAGACCCCTGGAATTTTCCGTAACCTCCATCTCAGGCTATCTGGAACTCTTGACGCTAAGGGTCAAGGGGCCGTGGAGCAAACCACGTTAATAATCTGGCGCCCGAGATTTAAAACCCGAATTTTGCATCAAGTGTGTGTGTGTGTGTGCGTGCGTGCGTGTGTGGGCGCGCGGCTTTACCGATTTGATCGCAGTTGGTATCAATAGGAAGGGCTTCGTCAAACACGAGGAACGTTGCCGAACTACAAATTTTGAAAACTTGTGGATAGTATTTGTGTAGAAGTACATGTCCAAAGTATGTGTGAAGTATCTGTATGATTACCGTCTGTGTATAGGATATAAACCAAAACTTTTCTATGATATTGTACCAAAACTATCTTAATTCTTAGGAAACAACTTTTTTCAAATATGTCAATTTTTAAAGTTCGATTGTCGAAGAAAGAATAATAAGGATCCCGTCGACAGTAACGAAAATCAATGTGAAAACCCAGATTGTCTCTGTAATACCCGAAAAAATTATCTGTATTGTAATGATGAAAATGTATTAAAATGAACAAAATAAAAATAGGTATGTGTTGTTCATTAACCTTTCCATACCACAAAATACTAAACACTTTGTATAAAATGTAGAAATTTATTAAAACAAAAAATTCTGCAGAAAAGTGTAATGAAAAAAATGCACTCACCGTTTCCAATTGCGTACTGTTGAAGGAGATCTGTCATGTTAATATGAGTGACTCCTTTTTTCTCTTGCATGAAACTGTCACAATGTGTCACCTTACCACTTCCAGGACCACATACGAACAAATTTACACTTTCATTACAGAGTAAGCTACTTACACAGAATGGACCTTTTGACATTTCCATGAGAAATACATTGTTGCAAAGGTTAGCGATTTTGATTTGACATTGTTGGCAGTATCAGCTCTGGGGTTCCGTTTACTATAGTTTTATACATGTAGAATTCCACTGTTGATTTCGACATGTAGAATCAAGGTGTCGCTAAAAAGCTATTCCGTGTACCCGTTGCTATTAGTTCGTGCGTTGCCGGGTTTTATCAACATGTCGTATTCTAAAAATGTTTCAAGAAATTTTAGGAACGTTTTCATTTCCCCTAAATATTTTAAGAATATTTTCAGTTTACAACTTTTTTTAGACTATTTTATAAATTTTCCTGCCGAACAAAACAATTTTTCCTATCGTTGACGTCAATAATTTTCGGTTGATCACATAGATGGCTTTTAGTTTAGGATATTTCGCATATATTTCGAATTGAATCCAACCTATACGTCGTCACTATATACTACTCGCAAAAAGTATCCCGAAAAATGAATTAACATTAAAAATTTTCCTGAAAACTTTTCGAAGTACCTGAAAAATATTAATACATTTTTATTTTTGTTAAAAATAAGGTTTTCAAAATAATATACATATATTTATATTCACTTCTAGGACGGCCGGTAGGTATATATAAATATTCATCGTAGATATTATGAACAACTTTACTTATTTAACGGCGGGTGACTAACGCTAAATTTTTGTCGATTTATATTCAGTAGCGAGTTGACTTTCGAATAGGAAACATCGGCGTGCGTTCGAAATTTATTTTCGGTGACATGTTAGTGTATCGGGTAGTGTAGTGAATAGTGCCTCTATGGATTACTTGGATTACAATCTGATATATTTACGGTAAGTTTCCATTTTATTTACATACGAACAATTTTATTACAATGAACAATTGATTTTTAATATATAAACCAAGTATTTTACAATTGTTTATTAGATTTTAAATTTGATCAGAACTTTTTTTGATAAATAGGTACTTTTTGGTCATTTGTATAGACGAACTTTTTTTTATAAATGATTAGTAGGTTTTAAATTTACTTACCCAATCTATTAGTACAAAATATTGTTTATTTATAATCCATTTTTGCTTTCTTTTACTATTTTCTTATACCAAAATACTTAAAATCCTAAAAAGGGGGCCTGTAAATACAGTCCCCCCCCCTGTAACTTTTGAACCGTTGGGTACATAGTGATGAAATTTGGAACGATAATATATGACCCCATACTGCATTTCTTAACACATCAATGACAGCTCTGAATGTCAAAGTGACAACTGGGCGTGCATTTGGAATATTTTTTTAAACGGAAATAGGGGTCGAGTAATACCTCATTTTGTAGGTCTTTTTATGCTCAATACATTACCCAGATTTGAAAACATAACGTTCAATAGTTTCAAAATAAAAACCAGTAATATCAGTTTATAACAATCTTCTCTTAATTTGTGTACTACCTACTAGGTGTCATTGTTGATTGTAGCTGTTATGTTTTTTAATATATGCATTTAGGTTTGACAGTAAACTTTAGCTCAAAATTGTCTACAATGGCTCGTTCCTTACAAGACAAATTTGAAGCGGTTATTTTTATTTATGGCAAAGCTAATAGAAATTACCATTCTGCTCTTCGTATGTTCAGTGAATGTTATCTTGAACGCCAAATATGTAGCAAATTTTTACGTGAGTTAATTCCAAAATTTCAAAAAATTGGTTCGGTAGAAGACGCGCCAAGGTCTGGGCAGCCAAAAATTGGGAAAGATGTAAAAGTCCAGGTTTTAGCTGAAATGGTTGATAATTCCTAACAGCCATCGAAGCACGTGGCCGAGGCATGCAATATTTAGCGTACTTCTGTCAAAAATATTTTAAAATGCCATAAATTCCATCCATACAAAATTAAAATTATGCATGAATTAACAGAAGATGATCCTGATAGACGACTCGAATTTTGCGAGATTATGTCAGGAAGAATCACAGGGAATCAAAACTATTTGCGGAATATCTGTTTTAGTGACGAAAGTACTTTTTTCACGGAAGAGGTAATACTCAAAACTGTAGGTACTCGAGTGTTGAAAACCCCCATGTTTTCCGGGAGGGACACATACAGTTCCCCCAGAAACTTAATGTCTGGGCCGGCATTTTGGGAAATTATATTATAGGTTCCCTTTTTCTGGAAGGAAATCTTATTGGACCCATGTGCCTAAATATGTTGCAAAATACAAGTGCTACCCTTATTGATGCTGTTGTTATCCAAAATCCACATTAGTCTCAGGAGGTGATATTCCAACAAGACGGAGCCTTGCCTCACTATTTCAGGCAAGTCGGAAATTACCTTGATGAGAATTATCAAGATAGGTGGATTGGTCGTTGGGGTTCTACAGAATGGCCAGCTCGATCGCCAGATCTCACGCCCCTAGATTTTTTTATTTGGGGATATGTTAAATCCGAGGTTGAACTGAATGAACTTAGACAACGACATTACAGATGTTTGTTCAAGAATAACGCCACAGATGCTTCACAATGTCAGAGAAGAATTTACTTGTAGAATATTTATTTCTCAGGAAGTTCTTGGTGGTTATTTTCAACATCTTCTGAAGTAACAGTGTCTTCTAAATTTGTTTGTTTTTTACGTTTAATTTAAATTGCGTATGTAGATAAACGCAGAAATCGTTATTACTGATTTTTATTTAGAAACTATTAAACTTTGTGTTTTCAAATCTGGGGAATGTATTGAGCATAAGAAGACCTTCAAAATGAGGTATTACTCGACCCCTATTTCCGTTTAAAAGAATACTCCAAATGCCCGGCCAGCTGTCACTTTGACATTCAGAGCTGTCATTGATGTGTTAAAAAATGCAGAATGGGATCATATATTATCGTTCCAAATTTCATTACTATATACCCAACGGTTCAAAAGTTACAGGGGGGGGGACTTTATATCCTCACTGTATATTCCTAGCTATGACAAATTGTTCATATACACTGCCGAGCATAAAATTAGGGTCACCCAGTAATTTGAAGATTTTGTAGAAATTTTTATTTTTTCGGATTTTTCTCGGTTGTATCATAGTTTACTAACGGATTGCTAGAATGAAAACAGTTTTTGTAGTTCAAAGTTTATTGAAAGTAATAAAAATAAACAATTTTAATTTGATGGGCTACGAAAAGAAAATGAACAATTTTACTTTGATATGCTTTTCGTTAAAACAAAAGAAATTTTAAGGACTTCAGTAGCTAGTATTCCCTCCTCTGGCAGTGATAACAGCCTGCAATTGACGAGGCATGCTGTGGATCAGATTTTGTATCATCTTCTGTGGAAGATTGTCCCATTCCTGCACTAGTATATCGCGAAGCTTTCTAGAATTTCTCTGGACCGGCACATGCCTACGTAAATGTCTCCGTTTTCATCCCAAACATGTTCTATTGGATTTAAATCTGGACTGAGGGCAGGCCAAGCAAATCGCGTGATTTGAACCTCGTCAAGATACGTAGTAGATAGATATTTATTTCGTACTAGTGACAAGATACATTTTTAGAAAAAAATATATACATTGTATGGTACATTGAAACGTTAATTTCGTTCACTTTACTTCCCTCGATTGAATTAATAAATTATCGTATGGGCGGCGAATAGCCAGTCCTTTCTCATGCCCAACACCGAGAAATGTTTCAAGGCTGAATATATTTACTGTCGACGAGAGTCGAAATCAACGTTTCTATGCGCGCTGATCGAGGTCCGTCCGTCGGAAAATAGTCACGCCCATCTTGAAATTCCCACTTCGATCTCGTGTCTCTTCTTTTACCAATTATAAATCAAATATGAATCAAGAATTCACTACTGTAAGGTAAATTCCTTTCCTGGTCAAAGCGTATGAGCGTGACACGAACATGAGACGTAAGTCGGTGGTCGTTCACATGATTTCGTGTATTTAAACAAGTGGCAAAGGGGTTTCGTTCTTCTTCCTGGTGAACATGTGCTATTGAAGCCTTTCTGGCTTATCTTATCTTAGAAGTGCATTCATTTGAGTTCACTTTACCGGGACCCGAAACTTTACCTGGGACACTTTATCCGGGATACGTAACCTGGAGCACTTTACCTGGAGCACTTTACCTGGGACACTTTACCTGAGACACTTTACCTGGAATACTTTACCTGGAATACCTTATCCGGGACTTCAAGTTTTCCGACAACTTTCTACAAGAACAGAACAGGAAAGTACAATGGTTCTTGCTCTCCAACACAACATATGTTGACTAGTCAATTTTTTTTTATTTCATATTTTTAAAGTCAATATACAACTTGTAAATTTAATAACGTTGTTCATATAGTTTTTTTCCCTTCCAATCTTACAGGATTTGTCGCTATAATGCAGATGTGAATAACAAATAAACTAGTATTATTCAGAGTGGCGCCCACTTACCTTTCCTAATTTTCCTAATTTATCTTTATTTCACCTTCAATAAATTTCAAGTAGAATTACCCGAGAACCGGTAAGACTACTCTCTGAATTTATACTAGTTTGGTCTCAGAATCTACACCTGAGGTGCTCTCTAAACTGAGTAGCCGTTGCAAATTGGCACCCGAACGTGTGTGGGCCTTGTTTTACACATCTGCTTTATATCAATAAATCTTGAAACTTGGAAGTTTGGACAGTAGTTGAAGTCAGAAGCAATCACTTTAAATCTTTTTTCACTTATCGTATTATTTATCTTTCTATCTTTTACTTATCATATCGTTCATATGTTGAGTTGGTAATATCTATTTTTATTATCGTTTATCTAACATATCTTTATATTTTTATCGTATATCTTCACGTATCGTACCTATAAAATTTTCTTTTTCGCCAATATCAACAGTACTCGTTTTTTCTCTTTTATCTTATATTTTTAATACCGTCAATTAACGTATAATAACATGGCTCGAATTTTCAAATTAAATGTTGATTATCTTTTATCTCATGAATTGGATTACGAACTTTCTTATCGTGGCTTGGAAATCCCTTCACTGGTTACAGAGAAGAGGAAATTATTACGCGGTGTTCTAACACAGGAAGTATCTATGAGGAGTTCGATTTCATATGTTGAACTTCCTTTTATTACCGAAATTACAGGTATTAAGATGTCTTTTGCCGACTTGAAGAAGAAGGTTCAAGATTTTGTTGGAACTTCTTCGGATGTCGAGTACAGAAGATTGACTTGCCGTCTAACTCACCTCACTCAACGTACTTCTCGTGTAACTTGCGAGGAGGACGAACAAGAACAAGTAAAGAGACATTTAACAACAGAAATATTTTGTTTAGAAGGTGAATTAGATAGCAAAATCAATGTTATCGATTCAGACAGACAATCCACTCCAGTAAATACAAGTCAAAGTTTTTCTTTTTCTAAACCTGTACCTGTACATAAATGGTGGATAAGATTCTCAGGAATAGATTCCAAAGAATCTGTACTTGAATTTTTAGAACGCGTAAATTGCCTCAAACTTTCGAGAGGTATCACAGATGCTGAATTGTTTTCTAGCCCAGCTGGTTTATTTAGTGATCAGGCTTTTAATTGGTATCTTATTAACAGATGCAAAGTTCAGAATTGGGAACAATTAGTGACCAAATTAAAATCCGATTTCTTACCGTATAACTACCAAGATGATTTACTAGAGGAAATCAAAGCTAGAAAACAAGGTCAACATGAACGAGTTACCTTGTATATTAACGCCATGTGTGGTTTGTTCAACCGTCTTGATGACAAACCAAGTGAAAGTGCCATCATTCGTATTATTCGCAGAAATCTTTTACCTCATTATGCACAACCATTAGCTTTAATTGATATTGATACTGTTGATATTTTGACCAAAAAATGTAAACGACTAGAGGAAACATTAACTTGGGACCAACAGTTCACAGCTAATCATAAAAGCAGTCAATATTTACTTGAACCAGATTTGAGCATACCTAGTACCTCTTTTAAGGATAATTCTTGTTTTAAACAAACACGAAAAAATCTATCTGTAGTATCTTCTACCTGGACTTGCTGGAATTGCAAACAAGCAGGTCATATGTATTATAACTGTCAAGTTCCTAGGAAACTGTTTTGTTTTGGTTGTGGACATCCTGATACAGTAAAAACGAAATGTCCAAAGTGTTCAAAAAACGAACAAAGCGGTGGTCGAGCTTCCCACTCTACCACAGTCGCTCAGAAACCGGGAACATCAGGAAAATCCAGCAACAAAGTAAAACCAAAACCTCAGGAAAAACCTACAAAAGACAAAAATTGAGGTTATCTCAAATAAATCCTGTAAATTCCACTTCTGCAAGGAAAATTTCTCCTTCTATCTTAAAAAAGGTTCCTACTGTAAGTTGCTCCGACTGGAATTCATGGCTTTTATTTGTCAAAAATTTCTATAAACTAAATTCAAGATCAAATTCAATAGTTTCAAATTCGAATCATAAGTCTTTAGCAAATGTAGGGTCACTGTTGTATAACATGAAAAATGATAATCGACCTTATGTCGATATCATAATTTTTGATAAAACAATTTCTTGCCTTGTTGATACTGGTTCAAATATCTCATTGATTGGTTCTCGTGCACTAGATTTTATTCATAACTTATCGATACCTATCTTAAACGATGATAACTTAAAAATATCTACTGCAGATGGCAAGTTGCAGGACGTTCTTGGTTATATCGAAACATATGTCATCACAGACAAGATATCTAGGCTTATGAAATTTTATCTAATACCTTCTGTTAAACATGACATTATTCTCGGTATGGACTTTCTTAAGATTTTTAACGTAAAAATAAATTTCTCTAAATTATCTTTAACTGTAAATTCTCTCTCGTTGGCTGTAGTCAATACAATTCGGGATGTATCTCATTTAACTCCTAATCAAACTGGTAAATTAAATCAAACTATTGATCTCTTCAAGACTATTAGTCCTTCAGATAAAATCGGCAAAACTCATTTGATAGAGCATTTCATTGATACCGGAAATTCCCCTCCCTTTAAACAAACCCAATATCCCTTACCTCAGGCAATGCAAGCTTACCTGGAAAAGGAAGTAGATACTTTGCTTGAATTAGGTGTAATTCAGGAAAGTAAATCTTCATATTGTAGTCCTATCTGGTTAGTTCAAAAGGGAGATGGTAAATATAGAATGTGTTTTGATGGACGTAAATTAAATAGTGTAACTTTAAATAAAGATGCTTATCCCTTACCTTCAATCGAAGTTATACTGAGTCAACTTCGAGATACCCGTTATATATCTAGTATCGATCTGAAGCAAGCATTTTATCAAATTCCGTTGGAGAAATCATCTCGGGAAAAAACAGCTTTTGCAGTTAAGGGTAAAGGTTTATTCGAGTATGTCACTACCCCTTTCGGTTTAGTCTCTGCTCCTGCTAGTATGTGTCGTTTGATCGATTTGGTCATTGGTCCTTCCTTAGAACCGTATTGTTTTTACTATCTGGATGACATCATCATTTGTACTCCTGATTTTGACAAACACATGGAAATTCTCCAGAGTGTTTTTGAGAGATTACGAGATGCCGGCTTGACGGTGAATTTAGATAAATGTCAGTTTTGTCGTTCTTCCCTTAGATATCTAGGTTATGTAGTGGATGAAAATGGTCTTCGTACCGATCCTGAAAAGGTTTCTGCTATTTGTGAGTATCCTGTTCCGAAAACTGCCACTCAGGTGCGTAGATTCTTGGGAATGGTTTCGTATTATCGACGGTTTCTTAAAGATTTTTCTTCCTTATCTGCTCCAATTTCTGATCTTCTAAGTGAGCGAAAGAAACACCAACCCATTACTTGGACACCCCAAGCAGATCAAGCTTTCGAAAAGGTGAAAACAGTCTTAACTACCGCTCCTATCTTAAGTAGTCCCGATTTCACCAAACCTTTCTTCCTTATGACAGATGCTAGTGATGTTGGGGTAGGAAGTGTTCTTTTTCAACTGGAAGATGGACTCGAACATCCCATAGCTTATATGAGTAAGAAACTCACAAAGGGTCAAAAGAAGTTCAGTACTACCGAAAAGGAACTGTTAGCAGTTTTGTTAGGGATCGATCATTTTAGGTATTATCTTATCGGACGTCATTTCACCGTAATTACCGATCATTCTTCTCTGGTTTGGTTGAATAACATGAAAAAACCTTCTCCTCGCTTAGCTAGATGGATATTGCAATTGTCGCAATACAACTTTTCTATCGTACACCGTAGATCTACCGGAACTGTAGTTGCGGATGCTTTATCTCGTATACCTGAAGTTAGTATTTTAGACTTATCTACCTTGCATCCTGATAAATGGTATAATGACATGATTTCTCATGTTCAGGATTTTCCGGAAAAATACCCAAGTTTTCGAGTTGAGAATAACATATTATATAAACATGTCTTTAATAAATTTGGACCAATTAGTAATATTTCCGATTGGAAAATTGTCGTTCCTACTAAAAATCGAAATGAAATTCTACATCATTTTCATGATAGTCCAACTTCTTCTCACTTCGGTGTTTTTAAAACATTAGAGAGAATTTCTGAAATTTTATTATTGGCCGAATCTTAAAAAATCGGTTTATAAATATGTCACTCGTTGTAAAATATGTGCATCGTGTAAACCATCTAACTTACCCCAAGCAGGATTAATGGGACAATATCGTAATATTAACTTCCCTTTTCAATTAATATCGTGTGATCTTTTAGGGCCATATCCCCGATCTCGCAAAGGTAATCAGTTCGCACTTGTTGTAGTTGACTGGTTCACTAAATTCGTATTGGTTCATCCCTTACGTCAGGCTACCGCTCGTTCTATAGTGGATTTTTTAGAAAATCATGTTTTCCTCATTTTTGGAATACCTCAAATCGTTTCGTGTGATAATGGTAAACAGTTCACGAGTCGTCTTTTCAAAAATCTCATGGAAAAATATTCTGTACAAAAGATATGGTATAATGCTAACTTTCATCCGCAAATTAATCATACTGAGCGCGTAAACAAATCCATTGTCACAGCTATACGATCTTATAGTTATGAAGATCATAGAACATGGGATGAAGAAATATATAAAATTGCTCAAGCAATTCGGTTGTCGAAACATGAGGTTACCGATTTCACCCCTTCCTTCCTTACCTTTGCTCGAAATGTACCTGTCTCGGGAAATTTTTATGGTAAAATTGCAGAAAATGCAAATAATCAGGTTACCATTTCTGACAAAGTTCACCGAATTCAGGATACACAAGAAATGCCTAAATTTTTCGAAGTGGTGAGAAAGAACTTGCAAACAGCATATCGACAAAGTAGTCAACGTTATAATTTGCGCAAACGTGATCATAGGTTTTATGTAGGTGATCGGGTTTGGAAAAAGAACTACCCAAAATCGGACAAAGCCAGATATATTTCCGCAAAATTTTTACCGAAATATACACAATGTACCGTATATCGTGTTATCTCTCCCTTAGTTTATGAATTAAAAGATGAAACGGGAAAAAATATTGGTCGATGGCACATGAAAGACCTTAAAGCTGGTATCTTGTCTGATGATGAGTGTTCTGATATCGATGATTCCGAAGCAGCCCTAACGTAATCAGATAAATATACCTTTCCTAATTGTTCATTCTATTTGTGTTGTATGTTGGTGTCTCGAATATTTTTTTTATCTTTTTATCATAGAGATTTTCCTTTTCTTTGACTAGAAGTGCATTCATTTGAGTGCACTTTACCGGGACCCGAAACTTTACCTGGGACACTTTATCCGGGATACGTAACCTGGAGCACTTAACCTGGAGCACTTTACCTGGAGCACTTTACCTGGGACACTTTACCTGAGACACTTTACCTGGAATACTTTACCTGGAATACCTTATCCGGGACTTCAAGTTTTCCGACAACTTTCTACAAGAACAGAACAGGAAAGTACAATGGTTCTTGCTCTCCAACACAACATATGTTGACTAATCAATTTTTTTTTATTTCATATTTTTAAAGTCAATATACAACTTGTAAATTTAATAACGTTGTTCATATAGTTTTTTTCCCTTCCAATCTTACAGGATTTGTCGCTATAATGCAGATGTGAATAACAAATAAACTAGTATTATTCAGAGTGGCGCCCACTTACCTTTCCTAATTTATCTTTATTTCACCTTCAATAAATTTCAAGTAGAATTACCCGAGAACCGGTAAGACTACTCTCTGAATTTATACTAGTTTGGTCTCAGAATCTACACCTGAGGTGCTCTCTAAACTGAGTAGCCGTTGCAACATGTCAAAAGTTCTCTGTAAAAATGGAATATAAGATATACTTGAAAAATTTGAAAAAAAAAACATAAAAACAGTTAATATCTACAATGTTAAACGTTCTCACATGTTGTACAATATTAATATGCGCTAAGTTATATTTCAAATATCTAAAAAACAGATTAAAAGTAAAAAACAAATATGTAACACATAAACAAGTATTAAAAGATATGCGTGGAACATTGAATCAAAAATTCAAAAGTGTATTTCTATTTATATCGTCTATACTATATGGTTCCGCAGACATGAGACATTTCCTTACAGTCCCCTTAAATCTATGTATGGAAATAATATCCCGTAGTTCTTTAGGTAGTAGGTTAAACATTAACAAACATCTATATAAGCAACCTTTTTCAAGCAATGATGTTTTATGGGTGGGGTATCGAAATAGTATATTGTGCAACAAGTGGGAAAAGTACTTTCCCCACATGTTGCACACTATACTTTTTCTACAACTGCACAAATTTAAAGAATACAAGTAAAGTAACTTAATATTTACTTTTATGGTTAGTAAAACAAAAATAAAAGGTGAGCGGTCGTCGGACCGCCGATAGAAGCTTGCTTCTTATGCACAATAGAATGATCATTTTTCGTAAATTTTTGACCATTTTTCAAAAAATTTTATAATTTTTGACAATTATTGACCATTTTTTCAAAATTTTTGACAGTTTTTTTAAATTTTAACAATTATTGACAGTTTTTTTAAATTTTAACAATTATTGACCATTTTTGACAATAATAGACCAATTTTAACAGTTTTGACAATTATTGATCATTCTTGACAATTTTTCAAAAATTTTGACCATTTTTCCAAATTTTAACAATTATTGACTATTTTTGACCATTTTTTACAGGTTCTGACAATTATTGACCATTTTTGAGAATTTTTCAAAAACTTTAACCATTTTTCAAAAAATTTGACAATTTTTCACAGTTATTGACCATTTTTGACAGTTTCTTATAATTATTGACCATTTTTTCAAAATTTTGACAATTTTTGACTATTTTTTCAAATTTTAACAATTATTGACCAATTTTGACAGTTTTGACAATTATTGATCATTTTTGACAATTTTTCGAAAATTTTGACATTTTTTGACAACTGACCATTTTTTCAAATTTTAACAATTATTGACCATTTTTGACAATTATTGATCAATTTTGACCATTTTAGACCATTTTAACAATTATTGACCATTTTTGCCAATTTTTGAGCATTTTTGACAGGTTCTGACAATTATTGACAATTTTCAACAATTATTGACCATTTTTGACATTTTTTTATAGTTATTGACAATTTTTTCAAAATTTTAACAATTTTCGACCATTTTACAAAATTTTAACTGCACAAATTTAAAGAATACAAGTAAAGTAACTTAATATTTACTTTTATGGTTAGTAAAACAAAAATAAAAGGTGAGCGGTCGTTGGACCGCCGATAGAAGGTTGCTTCTTATGCACAATAGAATGACCATTTTGACCATTTTTCGTAAATGTTTGACCATTTTTCAAAAATTTTGATAATTTTTGACAATTATTGACCATTGTTTCAAAATTTTTGACAGATTTTTCAAATTTTAACAATTATTGACCATTTTTGACAATTATAGACCAATTTTGACAGTTTTGACAATTATTGATCATTCTTGACAATTTTTCAAAAATTTTGACAATTTTTCCAAATTTTAACAATTATTGACTATTTTTGACAATTTTTGATCATTTTTCACAGGTTCTGACAATTATTGACCATTTTTGAGAATTTTTCAAAAACTGACCATTTTTCAAAAAATTTTACAATTTTTTACAGTTATTGACCAGTTTTTTATAATTATTGACCATTTTTTCAAAATTTTGACAATTTTTGACTATTTTTTCAAATTTTAACAATTATTGACCAATTTTGACAGTTTGACAATTATTGATCATTTTTGACAATTTTTCGAAAACTTTGACAATTTTTGACAATTGACCATTTTTTCAAAATTTTTGACCATTTTTTCAAATTTTAACAATTATTGACCATTTTTGACAATTATTGATCAATTTTGACAATTTTTCAAAATTTTTGACCATTTTAGACCATTTTCCAAATGTTAACAATTATTGACCATTTTTGAGCATTTTTGACAGGTTCTGACAATTATTGACAACCTTTCAAAAATGTTGACAATTTTCAACAATTATTGACCATTTTTGACATTTTTTTATAGTTATTGACAATTTTTTCCAAATTTTAACAATTTCCGACCATTTTACAAAATTTTAACAATTATTGACCATTTTTGACAGTTTCTGACAATTATTGACCATTTTTGACAACTTTCAAAAATGTTGACAGTCTTTGATCATTTTTCAAAATTTCGACAATTATTTACTATTTTTGACCATTTTTTTTAATATTTGACAATTTTTGACAGATTCTGATAATTATTGAGCATTTTTGACAATTTTTCCAAATCTTTGACAATTTTTAACAATTATTGACCATTTTTGACAGTCTTTTTTAATTATTGACCATTTTTTCAAAATTTTGACCGTTTTTGACAATTTTTGAAAATATTTGGCAATTATTCACCATTTTTTCAAAACTTTGACAGTTTTTGACAATTTTTGACAATTATTGACCATTTTTCCAAATTTTTGACAATTGTGACCATATTTCAGAATTTTTGACAATTTTTTAAAATTTTTAACATATTTTTTAATATAATCTGACAGTTTTGTGACAACTAAGTAGGTATTTAAAGATGACAGTAGCCTACTAAGTTTTTGTCGATTTTATTTGATTCTCCATATAAATGTATGTGGCGTGGGCAAAGTGCCGTGAGAAATATTATTTCTCACAGTATGAGCAATATTTGGTTTTGAAATCAAGTAAGGTATGAGAAATACGTCACTTTTCTCTTTTCTCTCAATAAAACTGAAAGCAGCAGTTATACTAGATTTTGCTTCTCGGTATCCATGTTGATTCGAAGCTATGATCTGGTTCTTATTTAAAAATTCAACTAATCTTTTTCTCATAGCAATTTCAAAAACTTTGGAAAAAGTAGAGAGGAGACTTATTGGTCTATAATTTTCCACCAATAATGTATCTCCATTTTTAAAGACAATTGCTACTTTCAGTCTAGATGGGAAAACTCCACCTGAGAATGATGAATTTACAACATGTGTCAGTGGTTCTAAAATAAATGTCGCTATTTTTTTTAACAAAATATCACTGATACCATCCTCGCCACTAGAGCATTTATTTTTCAAACCTTTTATAATTTCTAGAATTTCAACATCATCCACCTCGGATAGGTACATAGATAATAGATTGTTGTTTATATGATTTGGGTTTCTATTTTTTACCGAAGAGTCTACAAGCTGTGTGGCCACTGCGACAAAATGACAAAATATTCATTAAAAATGTTAGATGCAACGGACATAGATGATATTATTTCATTATTTGACTTAATTCCAGTGAAAGTTTCTTGTGTTGATTTGCCGAGGCCTTTCTCAGTTTTTATTATATTCCATATAGTCTTACTTTTGTTATGCGAGTCAGAAATTTGTCTGTCATAGTAATCTTTCTTTTCCTTCAAGATAAGGTTGGAGTAATAAGTTTTATAATTATTATATGCCTGTTTGGTTATATGATGCATAAAAGTTGCGTCGTCTCCAAGAATAACCATGAACGGTGAAACATGGTCTTCTAGAACTTCTGTCAGGTACCAACGTTACATTCTCGATAAAGTCTAACTCCGTGCGAGCGTCAAAAGATATGCCTCCCCATGTCATAACTGATCCTCCACCAAATGGAAGTAGCTCAGCAATACACGCTTGAACATATCTCTCGCTGATCGTCGCCACACGCTTACACGTCTATCTGATCCTGTGAGACAGAATCTCGATTCATCAGAAAACAATACGCGACTCCAATCCGCTATTGTCCAAGCGAAGTGTTCTCGTGAAAAATTCAACCTAGCAATCCGGTGTGCATGAGAAAGCGGCGGTTCAGTAGCTCCAGTTCGAGAAGATAAACCAGCAACGTGAAGTCGCCTCCTAAATGTCAACTCACTTATATATACATTTCTCACTTCTTTCAGATGATTTCGAAGGGCAACTGCCGTAACCGTTCGGTTTCTCAAAGCACTAGAAACCAGAAAGCGGTCATCTTTAGCTGTTGTAGTCCTTCCTCGCCCTGAACCAGGTCTTCGAGTGAGCATACCAGTCTCTTCGTACCGTTGCCATACTCGTTGCACACTCGAGAGACTTACACCAACGTTTCTGGCAGTTTCGCGCTGACTTCGACCATCTTCTAAAGCCGCCACAATCCGTGCTACAACAACAGGATTTAAGCTCATTGCAATACACTGACAATAACAACACTAAACAAACAATTTTCAATAAACAGATAAAACCATAGGAACAAAAAATATGCTGATAATGGTTTTTAGGAAATTGGGCGAGGGTCCGTTTTTTGTTCAACTGCTTTTCGAAATAACAACAACAACTTTTTTATTCAAGCAGTCCGTTAGTAAACTTTGTCACAACCGAGGAAAATCCGAAAAAAATAAAAATTTCTACAATATCTTCAAATTACTGGGTGACCCTAATTTTATGCTCGGCAGTGTATAAGTGGTAAGTCATGAAACACTGTAGATACTTCTACCTCGTATTGAGGCTCCTATAGGAAATATTAAATGACAATTTAAATATGCATTTTTTTAAAAAGAAATCGGTATAATGTGACACCCCATTTGAACGAGAATTTAATTCTCTATTTAACGACATTACATTTTTAACTAGAATATTTTTTAAGGGTACGAAAACAATTTTTTTTATTTAAATTCAACCAAATTACAATTAATGCTTGAATCCATGACTTTCTGAAGTAAATACTTAAAAAAGCAAAAATAATAATGGACACAAAAAGTTCTCTCTTGATCACTGAAACTTTTTGTCAAATGTTAATTCAAGCAAGTGATAGTGGCATAGTTACTGTAATATTTATTGTCGTAAATGTTTTGATTTTGTGAATTTTCATCAGTTGTCAATTGTAATTTTTACTTTTGAATAGTAAATTATGGTTCACCTAAATGAAACACAACGCATAGAAATATTAATCCTTAGCGGATGCGGAGATAAAAAAAGAATATCGAACGAGGTATGCAATTTATTCAAAGCATAATATCCCGACAGACCCATCAATAGTAAGTAAAATAGTCCGAAAATTTGGAGAAACTGGGCACGTTAAACATATTCCAAATGCTGGGCGTCCTAAAATTGAAGACAATGTGAAACTTGATATTTTATTAAAAGTACATGACAATCGTCACAGTAGTTCAACACAAATGGGTGAATATGCTGGAGTTTCCCAACGATCGGTATTACGTATTTTAAAAAAGAAAAATACCATCTCTACAAAATTCAACTACATCAGGAATAAAACGACGACGATCCCGATCGCCGGCTTCAATTTTCCGAAATTATGCAGGATTTATGTATCCGCAATCCACTTTTCATCAATCAAATCCTTTTTTTCGATGAAGCCACATTTTTCATACATGGTACCACGAATCGTCAAAATTGCAGATATTGGAGTCAAGAAAACCCACATTGGATGACTGAGGCACACACGCAATATCCTTAGAAAGTGAATGTATGGACAGGGATCATCAATGACACAATCATTAGCCCTTTTTTCTTTGAAGAAAATCTAACGGGAGAACGTTATTTAACTTTTTTGAGAAATCAACTTATACCTGTCCTTGCTAACATGTATCCAAATGCCAATAATCCAAATTTACCTAGTGAAAATATCTGGTTTCAACAAGATGGAGCCCCTCCGCATTACGCACGTGAAGTACGTAAATTTTTAAATAATTGCTTTCCCGGGAGGTGGATCGGAAGACGAGGTTTTATAGAGTGGCCAGCAAGGTCGCCAGATCTAGCACCTCTAGACTTTTTCCTGTGGGTTTACATAAAATCGAAAGTTTATGTCAATAGACCCCAAATCTTACAGGACTTAAAAGATAGAATTAGGCATGAAAAGAGTCTAATTACTCCAGAAGTCATCCGCAATGTACTTGATGAATTCGTCCGTAGATTCGCATATTGTCAAGAAACCGATGGATGGCATTTCGAACATTTAATTTAAAATAATTGTTATGCATAATTTAGTTACTTTAAACTACAATATTAATTTAATCATTAGTTGTAATTTGGTTGAATTTAAATTAAAAAAATTGTTTTCGTACCCTTAAAAAATATTTTAGTTAAAAATACAATGTCGTTAAATAGAGAATTAAATTCTCGTTCAAATCAGGTGTCATATTATACCGATTTCTATTTAAAAAAATTAACGATTACGTCACTACACCTACACCGGTGACGTCATCCCTACTCCATGTACGTTACAACATGGGTATTTTACAACAAAAATCGACCTGATTCGGGATTTCCCTCAAAACTCGACGGATCTCGAAATAATGATAATATTCCATAATTTAGCGGTTCACTGTATATTGTTTATTTATATTCCTTTTTGGCATCCTTTTAATGTTTTTTTATACCAAAATACTGAAAATTCTAAAAAGCAGTATATATTCCCAGCTATGACAAATTATTGTTCTTATATGGGAGGTTAGTTCTGATAAACTGTACAGATACTTCTACCTCGTATTGGGGCTGCTATTGTAACGCGTTTAAACTCGTATACGTGGCTCCTGCCACACGAACACGTCACTATGGACACCCTTGACTCAAAATCTTTCGACGGAATGCTCGGGCGCCAGATTTTTAACGTGGTTTGCTACACGGCCCCTTGACCCTTAGCGTCAAGAGTTCCGGATAGCCTCAGATGGAGGTTACGGAAAATTCCAGGGGTCTTGTTGAATTTACTTTAGCTAACTAATCTCCAATTTATAACCCAAGTGAATCAAATATCGGTTTACTTTCAGCTAATGATTTAATAACGGAATAAATAGAAATACTTCTTTTGTTATAGTAATACTCTGTGGTCTATTGTAGTTATAACTCTATAGGGACTGACAAACTTACGGGGAGAAGAAAGGGGCGGACTTAACAGTCTGAGCCGATCAGGTTTTCTAATACGGGGCGAATCTGCCGGATAAACGAACAAGCGTAACTGAGCCACCTCCAAGTTCGAATATCCCTTTGGATTCAACGGAAACACGGGTAGTTACTATGAATCAATACAATTTTTCAAGGAGTATTAATGAAGTGAAAACGAAACGGATACGATCTGCCGGGTAAACGAACAAGCGTAACTGAGCCACCTCCAAGTTCGAATATCCCTTTGGATTCAACGGAAACACGGGTAGTTACTACGAATCAATACAATTTCAAGGAGTATTAATGAGGTGAAAACGAAACGGATACGATCTGCCGGGTAAACGAACAAGCGTAACTGAGCCACCTCCAAGTTCGAATATCCCTTTGGATTCAACGGAAACACGGGTAGTTACTATGAATCAATACAATTTCAAGGAGTATTAATGAGGTGAAAACGAAACGGATACGATCTGCCGGGTAAACGAACAAGCGTAACTGAGCCACCTCCAAGTTCGAATATCCCTTTGAATTCAAATGCATTCCGGGAAACTACCAAAAATATATATAACGGTTAATGAGTATCAGGAATAAAGTTATAAATCTGCCGGGTAAACGAACAAGCGTAACTAAGCCACCTCCAAGTTCGAATATCCCTTTGGATTCAAATGAATTCCGGGAAACTACCAAAAATATATATAACGGTTAATGAGTATCAGGAATAAAGTTATAAATCTGCCGGGTAAACGAACAAGCGTAACTGAGCCACCTCCAAGTTCGAATATCCCTTTGGATCTAAATGAAATATTGGAAACAAAAACTAGTTCAATCTACTAACCCGGAAATAAAATTCAAGAGGAAAAAAAAATAACTTATCGACGCACAGAGTATAAACAAAACTCGGGAATAAAACTAAAATATCACAATCCTAAACAGTATCAATTAAATATAAAAGTCCTGTAATTAAAACACATAAAATCTTACCCTCAATAGAGAGCCGGCAAATAATCAATACTGTTCGCGCCACCCTCTTATTTTCTTCAATAATTGTGCGCGCCGCTCATGTACTGTTTTTAAATTGAATTTAGTACCAGTTTCTTGAACATTAACTTAGTTTTTGATAAGAGACCAGTCTTGGCATTCATTGTTAGCCCGCTGTACTCAAGGAAACAAGTCGTTTCCATTCTTATTTATTTTATTGGTTAATTTCTTTGTTCAAACCGCTTTTACAAAATTAGTTAAAATCGCGACATTACAACATCTCCGGTTTTTATATTCGTAAATATACCTTTACATTGACTTTATGTGTGTCATCAAGGGCTGTAATTTAACTAAAGGCGAAACGATCGATCGTGGAGCTAGTGACCAGAAGAAACCAGCGTTTTGGGTAAGTCCCCTTAAATTTAAATTAAAGTTCTTGTAACAACGATTCGCCAATTGCAGACAAAAGTACATTTTTTTTGTATACAGTCCACTTTCTCAACCCACTGAGCTTACATTGGTCCAAACCGAGCCGAATTACATTGCAGTTAGCGAATCTACTTTATATTTGCGAATATCTTTTCATATTTCTTTAATTTTGCACTCATTAAAATTTTTATTTTATTCGAAAATTTACTACGTTTATCGTTATTGAATATAAACGGGACTGGTTTTTCATCGTTGTAAATTAGTTCAAGGTCATTACTGATTACCGGTCTTTCATACTGTAGTTTTTGATTTTAATAGTGTTTATGATAAATTTTACCGTTAATTAATATTGTTCATTCTTTCAAAACATTTCACGTTTACCGGGGCAGGACGATACACTCTTCAACCATTAATTTCATTTTTGCGTTGTTTATTTCATTTTTTCTTCAGTTTATTTCGTCACTCCAATTTCTTGCTCAAGTTTGGTTAATATCTGAAGTCACTAACAACTTATTCTTTCATTCACTGTGTTTCTCTTTCATTATAACTTAATTTACATTTATCAAAATGGCTGCCGACGAAAAGAATCGTAAATTAATGCTCCAATATGTAGCAAGGCGACAAACTATTTTCTCCGATGCTACTAGCAGCTGGGATGCTGTTAAAGAATGCACTTATGATGAAGTTGCTGTTGCGCAGGTATATCACGATGATAGCGCGCGATTGCAAGATCAGTTCAAAAATGTCAATGAGAAAATCAGTGATATCAACTGTCTCCTACCCCCAGAGGATAACGTCGATACAGAAGCACCTTCCAAAGCTTTTCGCACTATCCTTTTCAAAATAAGAGCCAAGTTTGTACAACTTAATAGTGAAAAACCCACTCCGCCTACTGCTCCTGTCATCATTGCCAGTCAGAGCTCTCAAATTAACGTCGCATTACCTAAAATTCATTTACCGACTTTCTCAGGTGACATTGAGAAATGGCCTGAATTCTTTGCACTGTTTCAATCCCTTATACACAATCGTCTCTCTCTCCTATCGAAAAGTTCCATTTCTTACGCTCTAACCTGAGCGGAAGTGCTCTCTCAGTTGTTTCTAATTTGCAACTGACAGTTGAAAATTACAAATTAGCCTATACGGCCCTGGTAAGCAGATATCAATCTCCCCGCAGAATAGCTCAAGCCTATTTGAATAAAATTCTCAAATTCAAACCAATTTCTTCAAATTCACTTAGCAATTTGAAACATTTTCACGAGACGCATCAAAGTTCCATACAGGCTATTAAATCATTATCCATAGATGATCTAGCCAACTTCATTTTGTTAACTTTATCATTAAACAATCTTGATGCACGTACCGCTAAAGCCTTTGAAGATCGACATTCTGCTGAAGGAGTTCCGCAATTTGATGATTTGTTGGATTTCATAATACTACAGATCAAAACATTAGAAATAATCTCGAACCCAGCAACTTCTAACCACATTACTCGTCCTACGATCACCACTAGATCAAATTCCTCCATTGCCACGCGCAATTCAACTTTTTCAAATTCAAATTCACGTCATTCTGTTAACTCTGATACGAAAATCCTCTCTTGTATATTTTGTCATCAGGCACACTCATTGTCCTCTTGTTCCGCATTTTTTCTTCTTTCTAGAGATGAAAAGATTGATTTCATCAAGCAACACAAACGTTGTTTCAACTGCTTAGGTTCCCACTGGAAATCACAATGTAAATCTACATCTGGCTGTCGGAAATGTAATTCTCGTAATCATCATACTCTCCTGCACCCCTCTCAATTGGACAATTCAGTTCTGCGTCCAATCGCACCTCGGATCATGTCAATCATGCATCCAATATTGCATCTACCTCCTCTGTGCAACAACCAGCTTCTGGTCCTTCGCTCTCGTTTAGTTGTACGACCACATTGCCTGTGGCGTCACTTTTAGGCACCTTTCGTGCACAGGTCTTAGACAAGCACAAAGGTTACATTCCCGTACGGGGAGTTATTGATCCTGGATCGCAACTGTCTTTTATCTCAAAGCGTTTAACTAACCAGTTAAGTCAAAAGCTACAAGATCTTCCAGTTTCCGTATCAGGTATTGGCGGACACTGCTCTACCTCTCCCGGCACTATCACTTGTCAACTTTTCTCTAGGCTATCTCCAAATCACATTGAGATAAACCCATCAGTGGTTTCCCATATTGCTGATCATTTGCCTCCTTCCAACATTAGTACAGAAGTTGCTCATGCTTTCCGATATTTAACTTTGGCTGATCCCGAGTTTCTCCGTTCAGACAAAATAGATTTACTTTTGGGTGCTGACGTCTACCCACAGTTATTGCTACCTCAACCTTTTGTACCAAGCTCTCTTGGCCCGGTCGCTATCAGTACCATATTTGGTTGGACAATTATAGGTCCTATCCAAGCGCTTAATCGAAATCAACGAATCACTTCATTGATATCAACTTGTCAGATTTCCCAGGACCTCGTCAAATTTTGGGAAATTGAAAATGTTTCGAATCTCACACCACAAGATCCTCTTGACATTCTGGCAGAACAACATTTTATCGCCACTCATAAACGAAATGAAGAAGGCAGATATTCAGTATCTCTGCCAGTCAAACCAAATGCGAACCCCCTAACTAGTAATCAGAAGGTTGCTCGTAATTCACTTATTCAACTTATCAAACGTCTTGACAAGACTCCATCGCTCAAATTGGAATACGAACAATTTCTACAAGAATATTTAGAATTAGGGCATATGTCCAAGTCTCTGCAACCCGCTCAGTATATTATTCCCCACCATGTAGTAACAAAATCTACAAATCAGGGCAGCAAAATCCGGGTAGTTTTCAATGCATCTAGTCCCGACTCATCCGGTCTCTCCTTAAATGATCGATTGATCAAAGGACCCAAGCTACAGTCAGCCGTGTCAGACATATTACTCAATTTTCGACTTTCTCGAATTGCTCTTTGCTGCGACATTCGACAAATGTATCGACAAATCCTGGTACATGAACAAGATCGTCGCCTGCAGCATATCCTCTGGAAACCCAATGCAAACCTTCCTGCACAAGAAGCTGAACTCAACACCGTAACTTACGGGTTGGCTCCCTCCGCTTTTCTTGCTATGCGCGTTCTCCAGCAGCTTGTTCAAGATGAAGGACATCGCTTTCCTTTGGCTTCACAGGCCTTATTAAATCAGACTTATGTTGACGATGTCATTTCCGGCGCTGACGATATTGCCTCGGCATTGGATTTACAAATGCAATTAATTCAGTTACTCTCGTCTGGAGGTTTTGAACTACGTAAATGGTCGTCTAGTCACCCTCAGCTGCTCAAAGAGTTGCCTCAAAGCCATTTAGAATCTCCTCTACAGTTTAATGATGAGGACAATGCGTTAAAAGTTTTAGGTTTGAATTGGGAACCATCTCGCGACTGCCTTGTATTCAGAGTTCAGCCCTTTCAAGCGACTTGTACTAAGCGTAACATGCTTTCCTTTTTGGCTAAAATTTTTGACCCGAATGGATTTTTGTCCCCTCTCATCATCTCCTTTAAAATTATTATCAAGAAGATATGGCTCGCAAAACTTGATTGGGATCAATCAGTCACCTCTGAAATTGCTTTACATTGGAACCAGCTGATCAATAATCTTGATCGCATTGTCTCGTTCCACCTCCCTCGTTGCGTGCTTCCTGACATGAACTTTGATCAGATATACCTGATAGGCTTTGCCGATGCTTCGTCTGCCGCTTATGCTGCAGTAGTGTACTTATGTTTCGAATCAATTAACTCGCGTCATTCCTTTCTGTGGAAGGCCAAAACTCGTGTGGCTCCATTAAAAACACTCTCTATCCCTAGACTTGAACTTTGCGCCGCAGTACTTTTAATTGACCTAATCAATTCGGTTTTGCATATCCAGTATCCGAAACCTCTGTCTGACATCAGACTTTTTTCAGATTCTGAAATAGTACTTGCTTGGTTACGCACTCCCCCTCACACTCTTAAAACTTTTGTTTCACATCGAATTGCTCATATCGTAAGTCAATCACCTCCTAATTCAACATGGTCTCACTGTCCTTCTTCTCTCAATCCCGCTGACATGGCCTCACGTGGGTTATCTGTTTCTTAATTTCTTCAAGATAAGATATTTCATTTATGGACTCAAGGCCCTCCCCTATTGAACGATTATCACCATCAATGGCCCATTCCCTTTCGCGGCACCCACTTGAGCTCCGAATCTCTATTAGAGTTCAAACCAAATACTCTAACACTCATCGCAGTTCAACCAGATCCCTCATTTGAAGAATTTTCTCTACGATTTTCTTCCTTTACACGTTTCCAACGAGTTGTTGCTTGGATGCGGCGTTTCGTTTTCAATTGTAGATCACGTGACGCTTCTAAATCTCCCACCACAGGTCCTTTGACTGTTCTTGAATTGCAAGATGCATTACGTACAATCATCTTGCGTACACAGTCACAACATTTTGCTGATGTTTTGAAGGAGTTTCGAGTCACTGAAACGATCAAATCTCTTTGCACACTGACACCATTTCTTGATGATCATGGGGTCCTCAGGGTGGGCGGTAGACTTTCAAACTCTCACCTAAGTTACGATTCCCGACATCCCGTATTATTACCCCGATCATCTCACCTCTCTGTGCTCATATGTAAGCACTATCATTTATCTGCCTTTCACGCTGGACCCACCACGTGTCAAGCTTTAATACGCGTTCGTTATTGGATTCTCTCCTTACGTCAACTTATACGGAAAGTGATTCAACAATGCCTCACTTGTCATCGCTTTCGAGGTTCCACTCTTCAGCCCATCATGGCCGATTTACCCCCTTGTCGAGTTCAGCCTGGTAGACCTTTCTTAACACAGGTGTTGATTATGCCGGACCATTTCAAGTTCGCGCTTCTCGCCTCCGTAAAGCCAGCATTACCAAGGGCTATCTATGCATTTTTGTTTGTGCCGCGACTAAGGCTGTTCATCTGGAATTTGCTTCCCAACTTACTACTGACGTCTTTTTAGCCGCGCTCGACAGATTTATTGCTCGTAGAGGTCTTCCTCATTCCATATTATCCGATCAAGGCAGGAATTTTATTGGTGCCAACAGGCACATTCAGGAAGTTTATCATTTCCTCAACAATCAGCATGACGAGATTTTGAGCACTTTGTCGCAACGCGAAATCAAGTGGATTTTCAATCCTCCATCTGCCCCTAACTTCGGTGGGCTATGGGAAGCAGCAGTCAAATCTGTTAAGAATTTGTTACATCGATTGTGTGCTGAAATAACTTTTACCGCGGAAGAGTATGCCACTCTTTTTGCACGAATCGAAGCTATTCTCAATAGTCGACCTCTATGTTCATTGTCCTCAGACCCCAATGAAGCATCCATTTATCTCAGTCCAGGTCATTTTCTTATTGGTGTTCCGCTCTTATCAAGACCTGAAATACCATTATCTGAGGATATTTCTTTGTCGACCCGTTGGAAGCTCATCTCACAGATTTCACAATCATTTTGGCGTCGTTGGTCTCGGGAGTACCTTAATACCCTGATTCAACGAACCAAGTGGACTTCACCGTCCAATCCGCTCACAGCGGGCGACGTTGTAATATTGAAGGGAATTAATAGTTCTCCCTTATCCTGGCCCTTTGCTCGCGTTACTGAAGTGAAGTACGGTCAAGACGGTATTTCACGTGTTGTCATTCTTCAAACTCCCACTGCCACTCTTACACGTCCCGTTAATAAACTCATTCCACTCCCGAAATAACTTCTACTTTTTATTATTTTTTTTTTTTTTGGGTTGTATTTTGTTTTGTTACCCATCCGGGTAACCTTCTTCTGTTATTTACATTTTGTTTATTCCTCTAGTACTAAAATTGGACAATCATTCCAATTTTGGTGGGCGGTATGTTCGCGCCACCCTCTTATTTTCTTCAATAATTGTGCGCGCCGCTCATGTACTGTTTTTAAATTGAATTTAGTACCAGTTTCTTGAACATTAACTTAGTTTTTGATAAGAGACCAGTCTTGGCATTCATTGTTAACCCGCTGTACTCAAGGAAACAAGTCGTTTCCAGTCTTATTTATTTTATTGGTTAATTTCTTTGTTCAAACCGCTTTTACAAAATTAGTTAAAATCGCGACATAACAACATCTCCGGTTTTTATATTCGTAAATATACCTTTACATTGACTTTATGTGTGTCATCAAGGGCTGTAATTTAACTAAAGGCGAAACGATCGATCGTGGAGCTAGTGACCAGAAGAAACCAGCGTTTTGGGTAAGTCCCCTTAAATTTAAATTAAAGTTCTTGTAACAACGATTCGCCAATTGCAGACAAAAGTACATTTTTTTTGTATACAGTCCACTTTCTCAACCCACTGAGCTTACTAACTTACTTATTTAGCAATAAAAAAAAACAATTTTCCTAGAACAAATTAACTTTTATTCAACGTGGGTGTTTAAAAAAAAAAACGAGTTTCAACTCGACAGCGAGTTTAATGAAAATGTAAATGTATAAGCAAAATTAAACGTCTTTATCATCAATAACTAAATACTATCACAAAAACAATTCTTCCCAAGACAAATCAAACTAATTTTAATAAGGCCGGTTATGTAAAAAAAATGAACAAAGTGAAATAAAATAAAAAAAATCAACCGGTCAGGAAATTTAAAAGATATATATCTTAACTATTTCTAGTTTTACGGAGGTACGAAAATTTTGACTATACGGTGATTATTAAAATATTTTACCTTCTTGAATCGGCTTCGGTCTCGGACTACACTCTTTTGCCACTTTCAAAAGAATTATTGTTTCTAAATTTTTAAACTCCGGGAAACGGATCGGAAAACACACTCTCGGACTAGCACGGTAAAAGGAACTAATATATTTCGTTAATACAAGCAGAGAACCACTAGTAGAGCACACTAGCAGAGAGCACACTAGCAGAGAGCCAAGAATCAAATTCTTCTCTCCTTTTATATTCTCATTAGTAAAATTTTATTTAGAAACTACAAAAAAGTCTGTCATATACCAGACGTCTTTCGGAATTAAATAAATTAAATTAAACGGTATATTGAAAAATTTTAACTTCGGAAACGACTAAATTTTATGATTGAATACAAATTTGCGTACCTCCGGATTGATACTAAAAATACTAAAACTACAATATAACGGTTATAATATAAAAAAAAACAATATGAATCGGTAATATAAAGGGAATCGGAAAGTAAGTAACGAGTTATTTAAAACCAAAAGGTAAAATAAAATAGTAAAATGCGAAAAAAACTTTGAATCGGTGCAAAAAAAAAACTCGTTACACTATGAAAAATATTAAATGGGTCAGGCTCTTTAAAAATTAGTTTATTTTATTCGTATAAAAGTTTAGCAAAATAGATTCAGAAAAATATCTTGATTTTTGTACAAATGTTCAATTTTTAATAACTAATAATCTTAATACGTGTTATATTTTTAATAATACAACTAGTTTACTTGATTTTTAAAAGTGATTTTCAAGAGAAACAAAAGCATCAAATAGCTCTATCTTTGAGCTCGAAGAGCTTGAAATAACGCAAAAATCGCAACAAAATCGTATGCGTTTGAAAATTGAATTTAGCGGGAAGTTGCAGGGATGGCCTTTAGGGTCAACCGATTTCCAAAATTTTTTTCTGCCCTTTCTTGTGTATTATTTTTCATTGCAATCGTTAAGTACGCCACATGTTCCGACTTTTTTGTTTGCGATTGACTATTTACTGCACGGATGCACGCAGTATCACACTGTGAGAAAGTGCTCGTTACCTAGGGTGTCCGTAAGCCTCGCTTCGAGATGGCCTCGCATCCAGATGGGCGAGTACGCTTAAGTGTTTTCCGTTTGTCGAATGGGTATGGGTTGACAAGTAGGGGGAATAGTTGCCCAGTATGGGTTATCAAAATATCGTAGATTTCTAAGTTGGTACATGCAAAATGGCTATTCCTGGCAATTTATTACTTACAATTTTTTTCAGCGCTTCCTTTTCAGCATTACTAACACTTCTCTTACAGGCTTCAAGATGTCATCAAATGTTTTGTACATTTTTTAATTTTGTTTGATTTTCTGTTCCAGGAATTTTTTTAGGGAAGGATTTATTTGGAATATATGCATATATTTAAACTTGCTATAGACCTATCTTATAATTTTACTTTTTTTGTCCTAGGGCTTACATTAAAAATTTTCCGATTAATTTTGTTTTTTGTTTTAGAATTCTTATTAGGAAAGGATTTTTTAGGTTACAAAAGCGACTTTGCATTTTGCAGCTACAGAATTTTCATTAATATTTGGTAAAGTTTTCTTTGCATGATTTTTTCTTAGCTGCATGGGTTTAAAATGTGCATGGAGGTGGTAAAGTAGTAGTGATTTAGGGGTATTAGTAATTTAATTATAAAATATTGTATGTAAAAATATCTTTATGTTGTAATTCGTGTTTCAATTTTTCGGCTCTTATAAAAAAATGTAAATGTTAATATTTTATTGATATTAAACATATCTTTTTTATAATTTGCATTTATTTTATCTTGTTTCTAAATGTGTATATCTGCACTTTCCTAGAGTAAAAATAAACTCTGGCTTAGCGCAGCCGGTAGAGAACATCCAGCTTTCAGGGAGGGCGCATTTTCTAGTTTTGTTTGTGATTCCCTCCGCCGGCGGGGAATATTTTCCATTGGTTGTGAATATTTTAACCGGTTGATTATATTTTCTTCCGATAGAGGGAATAAAGTCCAGTCGAGAGGGACAACGATTGCTTATATTTGTTTAAAGATACATATTTAATATCATATGTTTTGTATTGCTTTGGTTGCTGTATAAGATATTTTGTGTATTATTGTTAAATATTCAACTCCAGTTTTACCATAGCTAATATGATTGTTGTTTCTATTTGCCTTTTTCGCAGTACTGTTCTGAATTAAATTCTTACTTGAGTGATAACAGAACAGAGATCATAATTTTGCGTGAAATTGTGCTTTCTCTAGACTTCTCACAAGTAATGTAATTTCAAACTTATATGAAATTTTCATTCTCACTTTATCCTAGAATATTTCAAATTACCTTTGGTATGTACCTGGAAAATTCCTCGCTTTCTTAAAGTAAACTCACGTCTCAGTTTTAAATTAGCTGCACTACCAACGAATATTTCAATTTTTAATCTTTCTAGTTTTTATTGTTCAATATTTACTTTGTATGTAATGTTTTCTGTTTACTTTAGTTTTTTCCACAGATTATATGTATTGTCAAACAAAAAGTAAGGTTGACATTCAATCTGCATTTCACAGCCTGTGAAAATATTACGTTCCGTGGTCGTGTGGAAAATACAAAAGCGATACCACTTTAGGTGTTGTCTTTGTTACCTGGCGGGGAAAGGGGTAAGTCGTGTAGAAAACGGTACACGGAATACGAAATATCGTAAGGACGTGTCGTTAGGAATTCCATAGTACACGGAATCCCAGTCCTCAGTCCGGAGAGTTCAATTCTGGCTGGCCACAAGTTGAGGTTGCTAGCTACCGTTCCGTTCAGTCTCCCGATTTGGTTTCAATTTTTTTTATTATTTTGGTAGTCCGTATTTTGATTTCTTTTGATAATTTGTTTTTAGATATATAATGTATAAAAGTTAAAACAGTTGCTGTGAAGCGGATTCAGACAGCCATAACTCCTGTATATATTCTTGACGGTGATTGTAATGTAACCTAACTGGACCTGTGTGTTGTACTGACCTACTGTAGAGTGTAGAATACCCCTATAGCAGAGTAGTTGTTCAGCTGCACGAAATTAGCTTCTTCGCAGTGTGGGCCAGGAGAGTAACCTTTTGTTTTAGGACCAGTAAGGACGCTTCTATCACTAACCCTGCCGGATTGGTTATAACTAGACCCCTGGAACCAACCGTACCTCCATCTGAGGCTACCTGGAACCCTTGACGATTGAAGTGGGTACAACAAAACTAGAATGGAAGAAAATATTCAGAACAGAATCATTTCTATTTAGATATAAGAACAAGGAACCAAACATAACTTCATAAAACACATCAAAACAACAAAAATTATTATATTTAATGACCTCGCATTTTGCAGCGTTTCTGGTGTTTTGGTATTATAAACATTTACTATATTATTTCTTAACTCCCGAAGATTTGTAGGGATTGGGTTATAGCATCTCTCCTTTACATAACCACATATGAACAAGTCGGTATGGTTGAGTACGGGGAATACGAGGCCAACTCGATGGGACCAGCTCGACCTATCCATCTATTGCCGAAATGATCTGATAATGTATTTCGAGCAGCTGAACAGTAATGTGAAGGCGCGCCGTCTTGTTGAAAATGTACAGTGTTTATAATTTCATCTTGTTGTAATTGGGGATACAAAAACTCCTCCAACATGTCGGTGTAAGTGTTTCCGTTAACTGTTGCTTGATGAAAAAAAAGTGGCCGTAGAATTTAGTCTTAGATACACCACACCAGACATTTACTTTAGGAACATCCTCTTCAAATTCGTTGAACGCTCTTGGATTTTCATCTACCCAAATACTGCAGTTATGCTAATTATCTCTTCCATTAATATTGTAACATGTCTATCGGCCTGTTTCGACTTTTAAATTTATATCGCAAATCTTCCTCTTATTCCCGCTCTTCGTTTCATTAGCCACCCCAATCTTCAACCCTGACCATGAGACAATTGACCGCCAACGACCGCTTCCTTTCTTATCTAAATTTCTGTGGTAAGCACAGCAGCTAGAATACCGTTAGCAGCTAGGATACCGTTAAATTTGACTGTGTTCGTTTTTATACTTCACATAAATAAATTTTTGACGATTGTTAATGTTAGTTATATTTGTTTCAAAGCCACCTTTCTGTAAAAAAATTAACAAAAGTAACTTTCTTACGAAAACTTTTAAGACTTGGCAACGGTGAAAGCCGCTCATTAATACCTTATCTCATTTTGAGTTATAATGTTTCCAAGCGAAAATAGCGACATCTTACCTCTAAGTCAACTAAAACATTTCCGTAACTGGACGATATGTATAGTTGTTGATTATAGTCACATTTCAGTCCGAAATTAACTCTCGGACGATAACATATACCTTGTACTGATGAGGCGCAATACGCCGAAACCGGTCTACAAGTTATGTTGTCCCTTCTAGTTGCAAACCAGAATGGTTGGTTTAAATCTTGTAGATTTACCAACCCCGTTTGACTTAGAAGTGTAATTCAATGTCTGTCGGGGCATATAGCCCGAGAAGTAGTTGTTTCTTCTTCGTTGAACGGTCACTGTTTTTGAAAAATATTTTTCAAAACTAGTCGTAAAGCGTAGAATAATATATTTTTATTCTTTGATATCTGTTATTAAAGACTGGCCTAAACCAATGGACAAAAAGGAAATAAGGAGTTTTCTTGAACTTTGTTCATATTACCGAAAATTTGTCAAGGACTTAGGTCGAATTGCTAAACCTCTTCATCGACTAACTGAAATCAATATTCAACTTGACTGGACGTAGGATTGTCAAATTGCTTTCGTAAAGTTGAAGAAACGATTAACCACAGCACCGATTTCAGTCTACCCACGGCAGAAAGGCACACTTATTTGGGATTGTGATGCATCCCAACACGGCATAGGCGCCGTGCTATCACAAGAACAAGAAGGCGAAGAAAAAGTGATTGCATACTTCAGTAAGTGCATGGGAAAGGCTGAGAAACATTATTGCGTTACCAGAAAAGAACTTTTGGCTATTATCAGAGCCATTGAACACTTCCATAACTTTCTTTGTAATACAAGTTTTGTAATTAGAAGTGACCATAGCGCCTTGCAGCAATACATCTTTGTAATAGTACACCGAAAAGGACGTCTCCATATCAATGGCGATATACTTTCCAGGCGACCCTGTTTAGAACGACAATGCCGGTACTGTAAAAGGCTTGAAGAAAAGGAGAACTCTGAGGAAGAAGCTAGTCTAGAGATAACCACAATCAAGCCAGAAAGTGATTATAAATCAGAATCCCCTTGAAATCCTTAGAAAAAGTAAAAAGAAACACAATGACTTGAAAGTTATGAGAGAATGGCTTAAAAATGGAGTCAGGCCTACTGGGCCAGAGGTAGCCAGATATAGTGGAAGCTTAAAAGAGTACTGGGCTCAGTGGGATTCACTGTATCTTCATGATGGCCTATTGCCTCGAAGATGGGAAAGCCCCATTGGAGTACGTATAGTTCGCCAATTGGTACTGCCAAGATCACACATCAGAAGTGTGCTAGAAGAACTTCATATTAGCAACTCAGAACGACATTTTGGTACTAAAAGAACACTGGCACGAGTTCGGGGAAGATATTATTGGGTCAACTGTCGAAGGGACGTAGAAGATTGGTGCAAGAAATGTGATCTGTGTAATAGTAGAAAAGGTCCCAAAACAAGAAGCCAAGGAAAAATGGCACAGTATCTTTCCGGAGAGCCTTTTGAAAGATTTGTTATTGATATTGTAAAGTAAGTATTACTAACAAAGCAAAGCGTAGGCTTGTAACGAGTTATTTTTTTTTGCAAGTTTAATTTTTATTTTGTTCCGTAATATATTTTATTTTACCACTAGGGTGTATATAACTCGTTACTTTACAACCCTTTCTACTACCGCATTGATTTATTTATTTTTTTTATTACCGTTGTATATTTTAGTATAAGTCCGAGTTACGCAAATCCAAATTCTACCATACACAATTTATTCATTTCCGATATTTAAATTTTTCAACTGAATGGACGCCCGGTATATACAACATTTTAATTAAAACCAAAGCCGTCTAGTATAGGTACAAGTTTTTGTCGAGACTAGATAAATTTCACGTTTAATTCCCTCACTTCGACGACGGCCGAAAAATGTAACTAAAAATTTTGGATATAAATTCTCAAGCAATAATTCATTTTTCGAGCGGATTCATTCGCGCTCTAATTTATTCCGGCTCTAAATTAGTCTTTCGTGATTCTCCGTTCAACTTTCTTCCGAAAACCGAAAAACCGTAGTGTGAAAAATTTAGTGTATTCCGTATTCCGATTGTGTGTAAGCTGTATTTAATAAGGTAAATCATTTTTACAAATAAACTGTGTATTCGAAACTTTCCGTATCGCCGCTTATTATTAAACTGTTGAATGTATTCTTTGAAAATTTTCCGACCGGCTATTTTTTTCTTATGTTGTTGAATTGAAATTGGTTTTTTTTATTTGTTTCTTTTATTTGGAAATAAAGATTTGTCAACTGTAATTTGATTTCGAATTTTATTTACAGCGTTTATTATATATTAATTAACTGATAAATTATTAGTGGATTCTCGAATTATTTTATGCTTTTGGTCCTAAGTAGTTTTATATTAAAGTGATATCCAAGTGGATTATAATATTTTAATTTTATGCTAGTACAAATATTTTTACTCTGTGTGTCGATAGTTGGGTACCGTTTAACTCGTGGGAAAATATTTTTTTTGGAATAATTGTTACCGGCTTTAGTTAGATTCAAGGGTTAATCAGACTTGGAAGAGGCTTAGCCACAGTTTGTTTGATTTCCCGCAGATCTAATTAGTTCTTAAATTTTATTTTTTCGGAATAATAGTTACCGGTTTCCTTTAGATTCAAGGGTTAATCAGACTTGGAAGAGGCTTGGCCACAATTTGTTTGATTTCCCGGCAGATCTAATTCGTTCATGAATTTTTTTTTTTTTTCGGAATAATAGCTACCGGTTTCCTTTAGATTCAAGGGTTAATCAGACTTGGAAGAGGCTGTCAACTGTAATTTGATTTCGAATTTTATTTACAGCGTTTATTATATATTAATTAACTGATATAAATTATTAGTGGATTCTCGAATTATTTTATGCTTTTGGTTCTCAGTAGTTTTATATTAAATTGATATCCAAGTGGATTATAATATTTTAATTTTATGCTAGTACCAATATTTTTACTCTGTGTGTCGATAGCTGGGTACCGTTTAACTAGTGGGAAAATTTTTTTTTTGGGGAATAATAGTCACCGGCTTTATTTAGATTCAAGGGTTAATCAGACTTGGAAGAGGCTTAGCCACAATTTGTTTGATTTCCCGGCAGATCTAAATCGTTCTTTTCCCGTTTCGTAGAATCATTATTTATATATTTTTTTTCCCCGTCGGAATAATAGCTGCCGGTTTCATTTGGATTCAAGGGTTAATCAGACTTGGAAGAGGCTTAGCCACAATTTGTCTGATTACCCGGCAGATCTAAATCGTGCATTACGGACCCCGTTAAACCCGGTAGATTTGAACCGTATTTGATAACCTGACCGTTCAGTCCGTTAAAATCCCAGATAAAGGTAATGCATACCTCATTTTCTTTTCCCTGTTAATTTGTTTGTCACTAAAGAATTATTCGTAAAATAGACCACAGAGTATTAATAGATCAAAGTTCTGAATTCCTATTATTTTCATTATTAACCGCAATTTATCACAAAGCGGCTTCAGGAAAGGTCATAGCACACAAGACCATATTTTCTCAATAAAACAAATGCTTGAAAAGACAAAAACTGTAGATAAATATATTGCTTTTCTAGACCTTGAAAAGGCTTTTGACAGTGTCACACAAAAAACAGTATGGGATAGCTTAGACAAAAGAGGGATTCCGAAGAGCCTTTCAACAAGAATTAAAAGCATGTACGAAAACAACTATAGCTATGTCAGGAAAAATAACTTAGAATCCGATAAATTTAGAGTAAATGACGGACTTCGACAAGGAGGAGTGTTAAGTCCTTTACTTTTTATTATAATAATGGACGATATTATCAAGGCTACGAAAAAACATACTAAAAAGATCCACATAGGCTATAATAGACTGAAACCCATCAACCTGTCTGAATGTGCTTTTGCAGATGACGTTATGATTTGTGCACCGAGCGAAGATGACCTCCAAAAAAACTTACAAACATGGGAAAGAGAACTCAGTAAAAGAAATCTAAAAGTAAATGTACAGAAGACAAAAGTCATGACTACCGGAATAACAAACACAGAAATTGACATAAGGCTACAAAATGAAAAAATTCAACAAGTGGACTTGTTTAAATATCTTAGTATTAAGATCGACAGAAATGGAACCGAAGATGAAGAATTGAATGAAAGGATCACTAATGCCTCAAAACTCTACCATTCCTTGTCTAGAGCATTCATTGGTAAAAAAGAAATAAGTAGGAAAACGAAAATGACAGTGTTCAAGACAGTATATCGACCAATTCTCACTTATTGAAGTGAAAGCTGGATACTGACGCAGAAATCGAAGAGTAGAATACAAGCAATGGAGATGAGATACTTGCGCAGGGTTAAGGGAATAACACGGAGAGACAGAGCTAGGAATGAGGACGTTAGAAGTGAACTTGGAATTGAATCGATTCTTGACTTGCTAGACAACCAAAAACTTAAATGGTTTGGTCATTTAGTAAGAATGAACAACAGGCCAGTAAAAGATGTTTGGGAAGCGCGAGCAACTACAAAAAGGAAGAGAGGAAGGCCAAAGAAAACTTGGAACCAAGTGGTTGCTGAAATATTGGAAAAAAGAGGGAAAAGTTGGGAAGAAGCCAAAAAGATGGCAAAAAACAAGAAACAATGGAGCAATTTTATATATGGAAAGGAGAAATAGATTTCCACCCTTACACCTTCGGGTACAAAAAGGGTTTAGATTATATATATATATATATATAACCGCAATTTATTGATTGGAGAACCAAGATTTGGCTTTTCCGGATTTTCACTAGTTAGTTAAATTTAATTCAACAAGACCCCTGGAATTTTCCGTAACCTCCATCTGAGGCTATCTGGAACTCTTGACGCTAAGGGTCAAGGGGCCGTGGAGCAAACCACGTTAATAATCTGGCGCCCGAGATTTAGAAACCCGAATTTTGCATCAAGGGTGTCCATAGTGACGTGTTCTTGTGGCAGGAGCCACGTGTAAGAAGGTAGGTGCGTTACAAAATGGCGCCCGAGCAGGGACTTGATTGTTGATTACAGTAGAATCAGTTTAATACCGTTTTCCATTTTTTTAGCGTTTATTTGTGCTTGGACCGTTTAAGTCTGTTTTGACTATTTTCTGCCGTATTTTTTTTTGTTAGAGCAGGGACTTGATTGTTGATTACTGTAGGATCACAGGATCAGTTTAATACCGTTTTAAATTTTTTTTTGAAGCGTTTTTTTGCTTGGACCGGTTAAGTCTGTGTTGACTGTTTTTTTTACCGTATTATTGCAGAGAGTTGATTATTGATTAGAGCAGGAACCGTTATTCCGTTTCCGTTATTTTACCGTATTGTTAAAGAGACCTGATTATAGCAGGAACTGAAATACCGCTGTGGATATTTTTTTTAGCGTATTGTTGCTGGACCGTTTATACTGTTTTACGGGGTTTTTTTTACCATTGTTGATTTGAACAGGGACCGTATTCCGTTTTCGATTTTTTTTTTATTGTTCCGGATTGTTAAGAAGACCACCGACTCGATGATTGAGAGTAACCTGTGGACATGTTGTTTGAATGGACCGTTTTGCCTGTCCCTGATCTTGTTCCTTTGGTATTTACGAAAATTTTTCTTTCCGCTTGAGTTTAAAAGCTTGTCAGAAGGGATTGCTGAGCCTAGGGCCAAAAGGCCAATTTAAAGAAGACATATTTCTCCACGACCAGTTTTTGACGGATCCGATACCGGAACCGTTCCAACCATTATGGCCAACCCTCCGCCGAATGTGCATGACTGGAAGGTGTGCTTTGGAAGTCGAGGAGATCCGGTCGGATTCATCGAAAGAATCGAAGAAATATGTACCGCAAGGAATGTTCAAAAAGATGATTTGCTTCCTTTGCTACCTGAATTACTGTCCGGTGAGCCCGCACTATGGTTCCGGAATAACCGCAGCCGATATACCAGCTGGACGGATTTTGAAACAGATTTCCGAATTTTCTTCTATCCCGTGAACTACGAGGTTGACTTAGAAGCCGAGATTGGCCGTCGTTTGCCAAGAAGGAATGAGTCCGCCGCCACTTACATCACCGAACTCCAGACTTTGATGCGGAGACATGGAAAGCTAACTCCCGAACAGCAGTTAACATGGCTGTACCGTAACCTGTTGCCCGAATACCGTCTGCAAATCCGAAAAGGGGACTTTGACGATTTTTCCTCCTTTTGTCAGGTGGTCAGGGAATATGAGCTCCTCAGGAAGGAACTCCAGTTTGTACCCAACCACAGTGGACCGAACCGGGGACCAAATCCCCGTCCGCAGCCAATGAATTCGCCGAGATATGGACCTTCTCACAACACGATGCCTGGGCCATCCAGAGAGGGCATCGCCGGTCCCAGCCAACCGTCACCGACCGATACTCCTCGCCGTCCGCCGCCTGATACTCGTCAACCGTCTGGATCATCTTCCCGGCCACCCATCTGTTTCCGTTGTGGTGAGTCTGGACATTAGAGGAACAACTGTCAAACCCCGCCGAAGATATTCTGTTCTCGTTGCCAGAAGGAAGGAGTATTTTCCCGAGACTGTTCCTGCAGGAGGCAGGAAAACTAAACCGAAGTTGTACCGGAGAGAGGCCGACACAGCTTCCGCAAATCTTTGCATCTCATACCGAACCGCCAGCAGAAATGAACGACCCCCGACCGCACATAGACGTCAAAATAGAAAATCATATGCTTAGAGCATTATTGGATACCGGAGCAGCAAAGTCGTATATTGGTGATCAAGTAGCTAAGACTTTTTCCCAAAGAAAGCAAACTGCCTCCCGTCAAGCTACGAAGGCCCGTTTAGCTAATGGAAATCTAGTCTCCATCACCGACATATATGAGCTGAAATGGAAATTCAATGACGTCACAATGGGGGGTTCGTTGGAGCATTTCCCTGGGCTGATAACCGACATTGTATTAGGACATGATGTCCTCCGAAAGTATAATTTCCGGCTGGAGATAGGAACCGGAGAAATATACGTGAATGATGAGTCAGTGAGGCGTTCACAATTGGCCAGTCCTGTTGGAATATTGGAGGCCGTGAACCGGCCTATGAAAGAAGTCAATTCCGCTGTACCGATAATATGTAGAGAAGAAACCACCCACCGTCTTAGGAAAGACCGCCGTTCTGTAAATCTGTCTTGTTCCGAAGTCTCTGCGTCTTCCCTGGAGATAGGGGTTGACAATGAGCAGTCCGTTCTTGAAGTCTCTGCGTCTTCCCTGGTGTTAGGGGTTGACAAAGAGCAATCTGTTTCCGAAGTCTCTGCGTCCTCCCTGGAGTTAGGGGTCGACAAGGAGCAAATTCGTTCCGAAGTCTCTGCGTCTTCCCTGGAGTTAGGGGTTGACAAGGAGCAATCTATTTCCGAAGTCTCTGCGTCTTCCCTGGTGTTAGGGGTGGACAAGGAGCAAACTAGTTCCGAAGTCTCTGCGTCTTCCCCGGTGTTGTTAGGGGTTGATAAGGAGCAATCTGTTTCCGAAGTCTCTGCGTCTTCCCTGGTGTTAGGTGTTGGCGAGGAGCAATCTGTTTCCGAAGTCTATGCGTCTTCCCTGGTGTTAGGGGTTGACAAGGAGCAAGCTGTTTCCGAAGTCTCTGCGTCTTCCCTGGTTTTAGGGGTTGACAAGGAGCAAGCTGTTTCCGAAGTCTCTGCGTCTTCCCTGGTGTTAGGGGTCGACAAGGAGCAGCCTGTTTCCGAAGTCTCTGCGCCCTCCCTGGTGTTAGGGGTTGGCAAGGAGCAAACCGTTTCTGTAATATCTGCGTTTTCCCTGGAAGATTTAGGGGATGACGAGGAGTATGATTGGATAGGATGTCCGTTGGAAACCATCATTCCGGTTACAGAAAGAAATTTATCGAAAGAACAGACAAACAGACTAAACATTTTCCTAGACCAAGAATTACCGAAATTTGGATCCTTGCAAGGCACAACTACGCTAGTTGAGCATAAAATCCGTTTGCTGCAACCACGTCCGATCAAACAGAGATACCGACCCCAGAATCCGAAAATGCAGGAAATCTGCAATGCTGAAATAGACGCCATGTTAGCAGAGGGAGTGATCGAACCTTCTACAAGTCCGTGGAGTTCTCCAATAGTCATTGTAAAGAAAAAAGATGGAAAAAACCGTTTCTGTATCGACTTCCGAAAAGTCAACGAGGTAACAATGAAGGATGCTTACCCTCTTCCGTTTATTAATGCTATACTGGATAAACTGCGAAAAGCCAAGTACATTTCCAGTTTGGATTTGAAGAGTGGGTACTGTCAAGTTCCGTTAGCCTCCGAAAAGAAACCCATTACCGCCTTTACCGCATCGGGACGTGGATTGTTTCAATTCACGGTTCTTCCGTTTGGTTTACATTCCGCACCCGCTACATTCCAGAGACTGGTTGATCGACTAATAGGCCCAGAGCTGGATCCATATGCATTCGCTTATCTGGATGACATTATCGTTCTGGGGGAAACGTTCGATCAACATCTGGAAAATCTGTCCGAAGTGTTCCGCCGATTACGAGGAGCACGGCTGAAACTGAACCCGGAGAAATGTCATTTCTGTCTACCGTCCATGAAATACTTAGGACATGTAATTACTGGAGATGGAATCCGTACCGATCCAGAGAAGGTCGAAAGTATCATAAAATTTGCAGCCCCAAGAAATATCCGAGAGTTGAGAAGGTTTTTGGGAGTTGCATCCTGGTATAGGAGATTTGTGCCATCATTTTCAGAAAAGGTAGCTCCGTTAACGAAATTACTCCGCAAATCTCAGCGATGGAAGTGGGCTGAAGAACAGGAAGCTGCTTTCACTAAGATTAAAACCTGTCTGTCGGAAGCACCCGTTTTGAGCTGTCCTGATTTTACCGTACCGTTCACCTTACAGACCGATGCCTCCGAATATGGTTTGGGAATAGCCCTTACCCAGCAGAAGGAGGGTCACGAAGACGAGGTAGCGTATGCAAGTCGCACCCTGAGTCCTACCGAGAAAAATTACTCCGTAACCGAAAAATAATGTCTTGCCATTGTTTGGGGGATTGAAAAGATGCGTCCTTATTTAGAGGGCTACCATTTCACGGTTCTTACCGATCATCAATCTCTTAGATGGCTGCATTCCATATCTAGTCCGTCCGGACGTTTAGCAAGGTGGAGTATTTTTCTACAACAGTATGATTTCGAGATACAGTACCGTAAAGGTGCTCTAAATCGTGTGGTCGACGCTTTGTCAAGAAACCCGCTACCAATGACCGCCGAGACCGACTCACCGTCCGCAATCTGTTTGACCGATGTAACCGCCGAATGTTCGTGGTACCGGAAGAGGAAGGAAGAGGTCCTGAAGGACCCAGAGAAGTTTCCGGACTACTGCATAAAAGAAGACCGTCTATACCGTCATTTTTGGGACATAAACGATTTCAGAGAGCCAGAAATGTCCGACCCTTGGAAACTGTGCATAGCAAAGCCCGACCGAACCCGAATCCTGCAAGAAAACCATGATGCCCCAAACGCCGGACACCTAGGAATTGCTAAAACCATCACCCGGATTGCAAAATTGTACTATTGGCCAGGAATGTTCAGGGACATCACCAAATACGTGAGGCGATGTCTGCAATGTCAAAAGTACAAACCGTCGCAACAAAAGCTCCCAGGGAAGATGCAACCATCATCGAATCGACAACCATGGCAAACCGTTAGTTCCGATATAATTGGACCGTTACCCAGAAGTAAGAAAGGGAACTGTTACATCATTATGTTCCAAGACCGATTCACTAAATGGGTACAGTGTAAACCGTTAAGGAATGCTACTGCCAGTTAAGTACTGCTTTTTACGAGGAAATATTGATGATATTTGGATGCCCCCGTACCGTACTGACCGACAATGGAACTCAGTATGCCAGCAAGGTGTTCAAGGATATGCTGAGTGGGTTAGGAATCCGACACCGTTTCACTCCGCCGTATACACCGCAAGCAAATCCAGTAGAACGAGCCAACCGCACTCTGAAGACAATGATTGCGCAATACTGCGAAGCGGATCACCGAGACTGGGATGTAAGGTTGCCGGTCTTGAAGTTTGCAATGAATAATTCAAGACACGACTCGACTGGATTCACACCTGCCTTCCTAAATTTTGGGAGAGAACCCGAGACACCGAAATCCTTCAGAAGAGAGGCTGAAAAGGACACTGAGAAAAGTCCGGAAGAAGACGCCGACCCAACCGAAGAAGACCCGAAGCCGCATCTCTTGCGAGTAGAGAAACTGCAAGAATGCTTCGATCTTGTCCGTCTGCACCTGTCCCGAGCGTTTACCAGTCAAAGCCGTAACTATAATCTACGCCGTAGAGACTGGAAGTGCACTATCGGAGACAAAGTTATGAAAAAGGATCATACACTATCCTCTGCCGTTGATCACGTCGCCGCGAAACTCGCTCCGAAATATTCCGGGCCGTACGAAGTCGTACGTGTCATTTCCCCCGTTGTATATGACTTACGAGATGGAAAAGGAAAGTGGTATAATCGTATACATGTAAAAGATTTGAAACCCGCCAATGAGTAAAATGCTTTGTTTTTTTGTTTACCATAGAATGCACCGACAAGACTTTCCGCCGCCGTTAATCCGCCTAGGCCCTGACGGCCAGGAGACAATCGACCTGACGGGCGATATTACCCCTCCCGGCTCCCCGCTGCCAACCGAGGACTTCTTTGCAGGAGAAGATTGGTGGCGGTGGAACGAGGATGTCACGTCCCAGCAGTTCGAGGATGCCTTCGACGAGGGGGTGTATACGGAGAAAATGCTCATATGCACCCTGTATGAGCGTACAACAACGGTACCGATGGAAGGCGGGGGGACTACCGACCAGATTGAGGTCAGCAATGCGACACCGGGGTGTACAACACTTTCACCCCCTTACATCACGATCCTCCCCGCCCATCAGCACAGGTACCATGGGAGATGCTAGAGCCGCCGAAGTACTCCGCCTCCCCGGAACCATCGGCTCTGGACACGAAAATCCGAGGCTGGGAGATCATAGATTTTGCCGCTAAAGCACCCCGGAAGCAGCCATGGCCAAAAGACTGGGCCGAGAAAGCCCAGTATTTTCGCCCGAAGGAGGCGAATCCCGCCAAATGGCATAGGGTCCGTATCTACGACCGACGGAGGGTCCCGGTGATGCTTCCTCCGACTTGTTAACCGCCGTCCGAACTTTGACAATTGCGTTTAAATGTATAATGCATGCCGACTCTCCGATGGATGTACTCGTGTTGACGGACCCAGACAGCCTCCAGTTGGACAGAACTAGCCGTTCCGACACCCCGGATATCCCCACCGCCAGCGAAAGATGGAAGATTTGGGCTTCGGGGAACATCCCCCTGATGATCCGAACAGCGGAAGCAATGGTGTATCACGGAACGCACCCCCAGCAAAAACCGCCAGAGACCCATCTGCCACGACAACGAATGGTAGCCGGCAAGTTCATCACCCTGACTGATGATCTCTATTGGAGATGTGGAATCTCCGGACACCGCCGAGAGAACTGCAACAGGCCGTCTATTTTGTTTTGCTCCCGATGTGGACAAGTGGGACGGATGTCCCGAGAATGCCCGTGTGATCGACGCGGCCCCCATACCCGATCGGTGGCAGTACAAGCGCACCTGGTCTCCCGTAGCGGCGAACCCCGACGAATGCAGGATGCTTCCAGCCAGTGTAGCATCGGCACCGAACGACCCCACCCCGCTCTGGAAACAGCCGGACGCTGCTCCAGGTCATACCGAAGACAGGCGTCCCGTGGAAGAGGACCGCCCCATCCACACCAAGCGACCCTACGCCGACGTTCCAGGCTGTGAGACGCTACACCCTGGATCACAGTTTTGTTTTCTCACCTTTTTTATAGTTAGGTATAAGTTGTTGTTTAAAAAAAAATGTAATGTCCGTGTGGCACTTTCGCTCATTCATTTTTTTTACCGAAGTAAAGGGGGTGTGTAATGAGTTATTTTTTTTTGCAAGTTTAATTTTTATTTTGTTCCGTAATATATTTTATTTTACCACTAGGGTGTATATAACTCGTTACTTTACAACCCTTTCTACTACCGCATTGATTTATTTTTTTTGTTATTACCGTTGTATATTTTAGTATAAGTCCGAGTTACGCAAATCCAAATTCTACCATACACAATTTATTCATTTCCGATATTTAAATTTTTCAACTGAATGGACGCCCAGTATATACAACATTTTAATTAAAACCAAAGCCGTCTAGTATAGGTACAAGTTTTTGTCGAGACTAGATAAATTTCACGTTTAATTCCCTCACCTCGACGACGGCCGAAAAATGTAACTAAAAATTTTGGATATAAATTCTCAAGCAATAATTCATTTTTCGAGCGGATTCATTCGCGCTCTGATTTATTCCGGCTCTAAATTAGTCTTTCGTGATTCTCCGTTCAACTTTCTTCCGAAAACCGAAAAACCGTAGTATCAAAAATTTTGTGTATTCCGTATTCCGATTGTGGGTAAGCTGTATTTAATAAGGTAAATCATTTTTACAAATAAACTGTGTATTCGAAACTTTCCGTATCGCCGCTTATTATTAAATTGTTGAATGTATTCTTTGAAAATTTTCCGACCGGCTATTTTTTTCTTATGTTGTTGAATTGAAATTAGTTTTTTTTATTTGTTTCTTTTATTTGGAAATAGAGATTTGTCAACTGTAATTTGATTTCGAATTTTATTTACAGCGTTTATTATATATTAATTAACTGATAAATTATTAGTGGATTCTCGAATTATTTAATGCTTTTGGTCCTAAGTAGTTTTATATTAAAGTGATATCCAAGTGGATTATAATATTTTAATTTTATGCTAGTACAAATATTTTTACTCTGTGTGTCGATAGTTGGGTACCGTTTAACTCGTGGGAAAATATTTTTTTTGGAATAATTGTACCGGCTTTAGTTAGATTCAAGGGTTAATCAGACTTGGAAGAGGCTTAGCCACAATTTGTTTGATTTCCCGGCAGATCTAATTAGTTCTTAAATTTTATTTTTTCGGAATAATAGTTACCGGTTTCCTTTAGATTCAAGGGTTAATCAGACTTGGAAGAGGCTTTGCCACAATTTGTTTGATTTCCCGGCAGATCTAATTCGTTCTTGAATTTTTTTTTTTTTTTTCGGAATAATAGTTACCGGTTTCCTTTAGATTCAAGGGTTAATCAGACTTGGAAGAGGCGTGGCCACAATTTGTTTGATTTCCCGGCAGATCTAATTCGTTCTTGAATTTTATTTTTTTTTGGAATAATAGTTACCGGTTTCCTTTAGATTCAAGGGTTAATCAGACTTAGAAGAGGCTTGGCCACAATTTGTTTGATTTCCCGGCAGATCTAAATCGTTCTTTTCCCGTTTCGTAGAATCATTATTTATATTTTGTTTTTTTTCTTATTGTCGGAATAATAGTTGCCGGTTTCATTTGGATTCAAGGGTTAATCAGACTTGGAAGAGGCTTGGCCACAATTTGTCTGATTACCCGGCAGATCTAAATCGTGCATTACGGACCCCGTTAAACCCGGTAGATTTGAACCGTATTTGATAACCTGACCGTTAAGTCCGTTAAAATCCCAGATAAAGGTAATACATACCTCATTTTCTTTTCCCTGTTAATTTGTTTGTCACTAAAGAATTATTCGTAAAATAGACCACAGAGTATTAATAGATCAAAGTTCTGAATTCCTATTATTTTCATTATTAACCGCAATTTATTGATTGGAGAACCAAGATTTGGCTTTTCCGGATTTTCACTAGTCAGTTAAATTTAATTCAACAAGACCCCTGGAATTTTCCGTAACCTCCATCTGAGGCTATCTGGAACTCTTGACGCTAAGGGTCAAGGGGCCGTGGAGCAAACCACGTTAATAATCTGGCGCCCGAGATTTAAAAACCCGAATTTTGCATCAAGGGTGTCCATAGTGACGTGTTCTTGTGGCAGGAGCCACGTGTAAGAAGGTAGGCGCGTTACATGCTGTACCTTCTCAACAAGTCATTCGCAAAAGTGTCATTAGATACTTCAACTCGTTTATATAAAACTTATATTGGTCCAATTATGGAGAATTGTGGAACTGTGTGGTATCCGGAACTAGTGCGGGATAAAGAACTTTTCGAAAACGTTCAGCGTCGTTCAACAAGTCTATCATTCGGGCGTAGAAGACCTAGTTATACTGAAAGACTAAACTTAATAAATTTACCGACTTTTGAACAACGTCGTCTCCGTGGGGACATAATAATCACCTTCCGCATTTCAAATTTTAATTATGGTAACTTAAGGAGCATATTTATTGTGGACACTGATAATCGGTTTCGTGGACATAAATGGAAATTGAGAAAAAAAATATCCACTTGTAGGACAAGGCAACATTTTTTATGTAATCGGGTTTCCTTAATATGGAACCATCTACCTGGGGATATTGTAACGGCACAATCACAATATTTTCAAGAACAGACTGGACACTTTTCTGTTTTCTAATTAATCTTTTCTTTTCTTGTAATTTTTAAATCTCCTATTTAATTTAATTTTGTAATCTTTGTATTGTGTAATTTAGGGCTCATGGATATTAGGGTCCCTTCCCGTATCTCATTCTAATATTAATAATAATAATATTCTCGGTCCACTTCCATTGAGAGAAAGAGGAATCAATAAGCGACGACAGTAGGAGAGGTTTTTGTAACCAATGTTAATTCGAGACACGGAGTCCTTCTGGAATCACATTCTGATCAAGGACGAAATTTTGAATCCGAATTGTGACTGGAGTGGATGAAGATATTAGACATTAAGAAAATACGCACTACGCCTCTCCACCCACAGTCCGACGGAATGGTAGAAAGACATCATAGAACTATTTGTTCGTCTCTGAAAACCAAAAAGACTGGGATACTTAAGTTCCTCATTTCTGTTAGCCTAAAGAAGTTCTGAACACGAATCAACCGGTTATAGTCCATCTATGCTAGAAATGAAGCTTCCCCATGATCCTCTTTCCGGAAAACTTCCTCCTGGTGAAGAAGCAGAACAACGTGCTCCTATGTACATAAAAATTTTGAGAGAAAAATTGAAAAAGGTCCACAGTTTTGCTCGCGCAAATTTGAAGCTCTGCAACGATAAGGTGAAGGCTAGACTCGGTGCATAGTAGAAAGACAAAGTTTCTCGATAGGTGACTCCATATGGCTCTTTAATCCCAAGCTCAGAAAAGGTTTGTGTCAAAAACTGCAACGAAACTGGGAAGGCCTCTACACCGTTCTCAAGAAAATCAACGACTCACTCCGCATATCAGACCGCATCCAATTGTCAGTGAGGAGTAAGCCCAAGGTGATCCATGTCGAGAGGTTAGCCTCTTACTGCGGGCCCGATCCACCCTGTTGGCTTCAACCAGACCCCAGCAGTCAGATTATTCGGGACGAATAACTAGAAAAGAAGGAGCAATGTTACGTAGGACCTGTAGTGAGGATATGTAGAGGTCCATAAAGAAAAAGTAGAATACAAACATCTGGAATCATCTAGAACTGCCATTGAAAAGTCTAGAAATATCATCGAAAAGTCGAGAACTGACTGGAACAGATGAAAAGTATAAAAAGCGGGACAATTGACATTCGTGAGTTTTGGAGTATTAGAGAGTTAAGTTCTGTGTTCTGATAGTGAGACGTGATTAGTATTGAATTGTTAAAGTTTTAGTTGTAGAAATAAAGAAAGTTCAAGAAAGTTGAAGGATTAACAGTATTATAAAAATCTTTGAGTAGTCATCATTATTATTTACAAAACAAATATTTAGATTATGAATACCTAACCTCAAATATGTAAAAAATCGACTTTTTCAACTTATCTATGATAAAATGAATCCCGTCATAGGCCAGGAAGGCTAAAAAGAATAATGTGCCAAGTAATGTAAAAACACACAACCAATTTTAAATAAAAATAAAAAAAAAATGAAAAATATCAAAGACAAACGACATGTAAGATGAACAATTTTAACATTTTTTCTTCTTTTCGGGTTAAATGTCTTATATGCCAGGCCTATTTCGACAACTTGAGTACAACTAGCGCTAGGTGCTTGGATTTAAAACCTCATTTTTTATTCAAGGTCATTCTATAAACCATGGAGACTATATAAGGAGATCTCCATGTATCCATGTATTCCAATTTCTGATCATTGTAGAGGGCGCCAGTTTAATTCGAATACCAAAAACATCTGAATGCAGAACATTAACAGCCAATCATAAGACTTTAAGTTCATGGTGTTTTATTGGTTGCTAGCTCATTTGACAGTATGTGAGGTAAGTGAGGCTAGGAAATAGAAATGATATGATATGAAGTAAAAGTGAATTACAGTGTAACTCCAAACATTTATACCTCAACAAGGAGTCCTCCAGGGCTTCCCACTGTCCCATTTGCTCTACAATCTATCTGTGCTGTTACAACTATGACTTAGCACCAGAACATTTAAATTTGTAAACATACATGTTGCAGTATGTAGATCGCATCGGTTTGATCAGTCATAATAATCTCAAAATAATAGTGAATAAGCTACAAAAACTTATAACAGAATAGTGAGTGAAATGGTTCAACAGCTATAGGATGAAGCCTAAAGCCTCAAAACTCAATGCATAATCTCCAATATGTTTAATAACAATAAAAAATACAATATATTTTCAATCAATAGGCACAACTTACTAATGGCATTAGTTCATGCACAGGTTTTCAATATAAAATATATTTAAATAATTCCTAACTCTGGTTTTCTTTAATTTAATTAAATTCACGTCTTCATTTTAAAAAAGCTGCACTACCAACCACTATCGCAGTAATTTCTAGCTCTTATTTTGAATTTTTCTCATGAGTACTGTTCACTATTTGACTACTGTCATTTATGAAAACTAAGATTACCTACTGTTTTTAGATGGTATAGACCATCCCAGAATGGCGTCACTGGCAGGTTGGCCATATTCTGCTGGAGAGCACACATTTTATTTTGTTTTCATTGTTTACCAGTAAACAACGGATAATAGTTAGTCTTCAATAAACAATTACTTCTTAAAGATATCTGAAATGCCATTGATTTGTAGTGTTGTTAAGTGTGGAGTGCGAGGAGAAAGAGATAAGGTATCTTTTTGTCGATTTCCGGATGTTTTAGCGAAGCGAGGTGACTGTTTAATTGATCTCTCTGATCAACGCCGCGATGCTTGGATTAGTGCTTTAAAACGGGGCCCCCTCAGTGAATCACAACATGGCTTGTGTGTTCTCGACTTTTATCGATGGTTAGTTAGTGTACTTATATCAGTCAATTTTTGTTCATAAAACACAAACTCAGAAGATTGAACTCCAACTAATGGATTCGGTTACCCTCCAACACAATATGGCCGACCTGTCAAAGTCAAGTGTTCTGGAATGGTCTATTGGATATGCACTGGAAACGTTGCGGTGAATAAACTAAAAAACGTTCAGGATATTCTGTTTTGTGATGTGTACTGTGCACTTAAGACCTTTCAATAACATATTTGTTAAGGTGGCTAATTGGTCTATTTAACTTCACGACCTTTTGAGGTATGTTGTGGACCTCTAAAGCTATGTCAAAGTTCTCCAGTTCGACTCTTTTTAAGTAGCCAATCACCAAGGAAAGTGAACCTTTGACATAGTTTCTTGCCGGTGGCTTCTCTTCGCCTAGGATGAGCTCTGCAGTTTCCATCTCTAGGTGATAGTATCTTCAGATGGTGTGTAACGCGTTTATTTCGTACACGTGGTTGCTACCACACAAACACGTCACTATGGACACCCTCGTTGCTAAATTACGGTTCAAATCTCGGGCGCCAGATTTTTAACGTGGTTTGCTCCACGGCCCCTTGACCCTTAGCGTCAAGAGTTCCAGATAGCCTCAGATGGAGGTTACGGAAAATTCCAGGGGTCTTGTTGAATTAACTTTATTTACCTAATTAGAACCAAATATGGATCCTCCAATTTATAAGTTACGGGTTAATGAAGGAAACAGGGATTTAGCAGAGTTGTATACTACCTACGGTTTAGTGTATACTTAAGATTACACAATAGGTCGGTATATCACAAAATAATCAAACGGAAACCATTAGTCTTTTAATACTCTGTGGTCTATTTTATGGATAATTCTATAGTGACAATCAAAATAACAGGGAAAGAAAATGAGGTATGTATTACCTATACCTGGGATTTTAACGGACGTAACAGTCAAGGCTGGTCAGATTATTCAAATACAGCTCAAATCAGCCGGGTAACCGAACAGTTGGGGCTAAGCCTCTTCCAAGTTTAAGAAACCCTTTGGATTCAATGGAGGCACGGGAATTTACTATATAGACAATAAGAGAGTATATTGATTCGTGAGACGGTGAAAGAACTTTCTAAATCAGCCGGGTACTCGAACGAGTTGTGGCTAAGCCTCTTCCAAGTTCATGAAACTCTTAGGATTCAATGGAGACACTGGAATTTACTACTGAGACAATAAGAGAGTATATTGATTCGTGAGACGGTGAAAGTACTTTCTAAATCAACCGGGTACTCGAACGAGTTGTGGCTAAGCCACTTCCAAGTTCAAGAAACTCTTAGGATTCAAAGGAAATACGAAAAGCCAGTGTTTAAACAACAACAAAATATATATATATATATATATATATATATATATATATATGTCTAACTATTATTGTGGGGGATGCGGCAATGTGAATAAGTGAACTCTTTTTAGTTTGTTCTGAGCTTTCGGTAATTTATTATCACCATTATCAAAGAACTACAAAAGATACATTTATAGATATTTCAAACAGGTATAAATAAATTCAGTTTAAAAGTAAAACATTAATTCCTTACAACTAAGCGAGGTTAATCACAATATCTATATATAATATGTATAATATGGAGAAAAAACATGGTGTAAGATATAATTTTCTTTTTCAAGAAATTAAATTAAAAATAAAACTATCAAAATTGACATTACGACATCGATGTTAATTTTTAGTAGTCATAGAAATGTCTTTAAATATGTTTAGTATATTAGCAAGTGAAATAATAGTTGGTAAGTTAATATAAAGGAACAGAATTCTCATCTTCAATATTTGAATTTTTTGTTTTTTTGTCAAAAGATAATAAATAGCTATAAATTGTACTAAGTTTTTGAATATCAGTTCTTTTATTTAAGCAATTATCTTCTTGAGATATGAATGCCATTTCCAGGAAAATCCTTTTAGAGTAGTTGTTTTCTTTATGTAAAATTTCAAAGTTTTTATAATCTATTATATGATTTGTTATATGACATGTTCAGCTAATGCAGATCTTTCTGAATATAATCTTGCATCGCTCTTATGTAGAGCTATACGTTTAGTTATTTTTTGTGATGTTTCACCTACATATGCAGATTTACATGTAGAGCAAGTCAATCTATATATTACATTAGAAAGATCAGTAAGAGGATCAATTTCTTTCAACTTACTATAAACACAATTAAATGAGAGAACATTTTTATTTGCAAGTTTTATATTAGTTACTTCTTTTAATATTTTGGAAATTCTAGGTGTAAGCTCTCTAAAGTAAGGTAAAGATGCAAAAAATATGTTAGTTGTAGTTGTATTCGTTACATTTTCTGAGTTCGTAATAACTAAATTTGGTTCAATTGCAGTATGTATGGGATGAGGGGTGTTAAACAGAATTTTTCTTACTAATGTTTTAGGATAACCATTATTAATAAATAGGTTAGATAATATATGTAAGTTTTTATCATGCATCGTACTATCTGAGATAATAAGTACCCTATTTTTCATTTGTTTTATCAAATTTATTTTTGTTGAAAATTTATGGTATGAAAAATAGTTGATATATCTACCAGAACTACAGGGTTTTCGATACCAATCAACTGTAATAGTATCATTTTTCCTTATAAGTCTGGTATCTAAGAAAGGAACGGATTGTTCTGTATCTTCAGTTTCAATTGTAAACTGAATGTGAGGGTCATAACTATTAAATGTTTCTAATATCTCATTGATGTTTATGATAGGTAGTGCTACGATAATATCGTCTACATATTTTTTTATAAAATGAAGATTGAAAGAAAGTACTGGAACAACAATGTCTAACAAGTCATCCATAACGTATGCAGCTAATATGGGAGATATATTTGCTCCCATTGGGGTACCAAAAGTTTGTTTATAAAAGTTTTTATTAAATGTGAAAAAAGTATTATTAAACAAATAAGTGATAATTTCTAAAAAAGTATTTTTGTTTATATTACAATGTAAACGAATACAATCCCAATGTTTATCAATAGATCTTAAGCAGGTTTCTAAGTATACATTACTAAATAAAGATACTACATCTAGACTTGCTAAAACATAATTTGGAGGAAGTTTGATATTATTGAATGTTACTGAAATTTGGAAAGAATCTTTTACAAAATATTCATTATTGCAATCATATGCATTAGTAAGTATATTAGTTATAAATGCAGATAAATGTTCTGTAGGAATTCCCATAGAAGCTACAATAGGTCTTACTGATAAATTTGGTTTATGTATTTTAGGTAAACCGTAACATTTAGCTATAGTACCATTATAAGTGGTTAATTGTTTTTTCGTATTTTTATCGATCTGATGTGAATCAAATAACTTTTTAATAAGTTTATTACAAGATGTTTGTAATGATGCAGTAGGATTAGAATTTATTCTTTTATATGAATTATTATTTTCTGTTTAGATTACTACTAGGGTCAGTAGCATATCACAGCTCGCAGGCATTATACCAATGAGCACGAGGTATAATGTAGATATGCCGTCTTTCGGATGAGACGTAAAACCGAGGTCCCGAGTCCATGAATGTTGGGCTCGATAAAGATCCCTACCACTGGTTGGAACACTAGTGGATTCGGCAAAATTTCCGGTTAGGGGTAGAGTGCTCCCGGCGTCGGTGATTAGCCTAAGTTGCGCAGAAATAGACCGACGTTAAATAACCGAAAAAAAAAAAAAAAAAAAAAAAAAAAAAAAACTCTTATGTATCTAAGGTAAGGTGATGTAAAGTAGTTTTGTCGTTTTATGACTATTGTGCTGTTATGTCATCGTATAAAACAAAGCATACACTGAGAACGAAAGGTAACGATAGGGTGCGATGATTTCTAAGTGCAGGCGAAACGATAAGATAAGGTACGGTACGGGTGTGTGTTTAGAAAAAACGCTGGAATCCTAGATGCGCGGGGCAAGGGAAAGACGAAACGAAGTGTCCCAGCCTATAATTGATCAGAAGTACAATTCTGTCAGAATTCTAATTATGTGCTTCATAGATCAGCCTAATTTTCACCAAGTGAAGCAGTGAAGATCTGTCCTAATGACGTCACCAAAGGTGACAGCGGGGCGACAACACTCAAAGTGTTCCACATGGAGCAGTTCTGAAACCTATAAATGGACATACGATAACGGTAGGTAGTGCACAAGTATCACAATGCGGCAATGCAAGAATTACGGCAAGGGAGGAAAAAAAGATACATAGATACTGACTTTGAGTGGGTAACGGTAAAAGAGAATTGACGATATATGTGGTGATTCTAAATTCTAAATTCTAAATTGAGGTCGAAAAAGAGCGTGTGAAGATAGGAACAGTTTGTGGCGACATAATAAAAAGAAAGATAATCAACTATTATCACATGATCGAACAATAATAAAAATAATAATAATAATAATACTTTTATTGCTCTTAAAACAAAATAGTTTGCAGCAAGAAATCTGAGTAACAGAAAAAAAAAGAAAACATTTATTATTACCTCTTATACAACACATAAAGGTAAAGAGAGAGAGAGAGAGAAAAAAAAAACGAAGGATATTCAATAAAACAAATTGCAACCTATATAAAGCTTAATTATTCGTTAATGATAAATGATCTCAGTTTTAATATATTCCGAATGTAACTGGAGATAATTTTAGCACTCAATGTGTTTAAATTATCAAGGGCATTAGTGAAGAAATCAAGACTTAAGTAACAGTCATGCTTCGGTTTCATAGTCGTATATATTGGACAGTCAAATAGTAAATGGGATAAGGTTTCATTTACTAAGTGATTACAGGCAGTACATACCTGATTTGGATCAACTCTGTACGACATAGCTCTGTAAGTGAAACGTAACTTGTATTTATTACACAGTCGTAGCTGGGCAATTGTACGGGTGATCTGTATGGGTAATTTTAACAATAAATAATTACTAGGCTGTTTAGTTATAGTGAATGAAGAATATAAAGACAAAAAAGAACAACGCTGCATCAGTAAAATATCGTCATCATGCAATTTTTCATAGTACTTTTTAAATATAATATTTTAATTTTTTTTCAACAAATTAGTATTCAAATTATCCCATATTTCAAGAGAGTCGGTTATAATGAAGAGTTGTTTGACTTGTGCCAACCAATTAAACTTCAAATTGCCCGATTCATTCATAAGCTGGAGTTGCCGTTTAAAACATAGAAAGGGAAGGCGTCTTTCATTCATAGCTAGTATTTTGCACAACCAATAATACGTCATTTTGAAAACATTATATGCAAACTTTACACGTCCACTCTCCAGTCTCATGACATAATCGGGAATATTGGTTTGAACTTTTTCCACGATGTCAACGAACCTCAGACCCCATACGGGTATACAACTAGATAGTGTGCTAAGTGCCAGCGATTCAAACATTTTTATTCTGGGATACCAAGTATCAAGTTTCGCTTTAGCCATAATTGGCAAAACAGCCCCAACTGCATGCTTGCCTTTTTCGGTAGAAACAGAAGCCATCTCCCTAAACAGACAAGATGATGTGAGCGTAACACCTAAGTACACATATTTGTTAGTGAAAGGTACTTCAGATTCATTAAAAAAATATTTGAATTTACTGTCGTGAAAACCACCTCTTGAGAATGACATTATTTTAGTTTTTTGGGTATTAATGGTTAATTTGTTCAGAGCTGTGTAGGTTTCCAAATATTTAAGTTTCCTTGATACGTCAATTTCAGAATGTGCAAGTATGACGAGATCATCCGCATTATAGCAAACACAAAATGTCATTATTACCGTCAATGTTTATTCCCTGAGCTCCCTGTTCATAAAAATGTTTTTCAATATCCGCGATAAACAAATAAAAGAGCAGAGGGCTCAAAGATTCGCCTTGTAGGACACCAGTTGTCACTTCAAAAGGTTTAGAGAGTCCATCGGACGCTTTGACTCTGACAGTTGCAGATAAATATAATTTTTTCAAGAGCTGTATAATCTTCCCAGTCACCCCTAAATTGAACAATTTTTCCCACAACAGTTTGTGGTCGACAGAATCAAAGGCACGGCTAAAATCAACGAATATTGCAAATAACTAACGCGTCCGGAACCTTATATGCAAATGAATAGCAGAGGACAGAACATAAACGTTGTCTATACAACCACGACCTGAACGAAAACCTGACTGACATTCAGGTAATATTTCATATTCATCCGACCAGGAAGTTAATCTATTAAGAATTAATTGTGTGAATATTTTAGCCAGGCAATTAACTAGTGATAGCCCTCTATAGTTTGAAGGATCTTCCGAATCACCACCTTTATGTAACATAGTCAGTAATATTTCAGACCAATTTTTTGGGATAACACAAGAATTAAAAATATTGTTATTCAGAGAAGTCAAATATAGTATCCAATTAGAGGGAAGATTTTTTATAAACTCATATGTTATAGAGTCAGAGACTGGCGCCTTATTATTTTTGCATTTGTTTAGTACTGTGTATATTTCGTCAGATGTAAACAAAGAAAAGTACTTTCTGATTTTACGCAGAAAGCACAGAAACGGAATAGAAATAACAGCGCCCGATCGACACTCGGTGAGGTTGCCAGTTAGCGTCCACAGTAGCCATTGGTCATCAATCCGAAAGTCAATCCAGTCAATCCGAACGAAGGTATTACTAGTGAAATTACAACCATGACCCTGTCGGGGAATACGGTACATCGATCCAGAACTCTATAAAAGTGTGGCCAACCTGGAAAAGCAAGGAAAATTAGACAACTAAAAAACTAAGGAAATACAGTCATTGAAGGCAAGGGAAAGAGAAGAGATTGGTATAGAAGCCAGGGTGAAGAAATAGAGCGACTAAGCAGTCATTTTTCAAACCTATAATTGTTTGTATACCGAGCGCAATCCGCCACTCAGCAAAGGCCAACCCGGTCTAATTGGGGCCTAACGTCTTATGACACGTCAATCGAGACGCTACGTTAGTTAGAAAAAGCAAGCACCATTTTCTTGTTGAGAAACGGTAAGAAAACTCGATGCAACAAAAACATATATAACAAAAAGGGGGACCAAAAAATTGAATGACGCGAAATCCATTTCGAGCATGGAGAGCTCTCACAGTCAATAAATTGGCTTTTTAGGTCTGAAACATGCCAATTTCCAAGGTCATTACCTGAAAGATCTCTGAGACTATAAACAAGTCTAGAAATTACTTTATGGACAATACACGGAATAAATTTAGGGGCAAATTTGGCTGCAAAGTTATCGTCTTCGGATGAGAGTACATAATTCTACATCCCTTTTTCGCAAATTATAATACTTTGAGCTTCTGTCTTGAGCTTGCTCAAGTTGTAAGTCAGTTGTAATTTGTCTGCGTTATTGATTAAATTAGCTGCGTTTTCGGAAATTGCACCATAGAAATCTCCACTTAACGGTACCTTTCTGGTGAAATTCAAGAAAGCAGGAGAGTAACCTGTAACGTCATGTTTTGCGGTTTTATTGCTTGCGCAACTTTATGCAGAGATGCATCCCAATTTTTGTGAGAGGAATTGTCATAAATGTAACAACGTAAGGCAGTAAATATAATTTTATTGGTCCGTTCGGTATGGTTAGCTTGTGGGTGATAATGTGCATTGTAGAAAATATACTGTACTTCACATTGATCCATCAATAAGAAGAAGAATTACTGAGAATTTTTAAAGTACTGCGGTACTTTCAAGGCGGGTGGTATGTTAAGTCCCAAAATTAAATTTTATAGTAAAGTATTTAGCGACCAATCGTTTCATGAAATATGGCATCAGCGCTTTTGTTCCTATGAAAATCAGTTTCGTCATGAATGTTGACATAGCCGCAGGTGTGCTATTTCTCTTATGTTAAAACTAAAAATAAATGAATATATATGTTATAGGCAATGTGTATAATGCAGGCATTCTATACAATACCTAGGAAATGTATAGAATGCCGGAGTCGTTCAGGCAATGTATGAAATGATATTCAATAGTTCAACTATTTTACACTTTACCTAGGAAATGTATAGAATACCTAGGCATTGTATAGAATGCCGGTTGAAGCATAGGTAATGTATGTAATCGATTTTTCATAATCGATTTCACATAAAAAAAAACAACCAGTTTTCGTATAAGTACTTTAAATAAACTATTGGTAACATAATTATAATTTGAAAGGAAATAAAATCTTAGGTAACATCTTTGAACGAACTAAAATAAAGTAATATTAAAATTGCAATCTAGTAACCTTGTAGGTACCTACTTAATAACAAAAAGAAATATTTTCTTAAATATCTTAACATGTGCAGTAATCGACACAAAATCTATGCGCTACGATATCAAAGCAATGACATATTATTAAAAGTTTTATTATACCTACTAGAGTTCAAAATCAACATTATTAAACTTTAATTTAACTCAAACATTACTCTGAATAAATAGAAATTAAGAATCTTCTAATAACATAATTATAATTTGAAATGAAATCTTATGTTTGTTCAAACTTTATTGAAATTAACAATTAGGATACCCATTAAAGATAATCTTTATAAAAAAGGTAAGTAATATTTTGTTCATTGTTTTTAACCACCAGGAGATTTTTTAGTTGTAGTTTTTATCGAGAAGGGCATGGAAAATCATTGAAGAAGCTATACAGTATTGTAAAAATCGCTTCTTCAATGATTTTCCTTGCCCTCACCGTACACTAACTGACGAAAAGTAAATTCACTTCGTCTTTTACACACATTACCTGCTGCGCATTCGGTATTGTATAGAATACCTAGGTAATGTATAAAATAAATTATATTTCATACATTACCTAAACGTTTTAGGTATTCTATACATTGCCTAGGTATTGTATAGAATACCGGATTATACAGATAGCCGGTAACATATACAGTCCACAAGTTTATCAATTACAACCAAAACACTCAGTAAATCGAACGTTATTTTTAGTTAGACAGACAACGTTCGCTCGCTTTTTGGTGTCTGGACTAATCTGGAACAAGACGACGTTCTAAGAAAGTTTAGAACCGCATGCCACCGTTTTGGTCATAAAAACACGCCCAAAACTTTTTGTTTATATTATTTGACCTACGGGAGTACATTTAAAAGAAGTTCAAATATTTGCACAATCCATTGACATATATAATCTTTATATGGCACAATCTGTACTTATTGTGAAGTAATTGCACCTATATTTCATTTAATTCTCTAATAAATACTATTTTAAGAAAGTGGCCCATTTTTAGGTTAGGATGGTGTTAGGAGGCTAGGATTTTAAATATGACAGGTCGTCTTTTCGTCGCTTTAGACACAGTCCGCAAGGTAGGCCTTGCGGTAGTTGGACTATTTAGTCAATGGGCCGTCGAGCCAACTTTCAACAGATGTTGGACTCGCATATCGTCATTTGAACGTTTAGTATTCGTCTAACGAAAAGAAAAGTCGGGAAAGATCGCAATTAGGTGTAGAAAAAAGGTGTTCTTGTCCAAATAGTTAGTATTCGGGTATAGATTAGGTCCAGTGGAGGATTTACCACCAGGCTGAGTAGGCTGGAGCCTGGGGCGGCAGATTTTAGGGGCGGCAAATTTGGAACCAACATTTTCTTTATGTCTCACAAAAATAAAAATAAATCATATTTATATACCTATAAATGTTATTAGGTCCACACAAACAATTCAATATGTAGGGGAGCGTGAGGCACGGATGACTTCATAAATATGTTTTTGCTACTCCCATGCTTTTATCCCATCACTAGAAATGTAGGAACTGTACTCGTATCCATTACGACTGATCAACCGGAATCTGGATCATTGAAAAGATCTTCGTTCATGGGCGTACCCAAGGAGTGGCAGGGGAGGGCGGCTGCCCCCCCCCCTGGAAATTTTCTATGTTTAAGAAGAAGTTTATTGAAATAGTGGGAGGTTTGGAACAGCTTTTTCTAGGAGAGAATTCTTGGACAAGAATAGTAGCTTTTCAGTTGTTTTCCGCAGTTGAGCAAACCACATTTAAATTGTCTTTATGTAATACAGACAAATACAATTCGCTGCAGCGAAATCGTCGCAAACACATTGCAGTCTAAAAACTTGGACGTAATTAATTATGTAGAGCTCATTCAAACCATAACAGCAGTTACAGAACACAGGCATTTTGCCGAAGAAGGGGATGAAGAATTATTAAAATCAGCTAATGGATTTGCGAAGCCTCCGAATTCCAAAGATATCAAGCCTCCCTATTTGGATTCATTATTATCCTCATTAGAGGCAAGATTCGGTAAAGACCAATCACTATGTAGCGTTTGCTTTTCTCAAATGGTGAAACTTACAGTTCCCAAATTGAGAAAATGTATGGTCGTAGTATCCAAATTTCATGAATTAGAGTGGATAGAAGATGATCTATGGCACACTCTTTGGATAAATAAGCAGGAAGACTTCGAAGATTTGGAGGTAACTAAATTAAAACAACAAGCAGAATATTTTTATCCAGAAGTTAAAACAGCACTAGAAATTTACTGGCTTGGTCCACGCCTACAATTAAGTGGTTATTCAGTACCCTTAGACGCGGAAAAACATGGCTGAGATCAACAATGGTCCAAGACAGGTTAAATTTGCTTTGTATTCTCAGTGTACATGAAAAACTTTTAGGCAGTAAGGACGATTTTTCCACGGGACACGTCATAAACCATTTTACTGAAGATCGATAAAAGTCGAATTGAACAATTTGAATTGAATGAAGATACTTAGATTTATAGACGTCAGAAAAAAATAGTTCAATACTGTTAAACGCTTTACAAAATTAGAAAAATAAATTTCCAAAGAGCAGACCGTCCACTAAGAAGCAACAACTACTTCTCGGGCTATATGTCCCGACAGACATTGAATTACACTTCTAAAGTAAACGGGGTTGGTATATCTGTTAAGATAGAACCAACCATTCTGGTTTGCGATTAGAAGGAATAACATCACTTGTAGACCGGTTTCGGCGTTTTTGCGCCTCTTCAGCTCAAATCTACCTTGTGCTGATGTGTGCTTGATGCTATTCGTCCAGAAGCTCTCAGTTTGACTACCTCTACACGCAATATACCTTATGTAAAGGTGTCTTCGTATAGTGTGTATGATAGAACAAGCGCAGGGGTCCGTCCATGAAAAAATCTGACTTGCCCCTCCCTTGGCCAGAAGCTGGGTACGCCCATGTCTTCGTTCCTGCGGAAACAGAATTTGCAAAACTTTTAGGCTAACTTGTATTTAGCAGTTCGCATACCTCTATGTTCACCAGCAACAGAAATTGAGAAAAGCTTTCTTTGCTGGAAAATTTATTCACAGCCATCAAATCTTCTAGGTAAAAAGGTTTAATAAGGGAGAATGATTGGCCTATTTGGTCGTTAAGCAGATTATCTGAATATTTGTTTTTGTTAATCTCGAGGGCTTCTAGAAGATTTAATTTAAAGGATTAGGGTTCTACATGCAAAACTTCAAAATTTGAGTCGAAAGTGTGTTGGTTTGTTAATAGATGATTTGAATAATTGGAATCTAATATGTTGTTGTCATAGCTGGGTTTGTGTTACGAAATTCTAGTTTTAAAGTTCCTAAAAGTTCTACCTATATAAATTTTGTCACAGTTGTCACTACCACATTTTAATTTATAAACACCTGATTTGTTTAATTTTGATGATTTGGATTTGTTATTTTTAATGAATTTAGATAAATTGTAATCGGTTTTAAAGCAAATATTCATATTTAAAGATTCTAAAAATGATTTGATTTTTTAGGATGGTGTTCCAAAGTATGTTAAGCTTTTAAATCGATTATTTTTTTTATCAGAAGGATATACTTGTTCTAAAGTGCGTTTCTTTATCTTTTTATTTATGATATTGTCAATTAAGTTTGGATCGTAATTATTATTAACTGCTATTTGTTTTATGATATTTAGTTCTTTGTTGAAATTATTAGTGTTTAATGGGACTGTTAAACGTCAGTTCAAAATAAAATGAAGATTTAAACAAATTAAATTATTTTATTTCATCATTTAGTATGGATCTTCAATCAAATAAAAGCCTCATCTATTCAATTAAGAAAAAAACATTTTAAAGCATTTTTAAAAGTTTTGTGACCAACATTCGTGTTATTGGAGACTTTGTTTACTATGTTTCAATTTAAATTCATATTCTTTTTTTAGCTTTATTCTAAAAATTTTCGAGGTGTGTTTGTTTGTTGCCACAATATTGGCCGTGGTTTATCAGAAAACTTAACTTCGTTGAAGATTTCTGTTTTGCTTGTAATGAAAATCTGTATTTTAATACTGTTCATAATTTGCATGACTCAAACCAAGACATCAGATTGTTAGTTAGAAATCCTTTATCCATCTGTGACGTGAATTTCACCCAACCTTAGGTTCTTACCAACTGGGCACGTCACTTTGGTCACCCTCGATGTCAGGCGCCAGATTTTTTACGTGGTCTGCTCCACGGCTCCTTGACCCTTAGCGTCAAGAGTTCCAGATAGCCTCAGATGGATGTTACGGAAAATTCCAGGGGTCTCGTTGAATTCGACACTTCTATAACACTATAAACCCTCAGACGGCTATGCTACGGGTTATTAAGAAAACACTGATAATGTCGGTTTGTATATTACCAGACTCGACAAATAAATATACAGAAGTAACAATTCCCAATAATATACTTAATTTTATACAAAACAAATATATTAGGGTGAACTTTTTTTTAGCTGAAACCAGTTTTTTCAGTATATAGACGCCTCCCCAAATACAAAATCACAAAAAACTTTCTGCGGAAATGCATCATTTTCCCGACTTTAGAATATCTGAAACTAATAAATAATATAAACAATGTAAAAATTGAGTTTAATCCTCTTCCCGACCTTTAACACAGATCAATGAATAATATCTATTCTTATCAGCTTAATATCGCTTCAAAAATCTCGAGAGACAAACGGTTTTGTACACGCCTGTTTTTATCAATAAATGAAAATGGTATATTTCCGCAAGAAGTCTTTTGCGTGTTTATGTTTAGAAAATTGTCTAAAATGTAAAAAAGAATCGTATTTTCTTGTAACTGGTTTCAGCTATTCTAAAGTCGAAAAAATGAAAATTATGCATTTCTGCGAAAAAAAATTAGAGTCTTTCTGTTTGGAAAAGGTTCCAAATAGTAAAAAAAGGAATATTTCTTACATACCTGATTTCAGCTAAACGAAAGTTAATCCTTCGAATCATTCTAAATTCTACAATATTTAATCAATAAATGAAAATGGTATATTTCCGCAAGAAGTTTTTTGCGTGTTTATGTTTAGAAAATTGTCTAAAATGTAAAACAGAAACGTATTTTCTTGTAAATGGTTTCAGCTATTCTAAAGTCGAAAAAATGAAAATTATGCATTTCCGCAAAAAAAATTTCGACTCTTTCTGTTTATAAAAGGTTCAAAATAGTAAATAAACGAAAATTTCTTATAAAACTGATTTCAGCTAAACGAAAGTATATTATTATACAGGTGCAGATATGACCAAACAATATATACAAAATTTGCCGGTAGTTCATGTATAAAAAAAATGGGCGATAAACAGGTTATTTTAACTATTCGTAACGGGTAAAGCAGTAAAAGCAAACGGTGAGCAGTTTTAAAGGAAGAATAAAAGCATCTTACAGTAATGAGCAAAATTCAAATTATCGTACCAAATTAACAATTTAATAAAAACTACAAAAGGTCACTAATTTGGGTAGTTAAGGAAAACGGATCGACCACTGATAATGAATACGGTGAATTAAACTAGATAATCAATCAACCTATGGCATCAGCCTCGGACTTGTTTGAAAGTCGTAAACTTGTTAAAATAATTTGAAAAAGAAAACCAAATAAAAACTCGATGTAACTTTACCGGTTGAAGGTTGGACAACGCATGGAATAATCCTCGCATTCGCCCCACAATCAGTTTTGATTTCAAATTGTCAGACAAATTTTTTAATATATTCGGGTAATTTGGGACCGGACAATAGGTATAAGGATTTAATTCGGGAAAGACAAAATCTAAAATCCAATATTCGATGTATTGAGCATTCAATTAAGAATTAAAACAAACCCAATATAAAAAGAATGTAACAATATTGAAACTGAAAATAAGTTTTCTTATCTATTGCAAAAAAAACACTCACTAGAATACAGTACTACATTTTTAATGATCAAATATAAATTTCTATTATCCAACAAAATATATTCTTCTTTAATAATGGTATATTACGTAACAAGTCCGGAAAATACCGTTTTTTTGGACGAGTAGACAAGATTATAGGACGAGCCGTAGGCGAGTTCTGGAAGTCTGCGAGTCCGAAAAAACAGTTTCCGGGCGTGTTGCGTACATTTTTTTTTCGGCAACCGTGTGGTAGGTATAACAAATCAATAAAACACGTTTCTTTGTAATATCTAAATGGACTAAAAATGGCGTCGATTTGAATGTTTATGTTTGTCATGATGAAACTACGCTAAAAAAACTAATTTTTAGAACAAAATTAGGAACATTCTAATTGAATTTACTGTTTGGACCCTTATTTTGTGGAATCTACTCATATTACTAACATTCTAATTCTTGTTTTTATTAATATTTATATTGAAATTCGAACAATTGCTAATATTAAAGGGATTCAGTTTGTTTGAATGACAGCAACGATGTAATACTGTAACGAGTTATTTTTTTTGCAAGTTTAATTTTTATTTTTTTTCCGTAATATATTTTATTTTACCACTAGGGTGTATATAACTCGTTACTTTACAACCCTTTCTACTACCGCATTGATTTTTTGTTATTAACGTTGTATATTTTAGTATAAGTCCGAGTTACGCAAATCCAAATTCTACCATACACAATTTATTCATTTCCGATATTTAAATTTTTCAACTGAAGGGACGCCCGGTATATACACCATTTTAATTAAAACCGAAGCCGTCCAGTATAGGTACAACTTTTTGTCGAGAGTAGATAAATTTCATGTTTAATTCCCTCACCACGGCTACGGCCGAAAAATGTAACTAGAATTTTTGGATATAAATTCGCTCTCAATCGATGATTGAGGGATTCATTTTCGCTCTGATTTTTATTTGTCTCTGATTCATTCCGGCTCTCAAATAGTATTTCGTGATTCTTCGCTCAACTTTCTTCCGAAAACCGATAAACCGTATTGTGAAAATTTAGTGCATTAAGATTGTGTGTGTGGAAGCTGTATTTTATAAGGTAAATCATTTTAACAAATAAACTGTGTATTCTAAACTTTCCGTATCGCCGCTGAATATTAAATTGTTAAATGTATGGTTTTGAAAATTTTCCGACCGGCTATTTTTTCTTTTTGTTGTTGAACTGAAATTGGGTTTTTTTTATTTGTTTCTTTTATATGGAAATAAAGATTTGTCAACTGTAATTTGATTTCGAATTTTATTTACAGCGTTTATTATATATTAATTAACTGATATAAATTATTAGTGGATTCTCGAATTATTTTATGCTTTTGGTTCTCAGTAGTTTTATATTAAATTGATATCCAAGTGGATTATAATATTTTAATTTTATGCTAGTACCAATATTTTTACTCTGTGTGTCGATAGCTGGGTACCGTTTAACTCGTGGGAAAATTTTTTTTTTGGGGAATAATAGTCACCGGCTTTATTTAGATTCAAGGGTTAATCAGACTTGGAAGAGGCTTAGCCACAATTTGTTTGATTTCCCGGCAGATCTAAATCGTTCTTTTCCCGTTTCGTAGAATCATTATTTATATTTTGTTTTTTTCTAATTGTCGAAATAATAGTTGCCGGTTTCATTTGGATTCAAGGGTTAATCAGACTTGGAAGAGGCTTAGCCACAATTTGTCTGATTACCCGGCAGATCTAAATCGGGCATTAGGGACCCCGTTAAACCCGGTAGATTTGAACCGTATTTGATAACCTGACCGTTATGTCCGTCAAAGTACCAAGTATATGGTAAAGATAGCTCATTTTCTTTCCCCTGTTAATTTGCTTGTCACTAAAGAATTATTCGTAAAATAGACCACAGAGTATTAATACACTAAAAGTTTCTTTTTGATTATTTTGTGATATACCGACTTATTGTGTGATCGTAGGTATACACTAAACCGTAGGTAGTATAAAATTCTGCTGAACCCCTGTTTCCTTCTTAACCCGTAATTTATAAATTGGAGGATCCATATTTGATTATAAATAGGTAAATAAAGTTAATTCAACAAGACCCCTGGAATTTTCCGTAACCTCCATCTGAGGCTATCTAGAACTCTTGACGCTAAGGGTCAAGGGGCCGTGGAGCAAACCACGTTAATAATCTGGCGCCCGAGATTTAAAAAACCCGAATTTTGTATCAAGGGTGTCCATAGTGACGTTTTCTTGTGGCAGGAGCCACGTGTAAGAAGGAAGGCCCGTTACAATACTTTGCGGCCTAGTCGGGAAATAGGTACTTTCCGGACTAGGCCGGAAAAGTGCTACTTTCTCACAAAAAAGCGTCCGGGAAGTGGGTACTTTTCGGACGGTTGCCGAAAAAATAATTGTACCTTACGCTTTACACGGTGGTTTGATATCAGAATTTATTACTTACTTAAGAAGGGTCGGACATTAATAATTCACTCACACTTTGTTAAACAAAAACAAAAACTAGAGAACACTTTCAAAAATAAACGGTAGCAGATATACTTCAGCACTAAAACGGTTTCGGAGCCAGAGATCAGAGAGAGCAGAGAGAGCAGAGAGAGCAGAGAGAGCAGAGAGAGCAGAGAGACCAAACCCTTCGGTTTTTGAATTTATATTTCAATTCCTACCTACAATTTTTGCCTTATCGGAATTATACGTGAAATTAATTTACTTTCAACTACAAAAAAATGTCTACTATACTGGACGGCTTTTGTTTTAATTAAAATAGTTTATGTACCGGACGACCTCTAGTCTTTGAATTTTTGGGAATCAAAATTAATAATTTTTTTATATTTTTAGTTTCGTATTCATATGTTGTGAATTACTAATAAAATATAATATAGCTGTGATGAAAAAAATCAATGAGGTATCAGAAAGGATCGGAAAGTAAGTAACGAGTTATATAAAACCTATGGATAATAATAAAATATACTACGGTGAAAACTAAAAATGAGCTTCGAATCGGTGCACCACAAAATAACTCGGTACACATTTTTGGTCTAGTTTCAAAGTCTTCCAAAATAAATTACTCAAGTTATAATATAAGTTGTGGGAAACGTCAAATTCGGCAATTTTTTTGTGACAAGAATTCGTAATAACATACCATGCATGGAGAAGTCTCCATGATACCATAAAACAGACTAACCTTTATGAGCCACAAATGATGTTTAGCACCAAAATATGAGACCCTCAAAAAGATTAACTTAAAGTTGGGTGCCAAAAATATGAGACACTGAGAAAAATATATTCATTCACTTCTCAGGGTTGAAGTTATGAACGTGGGTTCTTATGAACCTAGAGTAAATTGCAGAGAATAGTCTAATCGGATAACATGATTTAGAGCTATTGTAATAATAATACCTTGTAAGTAAATACCATGGGCGCCACAAAGTTTTCTCAAAAACTTTGAAAAGACCTACAAAGACTCTAGGTAGTAGCTATTTTGAAGTTTACTTGTTTACGGCAGGTATGTAGTTGAAGTTGAAAATAAAAGACAGTCTCAATGATTACTAAGTATAATGAAAATCGGTGAATAGTTATACAAAAAACATACAATAGTTATACAAAAGAAAATACAATCTTGACTGCTTTTTGTTAGGGTTAGTTAGTTAGTGTTGGATATTTTTAACATTAGGGAATATATAAAAGCAAAATGAATGCCGCACAAAAAAGTTATCCTCTTAATCTACTTATTTGTAGCGATTCTTGACGATGGTAGGTGAGGTCCCGCGATGGATGATGGGTAATCTTCAGAAAGTGCCAGGTCAAATGTACCTCCAGGTAAGTGTTTAACAAGTCCTCTGCTCATAGAGAAGTCAAATCTATTCCGGCAAGGCAAGTTAGGCAAGCTGTGAACCAAGCTTCACAAATCTCATATGGGAAACCATAGAAAATCCATGGAAAACCTCTTAGAAAACCATAAAAAACCGCTAAAAGATATAAAAAATAACAGTTTCCATCATATCACAATTTTTTGAAACCCCCCAAGAAAATAATAATTTTTCAGTTAGGTACATGATTTACAGCAAATCCTACTTAAAGGAATAACAAAAAAAAAAGTTTATTACAATTAATTGTTTTACATTTACATTATATTTAAAGAAAGAAAAGGTTTTCACAATTAAATGTTTTACATTTCTAACTAAAGAAAAAAGTGAACAAACATGCCCCTGGAAAGTTTTTGTTTTATAAATTTGGTTATCTTTGAATTCTGTACAAATATGTTAGGTAATAGAAATATGAGAATTTAGGAATTAAACAATAGGTAAGTGAATAGTAGTATCGTTTGCAAAATTCAATAGGAAGAACAGATATTCATTTTTTATAAGCTTCCGCCATATTAAAATATACTTATCTATGTCGTTCCATTTAAATCCAAACTCATCGACAGTTTAGTTAATCTATATGTCTTTAATTAATATATTAAAACTTACCAGAGATAAGAATTATTGTTTAAACCATTTATTCAACAACCATTTATTGTTTACAAATTATAATTCTTCAATATCTCTGCGGCTTCAAGGAAGTTTATTTCGCCCTTTTTTAGCAACAGATTCAGAGAGACAACCCAGCCTGCTTTTACAACTTCCTCTCTGTCTTAGCGCAGAACCACAGAAGCGCAGGTCACATGTAAAAATCAATAATTCCCTGGAAATGTCTGCTACCACTCTAACGTTAATATGAGAAACAATAGTTACTGTTTCATTTAGCCATGTGGCAGGGAATGGAAGAATAATTTCAGCGATCGCAGTGGATGGGTTCAGAACTAATTCACTGCGTTTTTTTGAATTTGTAACTTTAAGGATAGGTACGCGTAATATTGTACAATATTTGCAATTAAACGATTTTGCGCTTGAATAATAACATTATTGTACCAAATCGTTCACCAGCAAAATATTGTATACTAAAGAATTGATAATAGGAAAAAAACCTTCCACAAGTGAAATTAATCATAGTTTATTGATTTTAAATCTTTTATATACTAAAATATTATGAAAAAAAACCTTATACAAAAACATACCTACTAAAAAACCATGAAGAGAGAATAAATATTAAAATAAATCAATTTCTTTTTCTGGTTGAATATTCAAGTAGAAAAAGCACAAGATTTTATCTTAGCAGTAACAACCAGTCTTAAGAAAATAGTAGAATAAATTACAGTTTCTATCTGAAGAACAAAATACAGTTTTTGTCTAATGAACAAAATAAAAGAAAAAGGAAAATGGAAATAATGCACAAACAGCCACAAATAAAAGGCCATTGGACCATATTTTTTAATTTTAACAGACCTAGGTTCCTCTGGTAGACCCCAAATATGGTTTTTTTGAGTATTGGTATTGTTACGACGGAGCTGTACTGAGGATATGTAGAGGCCCATAAAGAAAAATAAGAAGACATACATCTGGAATCATCTAGAAATGCCATCGAAAAGTCTAGAAATGTCATCGAAAAGTTCGAGAACTGTCTGGAACAGGTGGAAAGTATAAAAATCGGGACAATCGACATTAGTGAGTTTTTTAGTTTTGAAGTATAAGAGAGTTGAGTACTGTGTTTTGATAGTGAGGCGTTATTAGTATTGAATTGTTAAAGTTGTAGAAATAAAGATAGTTCAAGAAAGTTGGAGGAGTAATATTGGTGACAGCGATGGGATATAAAAAGTATCTGCACGACCTCGTCCTTCTCTATAACCGAACCTGGCCCCAGTCAAACTACAGTTTCTCAAAGCCACTCAAGCAAGACCTTGAAACCACCCACATTTGATGGCCAAACGGCATGGGAAACATATCGACTCCAATTTGTAGCAAATCGGAACACAGGCACTCGTTGACGGATCACAAGATGTGGAAATGAAACAAGCTCTCCGGCTACAACACCACAAAACGTTGAATGAAACTCTGATTGCAGCTCAGGAATACTATGCAGCAAAAAGCATATCAAAATCTTTCCGTCCCAAATTGAGAGAAATAAGATTCCAAGAAAACGAAGAGACAACTTCCACTAGCCACCCACAATCTACTCTCTCACACATCTTGGATATACTCCAAACTATGCCGAAACACCCAAAATGAGAGTAGGAGATGCTTTAGCAGCGGAAGATACGGTCACATTCAAAGAACTTGCATAAGCAGAGCCCGTTCGAGGAATAGAGAGTTGACAAATGAAGTCAGAAGGTCGCGTAGATCGCCATCCCGAAGTTCCTCACAAAGTCCAACAAAGTATAACCACAGTAGATATGCATCACTGAGAAGTCGATCTCCCACACCTAGCCACCTTTCATCAAGGAAACGAATTAAAGTTGACACTACGGAGCGGGCATCTTCTGAGAGCCCCAAACTCTGCACTTACATTTTAAATAAAAATGAACAAAACTTATTAATAAGCGGGCACGTGGAGCATCAAAAATGCATTCTCGTCATTGATACTGGTGCCACCAAGTCATTCATTCAAACTGGAATTCTGAGTCAGAAACCACAACCTACTTGAAGGAGCTTAGTTCTTGAAACAGCAGCAGGACACACTGTTCCTGTTCGAGGAGAAAACATACAGGTACAGGTGTTCTTACTAGAAGAGCTTGGAAAAGTTTCGGTATGCTAAAAGGTATATAACAGCAACTATAGACATTGGTAATACTCTGATAAAACACTTATTTCTGGTAGCCGATATTAAAGATTAATGCATACTATTACTACTAATAATTTAGTCAGGCGAACCTTGGCCAAGGAAAACTCAAGCCAAGGTTCCGGCACTGAGGCCACTTGCGGGCCCATTGTGCCATTCCTGCTATTTATGCATCCATGAAGCCGAGTCCCTCGATGAAGGACCCAATCCTCTTCAGTGGATGCCTGCTTATGTGTCCGGGGGCCATAACAGGGACTCCAAAGATTCGCCTGCGTAGCAGAGCCCAATGTGGACATAAGAGAAGAACATGGTCCGACGTTTCGTCAGCCATGCCGCAACCCCTACATAGGGGACTTTACTCCAAACCTAGGTTACAGAGGTGTTTCCTCAGAGAGCAGTGCCCTGTTAGGAGTCCTGCTATCTTCTTTAACCTACTCCTTGGTAGTTCTAGAGCAGCTCTAGCATGTCCATCAGTCCATCCCCTCAATAGGAGCTTGGACTGCCTGAGACCCTGTAGAGCCTTCCAGTGAGCGAGGTGCTGATTTCTCAACCAGTTCCTCGTCTCCTTACGGATTGTTTGTTTTGAAAGGCCCAAGGTCTGGCCCGGGCCGTTGAAAGGGGTAGCCGCCCCTTCCACAGCCAGCGCATCCGCCCCTTCATTGCCTTCAAAACTAGAGTGGGCCGGAATCCATTCTAGCCACACTGTGTTCCGCCTCGCTAAGTCAGCAAGGCGTTCACGACATTCAGCAGCAAGCCCTGAGTTGATGGTATATCCACTCAGGGCCTTGATTGCCGCCTGACTGTCGGTGTATATGGTTATGCGTCGGTCCGCATAACCTCTGTCTAGTTTTATCTGCGCACATTCCAAGATAGCGCATACCTCAGCCTGATATGCAGACACACCCTTACCCAATGGAACACAGACTTGTGCCCTTGGGTTCGTGGAGTAAACTCCAGCCCCCGCCCCATCGCTGGAGCATGAGCCATCTGTGTACCAGACGATCCCATGAGGCTGTGAATTTCCCTCTCTTTCCCAGAATTCTCTATTCCGGATCTTCACCCTGCATAATTTATTAATGCATAATTGGTATGGACATCATTAAATATAAATTTATTATAGACCTTCAAAATGAAATTTTAGTAATTGTAAATTAAAAGATAATCCTAAATTCGGAAAATGAGACTTCTAAGAAAAAGGTTATAGTGGAAAAAGATACAGAAGTTCCCGAAAATTCTGGAGGAATCATCTTCGCAAGACTTAACCAAAAACCAAAAGATCTACATTTGGGCATTGTGGAGAGTGAGGAACTAGTGAATGAAGGAATTCTGGTAACTCGATGTCTCGTCAGTGTAGATTAACCAATTCCTGTTTGAACTGCTAATTTATCGAAGAAACCTTTCAAATTGAAGAAAGAACAGCAGGTAGGACTTTGCACACCGGTGAAAAGCATAATCAGGTGCGAAAATCTCCAAAAGTAGCTCAATTGACGCCAGCCTCATGAAACAACTAGTTAAAATTTATGACCACCTTAAAAATGAAGAATTAAGAAAAATTAACAACTTTATCAATGACAACTGAGACATTTTTGAGACGGGAAAATCTACAGGACGCACCAGTCTAGTACAGCATATAATTTATACAAGAGATGCCAGACTAATTCGTAAAATGCCACGGAGATTACCATTTGCTAAACGGAAAGAGGTAGAGAATATGATAGAAGAAATGATGGATGCAAATATTATTGATAAAGCTTATGGCCCCTGGTATTTATCCGTGGTCCAGGTAACTAAGAAAGATGGATCCACTCGCTTTTGTGTAGACTATCGGAGACTAAATCAGGTTACACAAAAAGATAGATATTCACTGCCAAGAATAGACGATGCACTGGATACTCTATCAGGTGCGAAGTGGTTTTCCACCCTACACATGGATACTGGCAAGTAGAATTACACCCTGATGATCGAGGCAAAACAACTTTTTCTACTGGCAGCGGTTTGTACCAGTTCCAGGTCCTCCCATTCTCTGCAATGCTCCGGCCACATTTGAACAACTGATGGAGATGGTTTTGGGAGGATTAACGTGGAAAACATGTCTAGTATGTCTTGATGATCTACTGATCATGTCGAAAACTTTTAATGAGCATTTGAAAGATGTTAAGGAATTATTTAACAGGTTAAGGAGTGCCAATTTAAAACTGAATCACATGAAATGTTCACTGTTTCAAAGGGAGGCCTTATATCTGGGACATATCATTTCCGCAAAAGGAATTAAAACCGATCAGGAGAAAATTGTAGCTATTAAAGACTGGTCTAAACCAAGAGACAAACAGGAAATAAGGGGGTTTCTTGGACTTTGTTCGTATTACCCAAAATTTGTCAAGGACTTTGGACAACAGGACAACATTGAATTTGACTGAATTAGCCTTCCCACGGGAAAAAGGCACATTTATTTTGGATTGTGATGCATCCCAGCACGGCATAGGCGCCGTGCTATCACAAGAACAAGAAGGCGAAGAAAAAGTGATTGCATACTTCAATAAGTGCATGGGAAAGGCTGAGAAACATTATTGCGTTACCAGAAAAGAACTTTTGGCTATTATCAAAGCCCTTGAATACTTCCACACCTTTCTTTATAATACAAGTTTTGTTATTAGAAGTGGTCATAGTGCCTTGCAGTGGTTAATGAATTTAAAAAAGCCTGGAGGACAAGTTGCTAGGTGGATAGAGAGACTACAGCAATACAACTTTGTAATAGTACACCGAAAAGGACGTCTCACTAGCAATGCCGATATACTTTCCAGGCAACCCTGTTTAGAACGACAATGCCGGTACTGTAAAAGGCTTGAAGAAAAGGAGAACTCAGTGGAAAAAGTTAGTCTACAGATAACCATAATCAAGCCAGAAAGTGATGATAATCAGAATCCCCTTGAAATCCTTAGAAAAAGTAAAAAAAAAGACAATGACTTGAAAGTTATGAGAGAAAAGCTTAAAAATGGAGTTAGGCCTACTTGGCAAGAGGGAGCCAGATATAGTGGAAGCTTAAAAGAGTACTGGGCTCAGTGGGATTCACCGTATCTTCGTGATGGCCTATTGCATCGAAGGATGTACTCCGACGGAGTACCTACGTATTGTTCACCAATTGGTACTGCCAAGATCACACATCAGAAGTGTACTAGAAGAACTTCATAGTAGCCACTCAGGAGGACATTTTGGTACTAAAAGGCACGAGTTCGAAAAAGATATTATTGGGTCAACTGTCGAAGGGACGTAGAAGATTGGTGCAAGAAATATGATCTGTGCAATAGTAGGAAAGGTCCTAAAACAAGAAGCCGAGGAAAAATGGCAAAGTATCTTTTCGGAGAGCCATTTGAAAGATTTGCAATTGATATTCTTGGTCCACTTCCTTTGACAGAAAGAGGAATCAAGAAGCGACGAGAGTAGCAGAGGTTTTTGTAACCAATGTTATTGCGAGACACGGAGTCCCTCTAGAGTCATATTCTGATCAAGGACGAAATTTTGGATCCGAATTGTGGCAGGAGTTGAAGATATTAGACATTAAGGAAACACGCACTACGCATCTCCACCCACAGTCCGATGGAATGGTAGAAAGGCATCGTAGAACTATTTGCCAATATCTTTCAATGTTCGTCTCTGAAAACCAAAAATACTGAACACGAATCAACCGGTCATAATCCATCTATGCTACTCACTGGCAGAGAAATGAAGCTTCCCCATGATCCTCTTTCAGGAAAACTTCCTCCGGCGAAGAAGCAGAAGAACGTACAGCTCATATGTACATAAAAATCTTGAAAGAAAAATTGGAAAAGGTCCACAATTTTGCTCGCGAACGTTTGAAGCTCTGCAACGATAAGGTGAAGGCTAGACTCGTCAAGCATAGTACAAACACAAAGTTTCTCGAGAGGTGACTCCGTATGGCTCTTCAATCCCAAGCTCAGAAAAGGTTTGTGTCAAAAACTGCAACGAAACTGGGAAGGCCCCTACACCGTTCTCAAGAAAATCAACGACCCAGTCTACCGCATCCAATTGTCAGCGAGGAGTAAGCCCGATCCACCCTATTGGGCTCAACCAGACCCCAGCAGGAGAAGGAGCAATGTTACGTCGGACCTGTACTGAAGATATGTAGAGGTCCATAAAGAAAAAGTAGAAGGTATACATCTGAAATCATCTAGAACTGCCATCGAAAAGTCTAGAAATGTAATCGAAAAGTCGAGAACTGTCTGGAACAGATGAAAAGTATAAAAAGCGGGACAATTGACATTAGTGAGTTTTGAAGTATTGGAGAGTTGAGTTCTGTGTTCTGATAGTGAGACGTTATTAGTATTGAATTGTTAAAGTTACAGTTGTAGAAACAAAGAAAGTTGAAGGAGTAACAGTATTATAAAAATCTTTCAGTAGTCATCATTATTATTTACAAAACAAATATTTTGATTATGAATACCTAACCTCAAATATGCAAAATAAAAAAACCCTGTCATCATGACATTCCATCTCTGACAGAACACTCTACAGTTTCCTTCTCTAGGTAATAGTATCTGCACATGGTGTCGTCTGTCAACCCCAATAGTTTCTCGTGTCTCTTAACCTTACAGTGATTATTCATGATACCTACTACTGCTTTGACAGTTTTCCTATATTTGCATTTTAGATCTTCCGTGAATTTTGATGTTTGTGTTAGTGCAAACACGCAACTCCACACTAGCTTAGAATTGACCTTACGGAATCGAGTGCCCTTATTTTCAATCACTTCAAATGACAGATGTCGCAAAACTTAATTTTGTTGAGAAAAAAAATTAAAAGTACTTCGAAATGTTAGCCTCATCAAGCTCCGTTTTAAAACTGCATGATATATCAAATCAGTACCTAGAACCAGTTGCTGTGTACAAACCAAAAAAACTAGTAAAGTCTAAAATATTCAATATCACTTGGTGTCACGATAACACTCACATTGGCGTCCTCCAAGAAGATTCTTTTCCACAAATCGTTTCTTGTAAAGACAGGATTAACATCGATTTAGTTTATACCATACAGGCTATGAAGAGAGTTAGTGCTATCAAGTTTAAATAACGTACCAAACGAACAATCGCACTAGGAAATGATGAAGGAGAAGCCGTATTATTCAATACTAAAAACAGAAATATTATAAATAAACTGTGCGATCTCAACTCCCCGATAAAAGCAATAGATTTTAATTGCATCCCACTGTACCGAATATATTAGGTATCGCTTACGACAATGGTTTTGTAACTTTAAAAGATAGTGAAAACGAGAAAGATTTGGTTAATTATAGAAATCACAGTGCTGCTATTACAGGAGTTAACTTTTCTGTTACTCAAAAAGCAATTATAACAACAGGTTTGGACAAAAAGATATGCATATATGATTATGGTAATGGAGAATGTGTATTTCGAATAAATATCAATCAAGCAATTACTTCGAGTGATATAAGTGTGGACGACGTATGCGTTGCGGTTGGATTAGAAGACGGCACCATATCCATTTACGATATCAGAGATCCGTTAAAGCCTTTAATGTCTATCAATGCACATGCTGGTCCGGTTGCGGGAATAGCTTTTGAAAAGACGCCGATATTTCTTGATGCCTCTCTTGAAAAAACGTTGGGAACTACTTTAAGTAATGACGATGCTGCCGACCAATCGGATGTAGTGAATGAGGAATTTATGCAGGAGATTACGAAAATGATTAAAAGTAATACGGATGATTTGGAAAGTCAAATGAAAGCGCGTTATTGTTCTGAATATGAAAAATTATTATCGAACGAATTTCATTCGATTCAAAAAGCTCGCTGGGACCTTTTTAATGGTCGCGGTTTGGATGTCGGACATGTGTTGAATCCTCCAGAGTCTAAAAGTGGTAAAAGTGGTGAAAGTGGTAAAAGATATCTCTGCTAAATAAATGTTTGGTTTATTTATTTTTATTTGTAATATATTTTTTGAAATGCAATAGAATGAAAATGCTTTTTGCCAGAGTATTCATATCCAGGAATGGATAATAAACTTATTCAATATTTTAAACATCTAATCTAATAACCCAACCTAACCTAACTAAACATATTATGGAAATTTATTATTATTATTATTACTCAGTCGAGATCATTTTCGCGCGATTTGTCTTTTGTTTTAAAAGAGATAACCATTAGTAAATAACGTTTCACAATATTTCGTTGACTCGGCATCTGGCCTTAAGGATTTAATAATGAAAATTTATAAATCCCACTTTGTACAGTAAACAGTAACAGATCCGTAGTCGGTAAAATTTAGATACTAAAACATAAATTAAATTTATTTTTAGAAAAAAATCACTGTTTTTGAAAACAAATTTAATTTTTATTTATTAATTGGAATTGAAAAAATTAAACTGTTGAAACATCCAGGGTGGCCCACCGTATCTTATTGGCAGATGTTATCAAAAAATGCTTCAAATAAAAAAGATGTAGTTTAATAATGGCCACATTTTAAAAACATTTAGTACTATACAGGGTATACATACTTTTAACTTGAAAATAAAAATTCGGAAATATATTTTTAATTAGACTCAAATATTATTTCACCAGCCAAACATTTAAGTTGTAAGATATTCATACTATTAGGCATTATCTTTTCGCTTTTCGAAGAAACGAGTACGATTCTGTGCTATTGTTATCGGATTAACGACTTCCTGCTGTGGGTTTTGGTCAAAACGAAACAAACAAATTTTTCCGAGATGGAATATTATGTCTCTAATCGAAAACATATCGACCCCCAATCATTTTCCTGAATCCACGAATAAATTTCGCTGAAGCTTGCGACACAGCTTGCAAGCACAACATAGAGAACTCGAAATTTGTAGTCTTTTACGCTGATATTTCTATCAGTTTTGAACGCACAAAAAAATTGTAGTCATCAAAATTGTAGGTAATCTTATGCCCTATAACATAATGGAGGTAAATTTGAGAAAAATATTATAAATTTGCCAGTCCTTAGTTTTTCGAAAATTGTTTAACAATTTGAAATTTTGTTTATTGACGTGGCAAGTACCTATAATGAAAATGACAAAATCAAAGTGATAATATAAGAAAATATAGAGAAAATGTTTTAGAAAAGCTGGTGTTTTCAAATTTTGAAAATTCAAAATGGCGGCCTCGCAACTGACTTTATATAAATGAATGAAGAATTAATGGTTGAAAAAAAATTTCATACAATGTTGATGTCTACAATTTTTTTGTGCGAGCAAAACGGAAAGAGATATCAGCGTAAAAGACTCCAATTTCGAGTGCTCCAGCGGAATTTATTTGAGAATTTAGGAAAATGATTGGGGGTCGATATGTTTTTAATTAGGGACATAATATTCCATCTCTGAAAAATTATATGTTTGTGTCCCAACTTCCTCGAACTAGTATAATGTATGTGTATATTGGGATGACCTTCACTGAGACCTAAAAGATCTATTGTGCCCCCTTACTTCTACTGAGTTCCTGAGGAAAGTCTCAGAGACTAGTAGCTCCTTTAGTCCTATTTCCTGGAGAAATTTAGGATATCTGCAGGCTGCAACTGAGGTAATTGTCCCTTTTCTATCCAGTAATCTCCTAGGTGTTGTGCCCATGGATTCTGAATTGCTGTGCAATTTGCAAGAATGTGGATGGGGGTTTCTTCTTCCATGCCACAGAATCTACATTCTTCTTCCTCCGCTATATTCTGAGCTTTTTCAGGTGCCCATTCAGGCGACAATGTCCCGTTGAAACTCTTTGTGCAGTTTAACTTTGACTTATGCATTCATTTGATCTCCACAGGTTGTAGTCACCCAGGAGAATCTTTGATTGTCTACACCCTACTAGATCTTTGCAATGGTCAGATTTTCTCTTTTTTTTCGGCTTTGCCTATTTCTTCCAATATTACATTGGAGCTGATACCGCAAAAGGTTTCCGGCCCCCAAAAGGGTGTTCCAGTCTCCCTCTTTGCTAGTTCATCTGCTATTTCATTTCCTTCTATACCAGTGTGTCTTGGAATCCACTAGTATAAAAGCTTGGTACTATCCTGATAACGAAGGTAATTGATTACTGGAAATGTCTCTTTTCAACATTGCTAAACAAATTTGACTACATTCTACTGAAACGTTACCTACACATTTCTCTACATTCAATCAAATTACATGACTTTCTTTAATTTTTCATCTTTTACTATTGCCATCATCTAATACTATGTCCGCTGAATCCCATTGCTCCTCTTCCCAAGCATGTTTGCATTTATCTGACTTATAAAACTCCCTATCTCCCTACTTTTTGTGTTCAAATATTCTTAGTTTCAATGGTCTAGATGTTTCACCTAAATAAAATGTGTCGGATTCACAGAATTTCTGATATATATGCAATTTTTTAGTACTGAAAACATACTCTTCGACGGCACAACCAATAGCAATGCGTTTACAAAAGCTTCAAATAATTTGAATTTCTCAGCATATTAAATTCGTTATAGTGGTTGTTTGTGATAAAAAAAAATAGTTTTTTTTATGCAATATATTCTTATGATTCATATAACGTTTTTGCTAATCAAAAGTTTAGTCAAGTTCCCTATTTAAGTAGGCATCTTCATTCTGTAAAACATCATAATCATGCCATCATAGGGCTGCGGTCAGAGTAGCTGCGATATCGGCAGATTATTTCCTCGTCCATATACTGCCGAATAAGTTCATCCGTGTCATGCGGTTAGAGTATATCAGTTTGCGACTGATGGCGGGGCAAACTGCAGTACTTGTTGGAAACTTGTCACCTACCAATATGGTGAATGTCACACCATTTTTCATCGGTTGTTGGAACAGTATGTAAAGTTTTTTGTCTATTTTAGTATGAAATCGGTTACGTTTTGATATATATCTAAAAATATACCTTCCACAACGCGTTTCTTTCAAAAACCAATGTAATGAACTTGACGTTATCTGATGTACTGATAATAAGGCAGTGTATCACCGCCTTCATAAAAAATACCTTTTGCTTATTTGGCCGACATCGGCCGTGTACGGCGGAGTTGGAAACTCTGCTATACCGGAGCTATTCTGACCTCAGCCTGAAAAAAACCTTTCTACTGGTGCAGAGCTACTAGGTATAGTACGAATCAACTAAGAAAAACACACAGGCATCATACCCGACAAAGACCAACGCAACGAGATGTGTATATGTTAAAGTGAGATGGGCGATAAGTAATTTGTAATAAGTTCTGGTTTGCTCCTTCATTAAAAATTTACCAAAGATTACAAAAATATTTTTTTTGTAATCTTTGATTTTACCCTTTTTCCACGATCATACGTAATGATGCGGAATTCCTAAAGTGTTAAAGTTTATTTCATATGAAAATTTTTAAGACTGACATTTTACTATAAGGACTTCATTCTAATTTATAAATTCTATTGAAAAATATTAAAAAAATCAAAAACAGGAATTGATCGAACAAGTTGTTCAAGAGAAAATTAAATTCTGACTTAGAAAAAAATAATTGGATACATAAATAATTAAGTAACTCGCACATAACAAAAAATATAACTTACTCAAAATAATATATATATATATATATATATAAAACAAAAATAGCGTAATTAATCAAAGTAAAAATGAAAAATGAAAAAGTCGTTGTGAAATGATAAAAAAAATGCTCACTAACCATGATAATTACAATTTAAGACATTGTTTCAATAATGAAAAATAAAAATAAAAAATAAAATTGTGAAAACAAATTACAACAAATAATGATGCTGATGAAATAAAACAAATTAATTTGTTTAAATCTTCATTATTTATTTTGAACTGACGTTCAAATTAAAATTAGTGACGCGTTTCGCTACACAGTAGCTTTTTCAAACTAGTGAAGCTACAATGAAAAACTTTTAATTTATATAGTGCCTTAATACGGAATTCTAAGATATTGACAAAAGTATTAAAAATGGGGATAAGTACAAAAAGTGCCTAAATACGGAATTCTAAGATATTGACAAAAGTATTATAATATATTTAAATAGGTATAAGTACAAAAAGTGTCTAAATACGGGATTCTAAGAAAGTTACAAAGGTATTGAAAAAAGGTACCTGGGAAATTGATCAACAACTATCACATTTTCTAGGTAAAAAGGTTTAATAAGGGAGAATGATTGATATCTATTTGGTCGTTAAGCAGATTACCGGAATATTTGTTTTTGTTAATCTCGAGGGCTTCTAAAAGATTTAATTTAAAGGATTTGGGTTCTACATGCAAAATTTCAAAATTTGAGTCGAAAGTGTGTTGGTTTGTTAATAGATGATTTGAATAGTTGGAATCTAATTTGTTATTGTCATAGCTGCGTTTGTGTTCTGAAATTCTAGTTTTAAAGTTCCTAAAAGTTCTACCGATATACATTTTGTCACAGTTGTCGTTACCACATTTTAATTTATAAAACTGACTACAATTTATCTAAATTCATTAAAAATAACAAATCTAAATCCTCAAAATTAAACAAGTCAGGTGTTTATAAATTAAAATGTGGTAACGACAACTGTGACAAAATGTATATCGGTAGAACTTTTAGGAACTTTAAAACTAGAATTTCAGAACACAAACGCAGCTATGACAATAACAAATTAGATTCCAACTATTCAAATCATCTATTAACAAACCAACACACTTTCGACTCAAATTTTGAAATTTTGCATGTAGAACCCAAATCCTTTAAATTAAATCTTTTAGAAGCCCTCGAGATTAACAAAAACAAATATTCCGGTAATCTGCTTAACGACCAAATAGATATCAATCATTCTCCCTTATTAAACCTTTTTACCTAGAAAATGTGATAGTTGTTGATCAATTTCCCAGGTACCTTTTTTCAATACCTTTGTAACTTTCTTAGAATCCCGTATTTAGACACTTTTTGTACTTATACCTATTTAAATATATTATAATACTTTTGTCAATATCTTAGAATTCCGTATTTAGGCACTTTTTGTACTTATCCCCATTTTTAATACTTTTGTCAATATCTTAGAATTCCGTATTAAGGCACTATATAAATTAAAAGTTTTTCATTGTAGCTTCACTAGTTTGAAAAAGCTACTGTGTAGCGAAACGCGTCACTAATTTTAATTTGAACGTCAGTTCAAAATAAATAATGAAGATTTAAACAAATTAATTTGTTTTATTTCATCAGTAGTATGGATCTTCATCAAGTAAAAGCCTCATCTATTCAACAAATAATGAACTTACCACTGTTAAATATAACTATTTATATTTTCTTTCTGGACCACAATTCCTATCGACCATCTCCATTTTTGATAACCATAAAACAATGATTTTTTTTCCAGTATATCCATGAAATATCCATTTTCCATGATAAATCAATGATAAAAATTGCATTAATTCCCTAAAAATTACATAAATTTCGAAACATAAACTTTTATTTCCATTAAAACAAAAACCATGTGAAAATCCATATCACTAATTCCATGAACTCATCCATAACTCCATTAAAAATACATATAAATCTACCACATGTCCTCAATACTAATTTTCCATTAACCATATTTTCATTTTGCTTCTTCGTCATTACCATATTGTTCCAGAAAATGAGAAAGTATTTTATTTCATTGCCCAGAAGGTCCCATCCATCTAATCACTAGCAGAAAAGTCCAGTCCCAAGGATCGTAGTATTACAAATTGATGACGGCTGAGTGTTTTTCTTAGTTGATTCAGACTCTAGACAGGCATTATATTTTGAGAAGACCATCAGTATGTATCCAACAATTGAAAGCAGATAACATCATTCTTCAAATATTGAGGTGATTCCAGGTCAATAGTGATGTTTTCACATTCACTATCAGTAAGTAGTGAGGAATTTGAATGTTCATGGTAGTAAGATTTATTTTTTGTATGATTGAGGCATATTTTTACAACTTTGTGATCATTTTTAAGTTTTCTTACTTCTGCAAAGAACAATTGCTTTATATGAAGTTTATTTTCTTATGGAATCCATTTTAATTTTTAAGAAGAATATGACACTGATGCCAAAATTGCTTTTTTTGCTTCAGGATCCTCCAAATCTTCTCTAAGCTTTCTTTATTATCTCTATCCGTAGTCCAAAATATAGGGGATTGCCCATTTCTAGTAAGTTTAGTAAGTTCAAGTTTTTTTGTATTCTCATTTACTCAGGTGAAATGTTTCTTCATGTCCCTCTAAGCCTCTCATATCTTCTGCTATGGGTTTTGTACATTTGCTATATTCAATTAAAAACGTGTAAGATTCAAAGAGGATTAAATTAAATAAAACTCGATAATCATATAACTATCTTAATTTATTCTCTTCAATTTCACCGTTACACATAGACTGATTCCCATTTCCAATCAGGCCACTTCACTTTTCGGAACCCCTTAACCTGTATATAGTGATAACTATAAACAATACTTGGTTCATAAGCAAGTGATTTGTTAATGGGCCTTGTCTAATAAAGTAAGGTGACATGTTTGTTATTGGGTCTTGTTTCATAAATATAAAAGGCTAGAATATGAAATATAACAAACGAGAATTCAATTTCCTCAAAATGTTGACAAATATGATCAGAAAGTATATTGCATTATACAAAAGATGTTCTAAAAGGTATGTAAAAATTCATTTTTTTAAGAACAAACCTTCTTTCATAAAAATTGAATAGGTACCCGACTCTGAAGAGAAATATGCATCACACGATAGACTAAACAAAGAAAAGGTATTTGTTTATGTTAACATAATATCTGTATCGATCACATCAGCGTTAAAAAGGATATTTCGTCTTCATTTTAACCTAGTGCTTTATCGAGTAAAAGTGATTTTGTTCTATTTAAGGGTTGGTTTCCTGCCGTGCTTCGGATTGGATGAGGGAGGCTGGAAGTGATTCACCCCTAATCTCTCATACAAGTTTTCGGAGGTGGGGTTTTCCACCCGACACGGCGCGTCCCAATGGCTCATAGGGTGTCTCCAGGGGACGTGGTCAGTCAAGGGACTCGTGCTCTTCGAGTTGTAAGGGCCTCATGATCGACCAACCCCCGGGATAAGCAATAAACAAGGATCCAGTATGGGAACCCGAATAATTGCTCGCGGATCAAAAGGAATAGAGGAGTAAACTTCGATAAAAAAAAACCAGCAACATAGGGGTAGGCAGCTATGTTGTGGTGTAGTGTAGGCAACGGAAGCCACTGCGTCCGGAGGCAACCGTGAGAAAAAGCCTAGAGGAGTAAACCTCGATAAAACAATCCGTAATCTACGTTGTTAGCTACCGCGGTAATGGATGAATGGCTGCGTGAAAGTCAGTCAGAAACGGTGCCTCCGGGATGCCTGGTGACCTCCCGGAGTAACCAGCCTTACCACCACAAGCGGGCCTCTGTGGTGGTGGACATTCAATTCCCTAGCTACTCGTGGGATGGAATATGGATAAAGGACAAGAAGAAATAGAACAGGAGGTGATGGATGAAGGTAGGCAAGGAATTTTTGGTAGATCAAGGAAAGTAAAACGAACGCCTGATAAGGCGGGGGAGAGGAGCGGGTAGAGTGATACTGGGGTGAAGAGAAAGGAGGTGTCGCCTTTGGAAGACAAGTAACAGAAGAGGAAACTGAAGGAGAAAGGAATGAAGGAAGTGGAGAATGGAACGGAAGAAGAAAGGGGGAGTGTAGAGAGATTGAAAGATATGGAAAGGCGACTGGAGGAGAGGGTGGAAAGGCTGGAGGAGGAGAAGGCAGCGGCAGAGGTGCGGGTCAAGGAATTGGAGAGTTTGAGGTGTGAGGACGATAGGAAGGAGATAATGCAAACACGATGGGAGGTAGGGCAAAGAGACTGGGAAGGTTGGAAAGAGGTTAGAGATAGGGACTGGGATGGTAAAAAGGGGGTGAAGGTGGGAAATTCTTTGATAGGAGATGAGAAGGTAAAGGTGGTATGGGTGACCAAGGAAGACGGTGGTATGGAGAAGGGGATACAGAGGATGTTTAGGGATAGGTACACGATGCTAGGAGGGAAAGGAGAGGAAATGGAGTGGCTCAAGGAGGTACGCACTACGGAAATGAATGGGGTAAGGGTGAAGACGCAGGAGTTGATCTGTCGGATGGAGGGAGATTGAAGGGATGAGAAGAAGGTGTTCGAGCTGTTTGGGGAAGTGGGGAGCGGGGACACCATTGGACTCCACAAGCTTGAGCAGGTAGAGGTGGAGGTGCTGAAGAAGATGGTGGCGTGGGTGAGAGGTGACGGAGAGGTGCCAGAGGTAACAATCTATACAGATAGGGAAAAGGAAAAGGAGGGTAGGAATGGGGCGATAATCCTGAAGGATATCGGGGAAGTCGATCAGGAGGGGATCGAGAGGATTAAAAAGGGGTTGGGAAAGATGAAAGGGGAGTGGGTGGATAGACTCAAGAAATAGGTGATTATAGAGGCAAAGAAGGGGGTTGAGGTGAGTGGAATTCTGGAGGAGGTGGAGAGGGTGACAGGAGCTAGGGTGGTGGAAGCAGGGAGGGGAACAAAGACCATAAAGATGGTAGGGATAGACCCGTGGATGAAAGATGAAGTGGTGAGGGTGAAAATAGAGAAATTGATTGGAAAGAGACAAAGGTGATTGAAGTGGTAAGGGAGAGGAACGGGATGAAAATGGCGGTGGTGAAGGCGGAATGGGAAAAAGCGGAAGCTTTACTGGTGGAAAGGGAGATTAGATTGAGGTAGAACAGGGTAACTATTGTAGAGGGTAGAGAGGAGGGCAGATGCTTTGGATGTGGGGTGAAGGGGCACAAAGTAGCAGGGTGTAAGGTGAAAGGAGTCAAGGAGAGGAGTAAGTTCTGGCTATGTAAGAGTGAGGATCACATGACCAGAGACTGTCGGCAGGCCTTCCTTTGTAGGGTATGTGGGGAAAGGGGACATAAGCCAGGGGGGATAGAATGTAGTAGGGGGAGGAAATAAGTAGATGAAGACGATGGAAAAGGTGAAGGAAAAAACGGGAGGGACCCTCTGGACCCCTCAGAGGGGACGAGTCTGGTCAAATAGGAGGAAAGGAAGAGTATTGCGCTGGAAGAACGAATGTAAGGGATGGATGGAGGGTGTTACAGATAAATTTAGGGAAATGCAGCGTTGGCAAGCGTTATTATTCTTTATATAATTTCAATACCAACAATGTTTGATATGTTCTGACTCGTTGAGTGCAATCAAGTCAATTGAGAAAAGATTTTTCAGTGCTGGATATACAAAAAATATTCTCGATTTAACCACACACTTAACCAATCGAGGTAAATCAATTAACTTAATGTGGGTGCCTGGACATAGTCAAATAGACGGAAGTGAATATGCAGATATGGCAGCAAAAGATGCATCCTCCTCACCTATAGACATAGCTATCCCTGTCCCAGTCGATGATAGTAATACATACATAAAACAACAAATTAAAGATATTTGGCAAAACCAATGGGCCTCATATAATGGCCAACTTTCTAGTATTAAGACATCTGTTACGAAATGGAAGTACCCTCTAAAGCTAAATAGACGACAACAAGTTATTATCTGTCGCCTAAGAATAGGCCACACACGACTTACACACTCCCACATGTTAATTGGCGAACATAGACCAATATGTGATTTCTCTACCAGCTAACAGCCGAACATTTGGTTTCGTGTCCTAGACTAAACGTCATAAGAAATGCTATCGGGATTGATTCTAGAATAAAAACTTTCAGAGGCAAATATAAAAAAAAACAGAAACTCACCTTAAACAGATTAAAGTGTATAGCAGAATATGATTAAAATCGAAACATGGAGAATGTCACACAAAAAATTAAAATATAATTATAAATGAATTACACAACTAACATATAAAAAACAATGGGATTAGAAATGCAGCTAATAATCATAGCAATTGAAGCTGCAAAAAAAATAATAATAATAATAAATTCAGAGGAGTAAACCACAATAAAAAAATCTGGAATCTTAAGGTGGAAGCTATCGTGCCAACAAGATAAATGGCTCATCCAAAATGCAGTTATTAACGATGCCCTGTGAGTGCCAGGCGATCCTCATTTGTATGCAGCCTTACTGTGGTAAAGGAGCACTGCTACAGTGGACCTTGAAATTCTTCCCTACTCGTGGGAACTGAATGAGTTCTGAAAAAATAAAATCACCAATGTTTGCAGAGGTTGGTGCTGGATCTGCGACTACAGATAAGCACCAACAAACAAAGAACACGAATCAGGAGACGAGAAATCAACCTCGGTTTTTGATCGTGAAAAGAAAAGAAGGAGATTTCGCTACAACGAATCCCTTCTTATTGAATAGATATATTTACGGAAAACTGGGACAGGTAAAAAATATGCGAAAAATAAAGGACGGCTTACTACTCGAAACAGTTTCTGCAGCACAATCAAGTCAAATTAAAAAATTAACTCATGTACTAAATTACGAAGTTGAAATAGTTCCACATACCAAACTAAATCAATCTCAAGGAGTGGTAAATTGTAACGATCTCTTAAACTGTACAGAACTAGAAATATTAGATGAACTAAAAGACCAAGGGATAATAGGAGTAAGAAGAATAAAATCAAACAAAGGAGGTACCCTATCGGACACTCCTATTCATATTCTAACCTTTGACTCCCCAAAAATGCCATGTGAAATTAAAATCGCCTTTTATATACTTAAAGTTCGTCCATACATTCCATCGCCACTAAGATGTTTCCGCTGTCAACTTTTTGGACATCCTGCGGCAAGATGCCATAAGGAACCGTTATGTGAATGCGGTAAACCACTTCACACCGATAAACCATGTGAACCACCATTTACATGTGTCAACTGTAGTGGGCCACACTCATCTAGAGCCAGAGAGTGTCCAGTATATAAGCAGGAAGTAGCAATACAGGAAGTGAAAGTTAAGGAAAATATTTCCTATTTTGAAGCGAAGAAAAAAGTAGCTGCTATTACCCCCAAACCTAATATATCTTATGCTCGTGCAGCTACTACTACCCCTTTGTCTAATACTCCACAAGTAAATATCCAAGAGCTCGTCAAAGAACTCACACCATTGTTACTAAGCTCTATACAAAGATGTATCACGTTTGCTTTAGCCTCAAGTATCACCTCGCAAGCCTCCGATTGTCAGTCTCTTCCATCTGTATATAGGCGGGATCACCCTGGCTCGTCAGATAATGAATCAGTGTCTTTCGGAGTAAGTTATCGAAAAAAACAGAAAGGAAGAAGAGGGTGGCCGAAAGGCAAACCAAGAAAAAAGAGCCTCGATAAAATGGATGCCACAGCTTGTGAGAAAACAAACGAATCTTTGACTGATACCTCGTCAACCCCAGACTTTATTCTGCCGTCTTCGCATGCTTTAGAGGAGATGGTGTTACCGCCAGAAAAATGATAATCTGTGATATTTCAATTTTTTATTCAGATCTATATTTTATTTATGTTATTTACACGTTTTAATATTTACATTTTATATCAATATTATTATATTTTCACTAAATTTCGATTTTAATAAATTTCATCTCGACGTCACCAAGATAACAGTCAAAAATAGCTGAAAGAAAAGTAAAAATAATAATAATAATCACAACCAATGGACGATACAAACAATATATTTATCCAATGGAACTGCAATGGTATCAAAAATCATATTGGTGAGATCGATCTATTGAAAAAACAGTTTTCGCCATCAATTATTCTTCTTCAAGAAACCCATCTTAAACCAGAGGAACCATTTCGCCTTAGAGGATTTCACTGTTTCCGTAAAGATGGACAACCTTTCATCAGAGCCAAAGGAGGAGTCGCTATTTTTATCCGTAATAATATACCTGCAAAAGACGTTAGATTAGTTACAAATTTACAAGTCAAAGCGGTTCAGATTGATCAATTAAAACTACTATATGTAATTTCTACTTACCAGATGGGAACTGACATTCACAACAGATCCAGGATGTGATCAACCAACTTACTCCACCTCTTTTTATTGTAGGGGATTTTAACGCTTATTCGCCATCCTGGAGATCCACAATTGTGGATACCAAAGGTCGCCGCATGGAATCTGTGATAGATAATAATAATTTTATAATTTTGAACAGTGGAAAACCCACTCACTTTAGTGCCAGAAATGGCGCCACATCTGCTATTGACTTATCCTTATGCTCTCCGCTGCTTGCATCTAGATTATTCTGGGATGTAGACGACGACTTACATTCTAGCGATTATTTCCCAATAATTATAAAAACTGATACACATGCAAAAGTGTTTGTAATGAAAGAAAGATGGTTAACAAAGAAAGCGGACTAGAATAAATATAAAGAATCTGTTAATATCCCCAGTCTCCCTGACAATGTTGATGATGCCGTTGATATTGTTACAAAGTCATTAGTGGAAGCAGCTAAATTAAGCATCCCCAGGCCAAATCCGACTACATCACCATCATCCATGGTGGAATGAAAAGATCAAAAAAGCTATTAAACAGAGGAAGACATTTTATAATAAATTTAAAAGGTACCCCACATTAGAAAATCTGATTAACTTCAAAAAAGCTAGAGCTTATACGAGGAGATTGATCATTCAACCAAAAAAAGCAGCCTGGGAGGAATACGTCGGAACAATTACCCCACAGGTAAGTCTACAGGAAATTTGGAGAAAAATAAAAATAATTACTGGCAAAACACTTTTGAGTTTCCCCAAATATTAAAATCTGGTAATGATGTAGTCACGGACCCACAACAAATTTGCGAAGAATTTGCCGATCACTATGAATCCTCTAGTAAGTCATCCATATATGAAGAAGAATTCTCCGAATACAAAGCTAGACAAGAGTCTGTGAGACTTGACTTCACTTCCCAGAATGGGGAACCCTACAACTTCCCAATAACAATTAATGAGTTGTACCACGCGATGGAAAATAGTGAAGAGGCGGCAGTTGGTCATGACGATATCCTCTACGGCATGATAAAAAACCTATCAGAAGTGGATTTACAATACATTCTCAATCTATTCAATTGTATCTTGAATTCAGCATCATTCCCAAAAAGCTGGAAGATGGCCACTATTGTCCCGTTTTTAAAACCCGATATACTTCCGTCTGACACTAACAGCTATCGACCTATATCCTTAACAAGCTGTTTAGGAAAACTTTTTGAAAACATTGTTAATACAAGACTCTCCTGGTGGTTGGAATCAAACAACCTTCTATCTCAAAATCAAACTGGTTGCCGCAGCAAACATTCTACAATTGACACCCTAGTGTACTTAGAGAACGAAATTCAAAAGGCTTTTTTGAATCGGGAACATCTTGTTGCGGTGAGTTTTGACCTAGAAAAAGCCTATAACCGAGTCTGGAGATTTTCTATCCTTGAGCAACTCAACAAGTGGGGACTAAAGGGAAAACTCCCAATACTACTTCAGAACTTCCTTGAAGAAAGGTTTTTTGCTGTGAGAGTAGGTACTGCTCAATCTTCGATTAGAACTCTGGAAAATGGAATCCTTCAAGTATCCGTTTTGAGTGTAACATTATTTGCAATTGCAATTAATTTTATATTGGAGAAAAATGAAACAAATGTGGAAAAAATTTTATATGTTGACGATCTGGTAATATTTTTACGGAATCGGTCCATGGACACTATCAATCGGTGTTTAAATGAGGACATAATTCACCTGAATAAAGAGGTAAAGCAAAGGGGATTTAAATTTTCAACAGAAAAAACTACCTCCATTCACTTCTGCAGATTAAGAGGATCCCAAGCTCTATATGGAGGGCGTTCGTATTAATGTCAGAAGCAGCATAAAATGTCTTGGCCTAATATTTGACTCGAAACTTCTTTGGAACGAGCAGCTAATCCAACTTGAAGCAAAGTGTCAAAAGGCATTGAATATAATTAAATGTATGTCCAGCATGAAGTGGGGGGTTGACAGGGAAGTGCTTTTGAAATTCAGGGTAAAATAGACTATGCAGCTGTTGTCTATAACTCCTGTGGGCGATCTAGACTTATACGTCTAGACAGAATTCAAGCAGAAGCTTTAAGATATGCAACAGGTGCATTCAGAACTAGTCCAACAATGGCTGTACAATGTGATGCCGGTGTTCTTCCTCCGGACCTCAGGAGAGATTCCCAAATAATGATATATGCCTCAAAGATTCTCTCTATACCATCTCACATTAATTATACCTTTTTCAGTTCTAATAATGAATTTGGAACAAGACCATCCACAACGCGTCCGGCAAGAGTGAGAAACATTGAAGCCAGCAAAAAGTTTTCTGTAATACAGGACCCAATTTTGACAGAACGGTGCCTCAATGAACTTTCTCTGTCCCAAAAATTAACACCAAATTAGCATCCTGGAAAAAATAAAATACCCCTCCTTCAACTTATAGAGCACTATTGTATGCAGAATTAGAATCCCGACAAAATAATCTCATTATTTATACTGACGGATCAAAATTTGATAATGGAACTGGTTCTGCTATAGTCGTGAATAGTGGTGTATATCCATGGGCGCTCCATAACTCCTGTTCAGTCTTCACGGCTGAACTATACGCTATTTGGCAAGCTCTTTTGTATTTTTCAATGTCGAATTATCAATCATGTACTGTGTGCTGAGACTCCCTTAGTGCTATCAGTTTGATAAGAAAAGTATTTACAAATAACATAACATGTCAACGCATATCTAACAACCATAAATAAAATATGCGAATTAATATGGATTCCAGGACACTGTCAAATTCCTGGGAATGAGAAAGCCGACTCTGCTGCAAAATTAGCCACGGAATGTCCAGTAGATAACGGTATACCCATACCTTATAGTGACTTAAAAATCAATATTAAAGACATCGTACAAAAAATATGGCAACAAAGATGGTCTCAATCTAATGGCCAACTTAAAACTATTAAGCCAACTATAAATAGATGGTTATACCCTACAAATTTAACAAGGCGCGAGCAGGTAATAATTTGCAGATTGAGAATTGGACATACTCACCTGACTCATTCACATCTTCTCGTTGGTACTCCTAGGCCCAGAGGCCCAGATGTTCCCATTGTAACCATAGGCTTCTTCCGGAACATATATTCAGTTGCCAATATTTTCAAGTCCACCGAACACTATGTGTAGTTGAACCTACAATTATAAACAAACTTTTCAGTAGAGAAAGTATATTAAAAACACTAACTTACCTTAGAGCTGTTCATATAACTAACCGTATTTAGAAATGGAGACTGCAGCTAATGATTTTAGTAATCGATGTTGCATAAAAAAAAATAATAATAATTGCCGCCTCTCAACCGCCGGATGCTGGGATTCCCACATCCCATGATGACCTCAAATTAGCCATTAAAAATAATACCTCTACCATGAATGGCAAAACCAATAAAATAACTATAATGGCATGCTGAAAAAATCGAAACGACTTGTTACTAGATGGTATTACCCAAAACATCTCAAGAGAAGGGAACTAGTTGTACTCTGCAGAATGGGAATAGGACATACTAATATCACCCATTTGTATCTACTAGCAGGTTCACAAAGACCCATCTGTAACCATTGTAGAAAACGATTTACGTATGAACACATTTTTTGATTTTTACATGCGACCTTTTCACTCAACTTCGAAATAGACTAGGACTACCAACTGAAATAAAAGACATACTGCTAAATGACCACCTGCCATCAATAGACTTTTAAATTACCCAAAAGAATCCAATCTAATGCAAAGAATAGAAAATGAATGAAAAAAAATACAATATTTATTCATAAAAATACAATACAATTTGATAGGTAGAAACAAATACAAATATTTCAGAATAAACCTTGATACCTCGCTAAGGCAAAGTTATAAAACTTGTAATAATATATGTAAACTGTTTTTAAATAATTCCCTTTAATTAAGAAAAACAAACATTGAACTTCAAAAACTATATTCGAAAATTATTATTTTACAAAGAAATGTAATCACGAACGACTCAAAAGAGAGCAAATATATATCTGAAAATACTTCTATTACATTTTAAGCAGTCTTTTCAGCAAGTGCTAGATACACAAAATATATGTGACAGAAACGTCTTGAACTATCAATAGTTGATAGTAAAAATATTATCCCTAAAATATAAATTCATATACCTATTATAGGCATATATCTTCACGTTTTGTATATAAGTTCTTATAGTGTTTATATTATACATCTGGAGATTTGTCACTTATTTTTCACGTCGATATTCTTCAGTAGCATTATTCATTATCTCTAATGAAAATAATATTAATACGGTATTAGCCGTTCATATATTTAAAAGCAAATAACACATAATAAACGTCAAAAAATAATAGTTCAATACTATCAAACGCTTTACAAAATTAAAAACAATAAATGTTCAAGGAGCAGACCGTCCACTAAGAAGCAACAACTACTTCTCGGGCTATATGCCCCGACAGACATTGAATTACACTTCTAAAGTAAACGGGATTGGTATATCTGTTAACCATTCTGGTTTGCGATTAGAAGGAATAACATCACTTGTAGACCGGTTTCGGCGTATTTGCGCCTCATCAGCACAAGGTAGATGCTATTCTTCCAGAAGCTCTGAGAGCATGATAATAGTATTTTTTGACGTCTATAGATCACGCTTTACTAATATGACAATTATTTACAGGTAACTGTAATTAAGTAAATACCTACAAAACCGGGATGGTTTTTTGTCGATATAGAATTTTGGTTTGTGATTAGATGTGGAGATGTCGCTGATATCGCACTCTTAGCTTTTCCTTTACTGAGGCTAATGTATTGGTGTGGTAACAACGTAGTCTCTAGTCCAGGATTATGCTCTCAGAGCTTCTGGACGAATAGCATCTACCTTGTGCTGATGAGGCGCAAATACGCCGAAACCGGTCTACAAGTGATGTTATTCCTTCTAATCGCAAACCAGAATGGTTGGTTCTATCTTAACAGATATACCAACCCCGTTTACTTTAGAAGTGTAATTCAATGTCTGTCGGGGCATATAGCCCGAGAAGTAGTTGTTGCTTCTTAGTGGATTGAAAATTTATTTTTCTGATTTTGTAAAGCGTTTAATAGTATTGAACGATTATTTTTTGACGTCTATAGATCACGCTTTACTACTATGACAATTATTTACAGGTAACTGTAATTAAGTAAATAAACACATAGTAAAGTTCAAACATCTCTCGGGTCAACTCGCGAAATGCCTCTCCAAGGGCACAAAACAGTGTAATAGGCCTTTACTAATATACCTGGGGGCAACTCGCAAAGTATCCACTCCTTTCAACTAGCGAAGTACGAAGGGTCAACTGGCGACTTACCTCAAATTAATGTATTGTTTGTAATCTCAAATATCAAATCAATGAATTATCAAACAGTTATTTATTATAAATTTGTATAAATAGATTTGTAAAATATTAAATAGTTTAAATTATAATAGCTTAACAAAGCAACAAAATATCAAAATAATAATAATTAGTACAATATAGATGAAATTGGTTACTGTAAGACGCAGTCCGGTTAGTGGTAGCTTGTGATACCGAACAGAACATAGATGGGTAAGAACCGTCCGTAGCGCAGAGGGTTACGTAAGGGCCGAGGAGTCCCGGGTTCGAATCCCGATAGTTTCGTTTTTTCAATGTTCGGAATATTTAGCTTACTTTACCGCGTGAGAAAAACTCACCTAGGCTATTGAAGATCGTTTTCTTTAACTCTAACAGTCACCACAGTTTCTTTTATTAAACTTTATTGAACTCTGTTCTATTAAATAATGATACCCTTCTTATTAAGAATCCGGGAACCAACGTTACTCAAGCTGGAATGAAAGAGACGTTATAATAAGCAACTTTGGTCTTTATTTCTAATGTAATCTACAGCATAAATTAATATGATCAACTCCCGAATTATTTGTGAGGACCCAGACGAACTGTTTACACAATCGGCACGAATATTGGTTTGTTTATGTTATCGTCCTTAATGCCCATATTTCAGATTCCTTTGACTAATTAAAAATAATCCAAGGAATGGGTTTGTACTTTCTAGTTTAATTTAGAAACTGTTTTTCAGCAAAGAGGCCTAGGCCTACTCGTTACAGAAACTTTATCGTGGTCTCAATATATTCATTGCATCTGCTAAAAGTTCACTTTACCTTCTGTCTAAGACATTTTCTAAAATTTCACCTCAAAATTTTGTAGAGATTTTTAATACCTATGTGAGACCAACCTTAGAGTTTGCTGGTCCTGTGAGAAATACCGACTGGGTACAAGATTCCAACCGTCTTGAATTGGTGCAGAGATGGGCAACAAGAATTCCATATGGACTACGCCGTCCCTCTTACGAAGAACGTCTAAGACTGATAAACTGTTCGGCATTCGGGGATAGAAAGCTTCGCGGCGATTTATTAATACTCTGCAGAGCTTTAAATAATAAGTTTGGTTGTGACTTGTCATATATTTTTCCTCTGAATACCGATACCAGGCTTCGTGGACATCGCTTCAAATTAAAAAAAAAACAATTTCGAACTAAATGCCGCGAAGATTTTCTATCAAATCTAGTGTTTGACATTTGGAACTCTCTCCCATCAAATGTTCTTAAGAGGGCCCTCCGCGCAGGTGTATAAACCATAAAACTTACACAAAACTTGTTACTTATCTAGTAATTTTTTGGTTCAAAATATTTACGATAGATGTCGCTAGTAGTACCGAATCGGCTTTTATTTATGCAATTTATTTTCTCTCTCTCTTTTTGTCTTTCCACTCTTGACCCTATAGGTATAAAGTACAGTTAGTTCGGTGGATCTTTTCCCATGCGTCATCATTCAAATACAAACGCAATACATCAATACATTAATTAACACGTAGGTCGTAGATTGATGTTATAATTAGGATGTGGCTAAAATGACGGTGAACGTTATTTATTATTGTCAAGAAAACAGTGTATTCTGTGTAAAATAATTTAATTTTTAAAAAATTGCAAAGCGCTTTCGGCTGTTAAGCCATCATCAGTGCGATACCTGCAAGTAAGTAAAAAATAGTTGAAATATTATCAATAAGGAAATTAGTAAAGTATTACTTACTCGCCAAGTATGTACAAGAAACCAAATTAAAAAGTCGACAACACATTGATTAAACAATCATAAAGAATTTAAAATTTAAATTAAATTGAAAACATTCCCCTGTTTTGGGGTAACTTTTAAACATTTTCAAAATGTTGAAAATGTTTAAAAGTTAACAATAGGGTACCCCAAAACAGGGGAATAATTTAAATTTTAAATTCTTTATGATTGTTTAATCAATGTGTTGTCGACTTTTTAATTTGGTTTCTTGTACATACTTGACGAGTAAGTAATACTTTACTAATTTCCTTATTGATAATATTTCAACTATTTTTTACTTACTTGCAGGTATCGCACTGATGATGGCTTAACAGCCGAAAGCGCTTTGCAATTTTTTAAAAATTAAATTATTTTACACAGAATACACTGTTTTCTTGACTTTCTAGTCATGTGTACGCAGCTATAAAGATATTCAATTTATTATTGTATTGAAGCTGGCGTAATAGATATTTGTAAATATTTTACAGCTGTTTAGCAATGTGCTACCTAAACCTTTTGTTTTGGAAAAACTGTTAGTATTCCAGAGTTTTATGGGGCTATTCTGCAAACTTGCCATTAAGCAAATTTACTTGCATAAAAGTTAGTATTAATAACAACTTCATCAGTAGAAACTTTGCAAATCAGAATTGCCCTGATAAGGTTATGGTTGTCAACCATTACTATTGGGCCGTCCCACCCATACAGTTCAACAATGAAAAATAAAAATCTTTTGGGTTGTAAAAATAAATAATCAATATTTTAAATATGCATATTTAAGACTCATATATATATACAACAGATTTTATTTAATTTTCCTCATATTCAGAATCAGAACTATCACCAGTGTTTATATCTATTGTAATTGGTTGAATGCTAATATCAACTATATTCTGCTCTCGGGCATACCACTTTTGTATAATTTCATGGGTATGTCTAACACATTTTTCCCAAATTTGTTGATTACATTGTCCCAGTGCCTCTTTCCACATATTTATAACAGAACAATCTGAATACCCATCTTTACCAAAATATATTTATTATAATATGACTTGCAATTTGCCCAAATTAATTCAATAGCGTTGAATTCACAATGATATGGTGGTAGTCTCAGCACTTCATGACCATGTTCTCGTAGTAACTCATCAATTATATACACGTTTTCTTTTCTATTCATTTTTGCAATTTGTAGCAATTCAGGTTTTGTAAGTTTTGTATCAAACTTAATGTTGTTTGTTATCAACCATGTAAAAATCTCATTTTTTGTCGAATTAGTAGAAGGTTGCTTTTCTAAAAGAACACTATGATATGGAGCATTATCCATAACAATAACAGATGGCTCTTCTAAATTGGGAATTAATTGAGTACTTATGCATTTAATAAATATTTCATTGTTCATTTCTCCATGGTAATCAGCTACTTTAGATTTTGAACAGAATAATAAACTTGCTTCAGAGACAAATTCTTTGGTAGAACCAGCATGGACAATTATAAAACGTTTGCCATCATAACCATCTGGTTTACGTACACTTTTAGTGCTGTTGTCTTGCCAAGATTTTGTTTTATTTCCCTACGAATAGATTCATGTTTCATCCAAAAATATAAGTTCTCTTGGGTGAGTACTTGAAAGGTTTTCCATATATTTACGCAGAAAATTGGCTCTCAAGGCTGCAATACTGGTCCGCTCCATTAAAGCTCTCCGATTATCATCTTTGTTATATTTGAATCCCAATGTTTTTAACAAAATGCTCAGAGATGTTTTGCCAATAGATACAATTTCTCTTTCCCTCAATTTATAATTTAAGGTAGTCAAAGTAACATGCTTCTCTAAAACAAAAACAAAAATTATAGTACAGATTCAATTTGAACAAATACTATATTTTTTAATGATATTATGTTTGTTCATTCAAATTGTAATGTAGACACAAAATTACTAAAATCTATATAAATATCTTCCTAAATTTTTCTTGAATATCCCATGATTTGAATACTCGTTACAAAATACCTACACCTACATTTTACCAAAAAATTCTAATTAAATAAATTGATATTTACTCTGTTGGTACATATCATATAATGTGTTCCGTACTGCCATCTTAGCTCCCTCAGGTAGATCAGTTGTTTTTATTTTTAGAACGAGTTCTGCTTTTGCCTGAGCTTGAAAGAATTGGATTATTTTCTTTTCTTTTTTTTATAGCATATACCGTCCGCCGAGATATTTTCAAAGCAGCAGCTACCCTCTAACATAAAAAATTGATTAATAATAAGTATATTGCCAAACAAGCATGCACTTAAATATTTATGTTACCTCCTGAACACATGAAAGTGGTTCCAAAGGTCCTCCATTTCTTTTTTCTAACTCAAAATACTCCAACACATTTAAGACCAGCTCCTGTGCTTGCGAATTCAACGTTTTTCCAGGCATATTCTAAAAATAAAAACCATTCATAAATAATAGTTCTGGTCTTTCGGAAAATTAGGTCAATATTTTCTACATTGGTGGAAGCAAAATATGTTTCATATAATTCAGTTTGACGTAGTTCTATCCAGAATCATAATGAAATGTGAATTTAAGGTTAGTTTTCATTGCGAAGTAAATAAATAATATTTACTTACCACAATAATTCGAACACTCAGGTATAAGTTAGTAGTTATAACAACTGTTTTTGAAATACATTTATATGCAAGGGGCAAAAAAATTGATAAAAATGTAAAATAAAAATGTAAACAAAGTCTTTGGTCTGTCAATATACAAATTCGCGGTTAAACCACAGAACTTCTGTTGTGTGGGTTACACCTATCGCCGACATTCATCATCATCTCTGTTTGTTATATTATTTTGTAATGGAACAAACGGTTTCATTTCGGGGGTTTAGATTCTGTGAGTAGAAAAGAGACGTACTACAAAAAGTAGTATGTGAATAATTTCATACATGGGAAAAGATTCACTGAACGAACTGTATTTATCTATGCTTTTCACGAATCAAACAAACTTCTCTCCGGATCAGCTGTTTCGATGTTTTGGTTTCAAACAAACACAATTTCTGCCATCAAATATTTTTATTTTCAATCGCAATAGGTAAATTATGATTTCATTTATTTGCTATTTTTACTCAACAGCTAGTATGTTTATTTTACCTATAGGTATTCTCTTTTCTTCTTTAATTTTTTTCTGTACTTTTATAGGTTAATTTTGAAATTAAAATAATATTCCAATCATTATCGTCGTTTCTCTATATTTTCAAGTTTTATATATCGAGATTTATAATTTCCATTTATTGAGAAGTAGGTAAGTACCTAATGATAAAATACAAAGCAAACCAAGCCGACCTAACAGAAATCCATTGGAATTATCTGAATGAAAAAACACTGCAAAAAGCTAATCTTGTGAATATTTTCAAGTGATAGGTTACCTATATATATATATAATATATACAACAACACAACTTACAACCCATTATTAATTATTACGGACCTTTTTTCATTTTTTTAAAATAATTTATTGAATACGAAATAAACTAGGCACCTATAATATATACATTAGATTTCAAAATTTAAATTAGATGTGATTTTTGCTCAAGAGTCTCAAGTAGGTAGGTAGGTACATTTATGTTGGACAATTTCAAAAATTATAAAGAAAAGATGTTTAGAATTAAAAATAACTTCCAAATATTTAACACATTGTTTTACATCAAAAATTTTTTTATTTCACAGAAAATATCGAAAAAATTATTGTTTTGTTCTAAATAAACAATATTGAATACCTATTTGAAAGTTATTTTTAATTCTAAACATCTTTTCGTTTTCAAAAGATTACTTATTTTAAAATATATTTATACAAAAAGGAACGGAATTTGATCGAGCTTTTCGCTAAAACATTATAGAAACTTCAGTTTTTTTACCCATTCTACGGACCTACCCTCATTCCAAAAATAATTGAAGCCACATAACTAGTACCTACTGATAAGATAAGAAAACAGATTGAAGGAAAAAATAAATAAAGCTCAGATTTTTCAACTCTACCAAGTCTATGACGAAGAAGCGCTATTGCCATTTCTAGAGTAGGTAGACGAAATTAATTTTTTTAGTCTTCCTTTGTTTTACAATATTTTTCAAATCAACAACTAACACTATTACTAAATCATCCTTTAATAATTATTATTTGGGTTCTTATTTTCTTTCATTGTTTTAAATGCTTATATAATCAATTAATTTGCAAGTTAATTTCGACTAGGTATATTGACAAGACAAAGTTACCTACAAAATATTTATGCTTCGAAATTTTTTAAAATGTAATGTTACCTACCTCATTCTTTAATTTTATTCAACAATTATTATTACCTATGGCAAGCTAAAAACTAGATAACCATCCTCATCTCTTTTTATCGCCATAATGGAGAGGATTATTAAATTGTAAGGATTTCTAGGGATAATTTTCACATTTGGCATCGAAGCTTTAGAATCCAAAAGAGCCAAGTAAAATCGTAAAATACAGAATGCTGCATTCACAACCGATGTTGCCATGTTATACGAAAATCCTCAAACAATGAGAAAAATTTTTGTATTAGTGTATTAGTCATAAGGCAAATTGTGATTAATTTTTGGGATTCCAAAATAGAAATATATCAGGTAAGTATGTGCTTATATTTTGTTATTGTTTCATTTCAGATAATTGTAGGTTTTTCATTATTATTTTCTCGTTACAATAACTAGGTAAGTAAATTCAACATTATTTTTATAGTTGTGGCAACTATGTAAATTCTAAACATTTACGTTTATTGTGCAAAAAACGAACAAATTCGACTGGGTAGGGGTAGCGTGTGTTTGTAGATCCAGGGGCAATCGGGCAATTGAATATAACCAGAATATAACCAAGAATACACCAAAATAACTAATAGTCACAACACAACGGAGTTGTGTTGTGGTAATAGTAGCAGATGTTAGTTGTGTATGTCTGCGATAATATAGATCTATATATACAGGAAATTGAGATAGATAGAAGAATATGGGCCGAAAAAATGCGTCTGAAACTGAAGCAATTCTATACAGAATGTATAGCTCCTGAAATAATCAGAAATCAAATAGGAAAAGGACAGAAATGCATTGACCCCCCTTATATCAAGCAAGCAAAATCAGAATATGAGAAACAGAAGTCTGGCAAGACAGAATCCAGATAATTAGGGCAAAGATGGATGCCGATACTAATCCGTAAGTGAAAACACTAACAAGACTTGTTTACAAAAATCTAATTTCTTTTCATTTTCAGAACTGACAAGTGACACAGGTCCAAATAATATTCCATATAGCAGTGTTCGCTATAACTATTCAGTAAGTTAAAAAATGTCAAAACCTATTTAGAAGAAACATCTAATCTTTATATTTCATTTACAGTTCTGATTATGTAATTAAAATGAAGCCTGATGTAACTGCCCGCACAGGTCCAAATAATATTCCATATAGCACTATTCAGTGTTCGTAAGTAAAAACTATTCAGTAAGTAAAAAAATGTCAACACCTATTTAGAAGAAACATCTAATCTTTATATTTCATTTACAGTTCTGATTATGTAATTAAAACGAAGCCTGATGTAACTGCCCGCAAAGGTCCAAATAATATTCCATATACCTAGCAGTGTTCGCTATAACCATTCAGTAAGTAAAAAAATGTCAACACCTATTTAGAAGAAACATCTAATTTTTTTATTTCATTTACAGTTCTGATAAAATGGATTGTTTAAAACTTTTGCTGAAATGAGTTTGAAATAATTTTGTTAGTAAAAGTATTTATTTAGAGTATTTAGAATTAAATTGTTTTTTTTTTCAGTCTTTATAACTATATGGATCAAGACTTCAGTATGTCGATGGGTGTCACCACTCCTTTGTGAGTGTAGAATCGTAAAAAATGGATAATTTTATAAACTTTTTATTTTCTTTTTGTTCTGAGGAGAAATGGTAGAGAAAAATGGAAGATGAACTTCAGTTGCTATGTACTAATAAATATGAAGACAAATACATTAAACATAATGTAATAATAATTTTATTTATTTTTATAGAATATTTTTGATTTGTTTCTTTTCAATAGAAACATACATACACCTATTTTTGCTTTGATTTTTTTTGAATAATTAATAAGGATCATTGAAAAAGTTTATTACTATAATAAACATTTTTATAGTTTACCTAATTAATTAGCATTTCTTTCTGTATTATAATTAATATAAAAACTGCCTACTCTCTCTGTACTTCAAATTTGTAATACTACAATTAAACAAAAATATTGCCTGAATGATTTGTTTTTGTTTTCAATAAAAGAAGACATTTTTGGTATAATTTACTTGAATAATTAAGATTAAGAAGAGTCAAGGGAAAAACAGGCATGTCCGTTCATTACAAACTGGAGGAAAACTGCAAAAAGTATTTATAATAACATTTCGATACATCACCTGGAAAAATTGAAGATCAAAAATATATAACATTTTTATTCCTGTTTCGAAAATAAAAGATTACAACAGTATAGAATAGAATACGAAATGTCTATTTTGGTCAATTAGTAGAATGCATTTATTACTATTACCAATGTAGTTTTTCTCACTAACTCGGGTGGCCGATGTATGTATGCTGATGAAGTCTATGGTTGTGTATAGGTCCCCGGAGGAACCAAAAGGCCCCGATATGGGGATCAATAAATATAGGGCACTTTTTTGTGGGATCACTGGCAGTAGCTAAAAATATTTGTGGTTTATTTCACACCTATAGGCACTAAACACGTTACTTGTGATGGAGCACATGTGGAGTAAATATGAAGAGCATTTACGAAGCACAAATTTACTTTTTCAGCATGAAGATTATTTTATTATAACCACTTACAAATACTGACAAGCTATGCTATAAACAATAATAAATAATTTGAAATATTTTTATGGACACAAAACCGTCATCATCTGTCATCATACAGCGCCATCCATCAAGACGGTGGTACGTCTGATCTAATGTTCGTTTCCAAAATTTTGTATGCAACAAATCTCAAAAAATACAATGATTTGAGATTTCATATTATCAGAATGGAATTCTCTAGGCTTTCTTTTGGGTATCAGATCTTGGCGTTCAAATTGGTGACCACAAATTGTCAAAAACATACCATCACATAATGGCTAATATATTTTTTATAACAATATAAAACTTAACCAAAATACCTGATCCCCAAGACAAAGGTCCAAGTTATATTGTGTTGAAATTTCAACACTTAATTTTACTGCGTTCTTTAGATTTGTTGTTTACAAAATGACCTAAATTTTGTTGCAAGTCAGGGGTGCCAACTGTTTTGAGCTGTCTAATTTGGGAGCGCGCTCTTAACGCTTTAACAGTAAACTCTTTTAAAAATAATTATAATGCCTACAAATTAACTGCGCTAGACTGACTACTTTTTATTGTACATTTATTTTGTTCACTTCATATCTTTGTAACTAAATATTTTGGTAAATTTTATATTCTATTCTTTGACCTCGGCTTGTTCAAAATTTTATAATAATAATAATAATAATTTTTCGTTATAGCCGAGATTTTAGAATTTAAGTTTGAATTCAGCCTGAAAGAATATTATGTTCGTATTTTAAAATTTTATAGATTTTTTTATATAGGGAGGTTAAAAAAAGTATTCTTACAAAATACTTTTTTCGGAAACCGTCCGGAAAGAACCCACTTCCCGGACGCTTTTTTTGTGAGAAAGTAGCACTTTTCCGGCCTAGTCCGGAAAGTACCTATTTCCCGGACTAGGCCGGGAAGTATTATATCGTTGCTGTCATTCAAACAAACCTAATCCCTTTAATATTAGCAATTGTTCGAATTTCAATATAAATATTAATAAAAACAAGAATTTGAATGTTAGTAATATGAGTAGATTCCACAAAGTAAGGGTCCAAACAGTAAATTCAATTAGAATGTTCCTAATTTTGTTCTAAAAATTAGTTTTTTTAGCGTAGTGTCATCATGAAAAACATAAACATTCAAATCGACGCCATTTTTAGTCCAGAAACGTGTTTTATTGATTTGTTATACCATTGTCTAAAAAAAGAAATAGTCTAACAAGAATACGGACTAATAATTTAACAGTTTTTCGTAATTTTGGACTAAACGTATAGATGGCGTATTGTGAAAGCTGGACTAAACGTTCAGGGGACGCTGAATGGAATATCTCACGTCGAATTAGAAAATATATCTGTACATTTTGAGTGATTATGTTTCTAAACGCTAGATGTGACTGACGACACTTCGTATCCTTATTCTAGTTTCCAAATAAATCTAGCTGCAGAACAGAAGAATGTTTTTGAAGGTCATCCGTAATAACTACTAAATAGTAGGTGAAGGGTGAAAAATTTTTAGCATTGCATTTTGCTTGCATTTATAAAGTACTTCTTGTCGTAGTTGCGTGGATCGTTTTCATAACTTTCTTGAATTTTCAATAATTTTGCTGTTATTCTACCTACTTATTATAAATAGTGGTTGTTTTAAAACGAGCACCGTGTTTCTTATAGTTTCTTATACAAAAAGCATCGCAACCAATCGTCTCTGTTATCTCAGTTTAAATCCAGGAAAAACACAAAAAACTGTTAGCAGCCTTCCACCAAGAGACTTTAAAACAGTATCGCCATTTTTCACAAGCGTTGGTACGCATGCAGCTTTTTCATAAAGCACGAACACCCTTTTTAAAACATGAAAAGAAAGTTGCTATGAGTATAAATCGCCAGGATTGTACCATTTTTGCGAAAAAACAAAGTTATTCTACCTTCAGTAAGTAGTGTAAAAAAGTGGATTTCTGATTTTGATGTTTTACCTGGGTTTCGAAAAAAACTTTTTAATAGAATCAAGTTGAAAATTCAAACTATGACAGAAGAGGAAAAAAGGTGCATTGTAATGTTTGATGAAATGGATATTAAACAATTCTTAGATTATTCTAAAAAATATGATGTCATTGAAGGTTTTGAAAATTTGGGTAAATTTGGTAAAAGTCAAGGCTTATCTAAGAAAGTCTTAGTAATATTGGTTAGGGGTGTTTATTCACATTGGGAACTTCCCATAGCCTACTTCTTTTTAGAAACTGCTTCAAAATTAAACGAAATTGTCACAACAGCATTAAACAAACTTGAAGCTATTTCTTCAAATCCTTTTGCTACTGTTTGTGATGGATCTACAACCAATCAAAAACTTTATAAATTATTAAATATTTCAATTACAAACCCATATTTTATTTTAAATGATAAAAATATTACGCACTATTTGATGTTCCTCACCTAATAAAAAGTGTTAGGAATAATTTGTTAAATGGAGATTTTTTGTTTGAAAATAATGTTATTTCAATGAAGGTCATTCGGGATGCTGCAAATTTGTAACGAGTTATTTTTTTGGCACCGAATCGAGGTTCACTTTTATTTTTCCGTCATATTTTATTTTTACCGCTGTTTTACATAACTCGTTACTTACTTTCCGACCCCTTTCCGTTAGTTGTATTGAGATTTGGTTTTTTTTTCTGCTTAAATGTATTTTATTATTAATCCGGGGGTACGCAAATTCGAATTCCATCGTATAAAATTTATCCGTTCCGATGTTCAAAATTTCCAACTAATGGGCCGTTCAGTATATATAAATTTTAATTAATTCCGAAGGACGGACAGTATAACAAAAATTTTTTGTTCAACCTAAATAAATTTTACGACCGTTAATGACATTATAAATAGGGAAGCGAGCAATGCTTCGAGATCTTCGCTCAATAACATATCTCCGTTCGAGAATTATTCTGCGCTCTGCAACTTACGTAATATTATCCGGTCTTGTGTGAAAATCCGGGAGTGAAAACCGGAAGAAAAGACAATTGTGTGTGCTGCTAGCTGTGCCTACCGTCCGATACCGACTTCTTATTTTGAAAGGTAAAGATTTTGTTTTATAATTCGCCGTATTTTCGAAATTCGTACCTCCGAGAAAGTGGAAATATTTAGTTAAATTTTGCTTTGGATTTGTTTTCTGCCGTTTTGTTTTTTTTTCTTTTCAAAGGGAAAACCCGTTTGTATAGTTTTTTGTTTTTTTCTTCTCTCTCAAACAAGAGTGGAAAATAAATGTTGATTTGTTGTATTAGAAATGAATTTTTTATTGTATTCCTAAGTTAATTGATTTTAGTTATTCGCCGGTTCTCAATAGAATTTACTACTTGAATTTTTTTCTTCACAGGTGGGTTATATACAATCAACACTTGTGAGGATTGTGCTATATTAATTTTTTTGGGTCATTTTATTCTTACTCTGTGTGTCGGAACTCGTCTCTATTTTAAATAAAAATTTTATGTCAGGTTTTTTTTAAGTCGTTTGCCGTTTAATTTAAATCCAAAGGGTTTCTAGAACTTGGAAGTGGCTCCGTTACAACTCGTTCGATTACTTGGCAGATTTAAATCCTTCTTTCCCCGTCTCGTGAACAAATATATTTTCTTTATTTTGTGAAATCATAGTTTGCCGGCTTAGTTTAAATCCTAAGAGTTTCTCGAACTTGGAAGTGGCTCCGTTACAACTTGTTCGATTACCTGGCAGATTAAAACCATTCTCTCCCCGTCTCGTGAACCAATTTTTCATTTTATTTTGATAAATCGTAGTAGGCCGGTTTGATTTAAATTCTAAGGGTTTCTCGAACTTGCAAGTGGCTCCGTTACATTTTGTTCGATTACCTGGCAGATTTAAAATATTCTTTCCCCGTCTCGTGAACCAATATTTTTTTTATTTTATTTTGAGAAATCGTAGTTTGCCGGTTTAGTTTGAATCCTAAGGGTTTCTCGAACTTGAAAGTGGCTTCGTTACAACTTGTTCCGATTACCTGGTAGATTTAAAACGTTCTTTTCCCGTCCCGCGGGTCAATATATTTGTTTTTTTTATTGTTGAAATCGTAGTTTCGGTTTTAATTTATATCCTAAGGGTCTCTCGAACTTGGAAGCGGATCCGTAACAACTTGTTCGATCACCTGGCAGATTTAAAACGTTCTTTCCCCGTCCCGTGAACCAATATATTTTATTTTATTGTTGAAATGGTAGTTTCGGTTTTAATTTAAATCCTAAGGGTCTCTCGAACTTGGAAGTGGCTCCGTTACAACTTCTTCGTTTACCCAGCCGATTTAAAGCGTAATAACCTGACTGGCTCTGACTGTTACGTCCGTTATAGTACCAGGTATATGGTGTAAATACCAATTTTGTTTACCGTTATTTAAAGTAAATAGACCACAGAGTATTAATAGACTAAAGTTTTGGATTCCTATTATTCCATTATTAACCGCAATTTATTGATTGGAGAACCAAGACTTGGCTTTTCCGGATTGTCATTAGTTAGTTAAATTAAATTCAACAAGACCCCTGGAATTTCCCGTAACCTCCATCTGAGGCTATCTAGAATTCTTGACGCTAGGAGTCAAGGGGCCGTGGAGTAAACCACGTTAAAAATCTGGCGCCCAAGATTTGAACCGAAAATTTTGCTTCAAGGGTGTCATAGTGACGTGTTCGAGAGGCAGGAGCCACGTGTAGAAGGCAAACGCGTTAAAAATTATTTAGTGATAGTTTGTCTGCAGCTATAAGAACTACTGTTAAGACAAAAGAAGTTCACGAATCAGCTATATACACTGCAGAATTTGTTGATAAATTGTTTGACGCCTTAAACAGCCAACAACTTTATGCTGTAAAACCATGGAATGCAGCATTAAGTTTATCAAATAAATATGCTTATGATGCCATAATGGATGGTTAAAAATTATTTTTTTCGTTAGTTAAACAGAGTCACAAAGATGATATACTGACAAAGCCACCCTGCTTCCGAAATATTTTACAGACAATAAATGCGATAAACTTACTTTTTTTGGACAGTCTTAAAGAAGGTGTTACGGTTTGGAATCAGTTATTAAAAATATTAACGATAAATAACCAAAAGCTTACCTTAAAGAAGGAAAAAATATATAACTTCTAATGTTTCCATATTTATTCAAACTTAGTAGAACAGAATTATAAATAATACCGTGTGTTTGTTTTAAAGTAAGGGATAATCTTTATTGTTTACAATCTGAATTTCTTCTTCTTCATTGATTTAATTGTTGGTCTTGGTTTATTAAGTAAAATAGCTCACTGATCAATTATCGTTATTGGTTAATTAGTTTTTAATGGCCTAATGGTTCGAATGTTCAGACTGCATACTTTGACTTGTACCTTGTCATTTTTTTTTCTTTTTTTAAATGGCTGCCTTTTGAACCACATGGGTTCGAATTTGTCGAAGCAATTTCGGATTTAAAATAGCCTGAAATACAAAAGAAACAAACAGTAAGTTAAACTTATTTGTATACTCTTCTTCAAAAGATTTGGGAAGAAGCCCTAACGGGGATATTTAATGGTTTAATTTATTCCACATAAAAGCCACCCACCACCTTTGGTAAGTTGACAGAGTTGCTTTTCATTATTTCTTATTATAAATAAGATGCTTGTAGTTTTAAATTCTATAATTCTTTTAGGCTTTTACTTACTACTACCTGACTGATGATTATTCCTACTTGACTTTTATTCGCTACCGCATGCAACCGTTAGAATCACAAGTATTGAATAGTGTCACACTCACCGTAGTCATCAGTTGAACTTGCTTTGCTTTTCTTGCTTCATAGACCTGGCTTATCAAGTAGAAAGTTACCTACCCTTTAGCTGAAAACAGTTGCTTTCCTTACTTCATTGCATGGCTTGCCAACAGAAAATCGTCATTATCCAGTAACAAGTAAGAGTGTTCCTTTTTTTTCCTTAGATAAGTACTTATCGCAGACAAAGAACATCATCAAGAGATCATCATAGTGTTGTAGTATCATATCCACCTAAAATATAGATAATAATTACAGTTTATAGGGATATATTTATATCAGATTTATCAGATTAGAGAAACTCATAAAGAAAAATACTTATAATAGACTCACTAAATCTTGGTAGTAATTCACGTATTTAAGGTATCGTACCCATAGTATATTATAATCTAAGTTATACTTACTTTATTTGAATTGTGTACACCTTCTAGTACTAAAAGGGGACTTCATAATTGTTGATAACACCATATCTTTGGTTTGCTTATTACTTTAAAATACTTTTACATACAAATTTGTACCGATAGTATCAAACAGCAAATAAACTATTTGCTACCACGTTTTCCTTCTTAATTTTGGTCGAAATTGTGTGAAGTAACGAACCCATAGGCCCTCTTCATGTAACCCTTCAATAATCACATTTAATTTTAAAAGAAGTACTGCTGAAGAGGGTGAGAAAATTAGGTTACCTTTGTTGTTAAAATAAATAAATAACATAATGTTGTAATAAAGGATTTACATTTATTTTTACTCGTCGATTAAACCAAGATCCTATCGAAAACTTGTTCTCTGTATATCGTCAAAGTGGAGGTTATAACAGAAACCCAACAGCAAAAAGTTTTTAGAGCAGCTTTTAAAATAAATTTGACAATCAATCTATTGAAGCCACCCCAATCAAATTGTGAAGAAGATGAAGATATGATGTTACAACATGATGAATTATTCTCAAATCAGGAGGCAGAATTAAATTTGTCATCATCTTTGTCAACTTCTTCAACAAATTCTGAAGTTTCTTCATATGAAAGCGATTGTGAATTTACTCTTAAAAATAGTTCAAAAGTTTATTTTGCAGGATATTTGTGTAAAAAGGTATTAGATAAATACAATTATTGTAATTTATGCAAAGAATTTTTAGAAGATGATCTGAATCAAGCTCAGGATAAAAATGAATGTCTTATATTTTTAAAGAATTTTTATATAGGAGACTTTTCAATTTGCCACTAAAAAGTGCCTTCACCTATTTTAAAATCATTTACAAAAATAAGTATTCATTATTTTTCTAAATATTTTGTGGAATTAATGGGAAAGTCGAAATTATCTAAGAAGATGAAAAATCAAATTACCAATAAACTGCGAAAGCACTTGTCTGATTGGTTTGTCGAAAATGAATGTAAAGTACATAGATCTTTTATGAGAATTATTGATAAGAACTTTAATTTTTAAGGATCTCAAATATAGATCGTTGAAAGCTGCTGCTGCAAAAAAAACAGAAAAAAATCTGATGAACTGACAATTTTGCAAAATAAGTGACATTTTGTACATCTATATTTTAGATTCTTATGTACTTTAAGTTTCATTTCCAAATATTTCTAGGTTAGCTCACTTTTTAGTTAAATCAAAGTTTAATGTACCTATCTTTGAATTTTTTTGATTTTATTGTTATTTTATGTTCAATTTAGTAGAATAAAAGAAAAATTAATAAAAAATTGTTATTGTTAATAATTTTTTTTAGATATCGAAGAATAAAAATATATTATTCTAACGCTTACAACAATGTTTTGAAAAATATTTTTCAGAAACAGTGACCGTTCAACGAAGGAGAAACAACTACTTCCCGGGCTACATGCCCCGACAGACATTGAATTACACTTCTAAGTCAAACGGGGTTGGTAAATCAACAAGATTTAAACCAACCATTCTGGTTTGCAACTAGAAGGGACAACATAACTTGTAGACCGGTTTCAGCGTATTGCGCCTCATCAGTACAAGGTATATGTTATCGTCCGTTATCGTTTCTTCTTCGTTGAACGATCACTGCCCAGCAAACAATGCGTTGACGGCAAAAGTCCGGGCCAATGACGGGATTACCGGGAAAATGCATGTAATGGCAGACCATTCAAAGGCTGTAAATGGCCTATTATACGTGGGCCGGTACCAACTTACTTTCTGATGGGCCAGTAACGTCCAGCCATTATTAAACAATTTCAACTAATATTTAGTCATGGCCTATAGCCGGCCTGCTGCAAACGGGCCGATAATGGTCAGACCCCTGATGGACCAGTAAAGCCAATCCGTTATTCATCCTTACCAACGCATATTCACCAAAATTCAGCAATCCCATAGTCGAGAAATCTATTAACACGAAACAGTGCCGACCAATATATTTTGTTTTGTTTTGAATTTATTAAAATAACTGTGAAGTTCAAAATAAATATATCTTTATGGATGAACGGCTTAAAAATTTAGGACCCAATCTAACGAGAGAAACAGAAGAAGAAACTCAGAACTCGTGTTATGAACAGAGGTTATGTCATGAGATATTTTTATTGCTTATGAGCTTTATTGATGATTTTGTACAGTGCAAGCGTTCTATTAATTTTAATTCTTATAGTAATGGCGAAGAGTAGTTTTAACTTTATTAATAACAAGTAAGTACAATGTAATAAAACTGTGTTACCTAGATGTCACAGATTGTTGAATTTGATATTTTTTACTCAACTATTGCAGTTAATCTTTATTTAAACTACAATCTTTTAGTGTCTTAGTTAGTTTCTTTTACAGCTACAATAGGTATCTTATTTTTTTAGTACCTATTACACTTTCTAAAATTGATGTTTTTGTTATATACTTATCCATTTTATGTATTTATTTTAGAAATAGTACCAGAAATGAAATTTAAAAAAAGACATGCAGTTTATTACCCAACTAATTCAGCTTCAGATACAACCAGGTGCCAAGAAGGTCCAAGTTGAAAGTGATTTGGAAACACAATTGCTGTTGAATACTATTGAAGCAATAACAATATTTAACTGCTTAAAGATGACAATTTGCTGAAGTAAGATTAAAATACTCACCTTTATCTACACTACAATTTTATTATTTGTATTTTCCAATGCTTGTTAAAAACCAATTTAAAAATTTAGGTCCTACTCAACAAAACTGTAATTCAATTATTATATATGTTTTCACATTTTTAATCGAAGTACTATTGTTTGCAACCTGAGCTATTGAAAAGAGCTTGTATAAGAGCAAAATGTCATTGTCCCTACTAACTCTTATTATTTTAGTGCGATTGGATGACAATTCCACCAATTAGTGCTGATGACAAGGAAACAGTGAGAATGCTTGTGTAAAAGATGATGAGCTATGAATTTGCACTGCCTATGGATAAATAGCAAGCCAACATTCCAAGATTACAATAAAGTGATCGAGCTGATAATAAATTGGTAATTATCTTCCTCTAATATTGTAACTTTTTAATTATTCTTATTGAAGTTATATTTACTGGGTAGTAGGATAACAACAAAAAGATACATTTGTCAAACAGTGTATTAGCTATGCCCTGTTACTGTACTTGAATGATTATAATTCAGTCGATAATAGTTATAGGTCACAAGCAATATACTTTTTCTACTCCGATAATAGTTATAGGTCACAAGCAATATAATTTTTCTACTCGTATGTTTAGATTTTATCATTAAATATTTAGGAACTGTACTTTGATGATATCCATCAAGATACGGATTTTTTATTTAGATACAAGTTTGCATCCAATAGATACAATAAATAAATAAATAAAATAAGAACACATCATTCTAATATTCAGCCAATATCTGATATAGCTATATATATCTGGCAGATCATAATTTAATTAAATTTGACAGCTGTCTTAAAATTTGTGCATATCTAATGATGAAATTGAAGTATGGGAGTAGTAAAAATAGTGATGTTACTCACATTTAATACAAATGTAATGGCAAACCCCTTACGCAATGTTCATATTTGTGTCTAAATATCCATCATTAAATACTCATTGCATAAAATATACTATTTTATGAAATATATTTTAGGGGTAACAAGCAAATAAGCATGGGAAGTTATAACCTCATTGGAAATAGAGCAGAGAGAGGCAGAGAAAAAATTAATTAGATATAATTTTTTTGTTGATAAATGTACAGAACGTTTTGATGTTTAGTTTGTATTAAAAGTTTTATTTCAACTATTTATGAATTTTACTACAATACACCTTTCAGTGTCAATTAAATTACGTTCGGCTGGAAACGGCCCGTCATAAAAATAATTCACGGCCTACTGACGGGCCTTTATAGGCAACGCGAACATAAACGTCATTGGGCCGGCTGTCGGCCAGAGTGTGCAAAAATTTACTGGCCCGGACCGGGGGGTAGGCATTAGGCCAATGTAGTTGAGCACTGGGGTGCTTTAATGGGCCCCCAGTGACCCACCATTTCATTGTTTGTTGGGTGTTTTTGAAAAATATTTTTCAAAACATTGTTGTAAGCGTTAGAATAATATATTTTTATTCTTCGATATCTATTGGTTACACGCTTTACTAAATACGACAATTTTACAGGAAACTGTAATAATTTTTTAATTTTTCGTAATCGTAATCGTATAACTAATAAAAAAATAATATGCAATCAAAAATTAATGACAACTTTTCAACGCTAACTAACTGACAATTCTCTTCATTTTTTCGTTGACACTTTTAGTACTGACACATTTTATTATACATTTTAAGTTTTGCGTTGTTGCTACACTTCTTCACAATTCTCACCATACCGCTCGCCTTGAAAGCTGACGGCTTTCGAAATCATGGTAATTTAAGAGTCAAACGGTAATAACGAAAGTTTTGAAAATGCTCTTTTTTTAACGCCATCACTACTCTTTACACTAGCTACTCGTACTACGCCATCTTCACCTGCATGCACATCTATGACTCGTCCAGTTTTCCATAATAAAGGATTACCTTTGTCTTCTCTTATCAAAACCATAAGACCGGGTTTTAAAACTTCTGAATCGTTCCACATCCATTTGGTGCGCTGTTGAAGATTATGCAGGTATTCTTGAGACCAGCGACGCCAAAATGTTTGTGTTATTTGTTGAACTTGCTGATACTTGGATAATCGGTTAACTGGAACATCTTCAATGTTTTCTTCGGGGAGTGTATCTAATCTTGCACCGATCAAGAAATGCCCAGGAGAGAGGGGATTTAAATCGGTGGGATCATTTGACAAGGGACTTATTGGACGTGAATTCAGAATTGATTCTATCTGCGTTAGAACAGTGTAGAAATTTTCATACGACAAATGTGACATACCAATTGAACGAATTATATGATACTTCATGAGTTTAACCGTTGACTCCCAGAGTCCTCTGAAATGTGGCGCTTACTTTTAAACTAATTTATTTTTATTTTAAAATATCTATAAATGTACCTATCTTTTGTAGTTCTTTGACAATGGTTTTAATAAATTACCGAAAGCTTAGAACAAATTAAAAAGAGTTCACTTTTTCACATTGCCGCATCCCCCACAATAAAAGTTTGACCTAACTAGTATCGGCAACGAACTATTTCCTATATATATATATATATATATATATAAAACCAGAAATATTGGGGAAACGGCAAGTTTATAAAAGTGAACTCTTCTTACTAATTTAACAAGCTTTCGGAAACTTTTATTTCCATTATCAAGTTACAGTAAATTGAGGATTGATATAAAATGGTAAATATATATTAAATGCTAAAATTGGTATTTGAATTTTTTAAAAAATATTGAAATATTGTCATTATGACAGATAAACAATTTCATTTTTTTCCTTCTAATAAGTTATAAAAATTATGTCAAAAAATGGAGAGTGTAGGTTATGATAATGTCAAATTATTATAAAAGTTTTTTTTAAAAAAATTAATTTTTGATTAAGAATTGAAATTTGAAATCTTATTATTGTGATCCATTGATAGTAAGTAGTGATAAATATCACTGAGATTCTTATGGTCACTCTTCTTGTTAATAGTACAAGCTTCTTGTGATATGTGAGCCATTTCTAAGAAAAGTCTTTTTTTAGTATTTGTTTGTATGTCTAAAATATTAACAGATTCAAAATCCATAACGTGGTCTTTATCAATTACATGTTCTGCTAATGCACATCTGTCAGGATGTAATCTACAATCACTTTTATGTAAACTTAAACGACTTTTTAATTTTTGACTAGTGTGGCCAATGTATTTATTATTACAGTTTTTACATGGTATACAATATATTACATTTGATAGATTGAGAATCGGAGTTTTGTCTTTCAATTTTGTAAAAATAGATTTTATCGTAAAACATGTTTTATTGGCAATGTTAATGTTATTTATTGGTTTGAAAATCCTACTCAACTTTGGTGTTATTTCTTTAATATATGGAAAAGATATATATTTATTTATATGTACTGTATTATGGGATGTATTATTATTGTCTGCAATGTCTACAGTTGGAAAATAATTATACAATATGTTTTTGATTAAATTATTAGGGTATCCATTTTCTAAAAATAATTTATGAAGAATTTTTAGGTTCTTTTCATGAAAATTGGGATCTGAAATTTTGGTTATTCTGTTCTTCATTTGTCTAATCAAGTTAATTTTTATTGAATATTTATGATAAGACCAATAGTTCATTAATCTTCCAGAGCTTATTGGTTTAATGTACCAATCAATAGATAATGTATTATCAGTATTTCTTATAAATTTTGTGTCTAAAAATGGTACACTTTGTTCACTGTCTTCTTTTTCCATAGTGTATTGAATATATGGATTATAGCTATTGAAAATGAAAAGAACCTCATCTAAGTTAGTTTTTGGTATTGACATAATAATGTCATCAACATATTTTTTTATAAAAATTATTCCAAATGGTAATAATGGTATAATAGAATCCAACATATTATCCATTACATAACAAGCTATAATTGGAGAAATTGCGGCTCCCATTGGAGTACCAATATTTCTGGTTTTATACCTAATTAGTCGGCAAAGACTATCCTATATATAATTATAGATAATGGGGTTTTACAAGAACATCGAAAACAATTATGGTAAATGTGCTGTTAAATCATTAAAAGATTGGTCAAAAACTAAGATGAAATTAGCGAAGGAATACAATAGAAGATGTTTTTTACTAAGATGTAGACGAGAAGGAATCACACCGAAACATATTACTGATTCTACTGTTCCATTGATAGACCTTTTATATCGTCAAAATGTCTACATAAAGAAGAATACCAATTTCATATTAAGGTTAGGAAGTAAAATCATTAATATTGAAATATCTAATAATCAAAAAACAATTGTATACCTTGAACATAATTTGAATTTTTTAAAAACGGAAATAATACATTTAACATCAGAATATATTTTTAATAATTTTGCATTTCGTCAAACAAAAACCTACAATAAGATTTTTCATTCTATAAAAAATAATAACATCAATAAATTAAATAGACTTAAAGAACAAGAATTTGAAATGAAATTAAATACAAACCCTAAATGGATAAAAAATCTCACCAACATCGAAATTCCACATGACATTTTATGTTTTTTATCCTTGGGACCTAAATTTAGTATAGAGCCAGTTCTAGGAAAAGATATTCAAATAAAACATTTACTAGCAGATGTTGAATATATTACATCACAAACATCAGATGACAACTTAAGAAAAACATTAATAGCAAAATCAACTAATATCATAACTAATCAAATAAACCATAAATTAAATATTTCATTCTTTCGTAATTTATACTATAAAACAAAGAAATTTCTAAAAACACATTCTAATATAGTTGTTACTAATAGTGATAAAGGTAACTCCACTGTTATAATGTTGAAAGAAAACTATGTTGAACTATCTTCAGAAATTCTGAATAATTCTTCTTACATCAGATTAAACAAAGATCCTACAACAACAATTCAAAATAAATGCAATAATATAATTAAAAAACTTTTTAATACCAAACAAATAGATAAAATTACGAAAGACAAACTTACTTGTTATAATGGCATACCTGCTAAATTTTATGGCCTTCCAAAAATTCATAAACCAATATTATCAATTAGACCTATAGTTGCTTGTATAGGTACCCCAACTAATTTATTAAGTTCATATATCACTGAAATTTTAACAAAAGCTTACGACTTTAATACAAAATATTTTTTTTTTATTTTGAAATCTTTAAATGCGCATCAACCCCTAGGGTTATTAGCGCTCAACAATTAATACATTTGATAGAAATGATTTACATACTATAATTACTAAATTTTATACAGTAAGTTAACCGCTTTCAAGAAAAGTAACAATTTTTGAACGTCACAGTTTTCACCGATAATGTCTGTGATTTTGTTCGATAGATTATACATTGTTCTTTGATGAGCAAAACGGGTACAATCCACTAGCACATGCACTACCGACACTGGGGCCTGACACGTTTCACAAATGGGTGCCGTAATATGAGACATCAAGTAGCCGTGGGAGAAACGAGTATGTCCAATTCTTAGTCGACTCAAAATTATTTGATCTCTTCTCTTGGTTGGTAGGAATTTCCAGGCAGCTACACTTTTCTTCACAATCCTCAATTTTGATGGAGATCGAGACCAGCAGTTTTGCCAGTAGCTGGTGACTAACTGTTTAAAAAAGTTTTTACAGTCTGTCACAGTAGTTCTTGACACTAAAGCACAATTTGGGTCATCAGTTGCATTTTTGGCCTCAAGATCTGCCTTTTCGTTACCGATTATTCCTATGTGTGACGGAACCCATAAAAAACGAATATCTTTATGAGCTTCTTGTAGATTAAACAGCTCTCTTCTGATAATTTGTACTAGGGAATTCGAGGAGTACATTTGGAGAATGCTTTCAAGAGAACATAGAGAGTCCGTAATGATCAAAAAATGACTCGGTTCGTGGTTTTTTGCATATATAAGGGCTTGAAAGATTGCATACAGTTCTCCAGAGTAGACACTTGCCATTTCAGGTAGCCTAAATTTAATGACGGCACTGGGAGTAATAACTGAAATTCCTACTCCTTTTCCCTTTTCCATTTTCGAAGAATCTGTATAGATTTGTGAGTATTCACTAAGTCTGGACACTTTTTCTTGAAATGCTGTTTTTATTAAAGTTTGATTTGTGCCATATTTGTTGAAATTTAATAAAAAAGTATCGCAGTACGGAAGTTTCGTTAGCCAGGGAGGAATGGGATTAATGTTCAGCGGAAAAGTTGGAGGAATGGAGGTATCAAATAAGATGAGAGATCTATTTATTCTCTCATATAGAGGGAGATCAATTCGTTTTCTTTTAGCATACTCGGAGCTAAAACGTTTTGACAGTGCATTTTGATATACCGGATGATTTAGATTTGAGGATACAGATGCGGTGTATGAGAGGCTTAGATAATAACGTCGAAGATGTAGGGGAAGTTCAGAAGCTTCACATAACAGACTGTCAATAGGACTCGAGCGGAAGGCCCCAAGGCAGATTCGGATTGCAGAGTTTTGAACGGAGTTGAGGCGATTTAGAACGTTTTGTTTAGCTGAGGTGTATGCTACACTGCTGTAGTCCAGGCGAGACCTTATTATGGCACGATATAAGCGAAGTAGACAGACAGAATCAGCACCCCAATTTTTATTCGATAATGCTCTTAACATATTAATTCCATTGGTAGATTTAGTAATTAGATTATTGATGTGGGACTCCCAAGTCATTTTTGAGTCCAGAATAACTCCAAGAAATGTAAGGTTTTCATGAAAGTGGAGGTTTTCATTATACAATTTCAAGCTGGGATAAACCAGCAAAGGAGATTTAGAAAACATTAGACATTTTGTTTTCGATATGGAGAAGGTAAATCCAGTTTCTCTGGACCAAATTTCCAATTGGTGAATTTGCTGCTGCATTGCGGTTTTCATGAAATCTAAACTTTTGCCTTTAATAGAAATTACTAAGTCATCGGCAAACAGTCTACCTTTTAAAGGGTAATTTATATTGGACAACACGCTGTTTATTGCTATTAAAAAAAGTGTTACACTAATGACTGATCCCTGGGGTGTGCCATTCTCTAGTGATTTTGATTGTGACAATTGACCGTTTGCTTGTACACGAAAACAACGATTTTGGAAGAAATTTTGAATAAAAGCTAGCATATTTCCATTAATTCTCATCCCAGATAAAGTTCTCAGGATATTATGGCGCCACGCTGAGTCATAAGCTCGATTTATGTCAAAGAATACGCTGAGAACTTTTTGTTTATTAAGAAAAGCTTCATGGATATCTGATTCTAGATCAACTATGTTATCTAAAGTTGAGTGATTTTTCCTGAACCCAGTTTGATGTTTGGATAAAAGAGAATTTTTTTCAAGAAACCACGTTAAGCGATTATTAATAATTTTTTCCAATAACTTACCAATGCTTGATGTAAGAGAAATGGGTCTGTAAGATGTGGGAAGGTGCGGTGGATTATTATTTTTTAAAATTGGAAGTATATATGCCTCTTTCCAGGAGATTGGTAGACTTTGGTTAAGCCAGTAGTAGTTAAATATTTTTAACAAATAAAGAATAGATTGTTTAGGTAAATTCTTTATGAAAATCACTGGTATGTTATCCGGACCCGAACAACTATTTTTTGTGGATTTGATAGCATTTTGGAGTTCCTCTAGTGATATTGGCATATTTAGAGGGTCGTTTTGATGTTCGGTTACAATAATGGGGAATTGTGTTTCTATTTGGGTCTTCTTCTGAAGAAAGTCTTGACTGTAGTTAGCATCACTTGAATGAGGTTCGAATGTATCAGCGAGCCTTTCAGAGATTTCTTTAGGACAAGTTATAGTCTCGCCTTGAATAGATAAGGAGTTTATGTTGAAATAAGAGTACTTACCACCAATCCTTCTCATTTTGCTCCAAATTTCCATTGGAGGGGTTGATACACTAATAGATGAAATATAATTTTTCCAAGAATCCTTTTTACATTTTTTAGTAATGTAACGTGCTCTTGCTCTCAAATTTTTGAAAATTTGTAGGTTTTCAGGAGAATTATGGCGTTTAAGTCTATTGAAGGCATGCTTGCTTTGTTTTATAGCTTCCTCGCAAGTGCGATTCCACCATGGTACTTTTCTGCGTTGTGGGGACATACTAGTGGATTTATCTACAGAAATATTGGCAGCTCTTATGATCAAAGAAGTTAGAATATCTAGCCATTTTGACTGGTTTCTGTGATCGAAATCAGCTTGACCGAGAAAGCTGTCCATTAATTGTTTGTATAGATCCCAGTTTGCAGTTTTAATCTTCCATTTGTTCATAACAGGGTTTTTGTTAGGAATAAATGAGTTGTTATATATTTCAATGGGGTAGTGATCACTACCATATAGATCGGACAAAACATTCCATGTTATATTAATATTCGAAACTGGATCCGATATGCTTAAATCTATGTGTGAAAAACTACCGTTTCTGGCATTAAAGCGAGTAGGATGACCATTATTTAAAATACTTAGGTTATGCTGTTCGATAACATCCAAAATTAAAGTACCTCTGTTATCATTTGATGGAGAACCCCAAGTTAAATGATGTCCATTGAAGTCACCAACAATAATTCGGGGGCAAGGAATTTGATTTAAAAGGTTGGATAAATTGTGTGAATTGAGTTCTACGTTAGATGGAATGTAAACATTGCATATATGTAGTTTTTTGTCACCAGGTAAAGCAACGCAAATGGCTTCTAGGTCTGTATTCAGAGGAATAAGTGATGAGCTGATATCTTTTTTCACATATATTGCAACACCTCCACTTGCACGTAGACAATCGACCCTATTTAAGAAATAACCATTATAGTTTTTATTACTGTAAGTTTTATCAAGTTTGTCTCCTGAATACAAAATATTACATCAAAGATTCATTCGATGTTTTTAATCAATTTAACAAATTTCAACTACCTGATAATCATGTAATTTGCAGTTTAGATGTTATATCTTTATTTAGTAATGTCTATTTAGAAATTGCTCTAATAGCAATTGATAAAAAATGGAATGAAATCAGTCAACATTGTAAAATATCAAAAAAATATTTTCTAGAAATTGTTACATTACTCTTTGAAAATACCTATTTTACTTTTAATTCCCAAATATACAAACAAACTTTTGGTACTCCAATGGGAGCCGCAATTTCTCCAATTATAGCTTGTTATGTAATGGATAATATGTTGGATTCTATTATACCATTATTACCATTTGAAATAATTTTTATAAAAAAATATGTTGATGACATTATTATGTCAATACCAAAAACTAACTTAGATGAGGTTCTTTTCATTTTCAATAGCTATAATCCATATATTCAATACACTATGGAAAAAGAAGACAGTGAACAAAGTGTACCATTTTTAGACACAAAATTTATAAGAAATACTGATAATACATTATCTATTGATTGGTACATTAAACCAATAAGCTCTGGAAGATTAATGAACTATTGGTCTTATCATAAATATTCAATAAAAATTAACTTGATTAGACAAATGAAGAACAGAATAACCAAAATTTCAGATCCCAATTTTCATGAAAAGAACCTAAAAATTCTTCATAAATTATTTTTAGAAAATGGATACCCTAATAATTTAATCAAAAACATATTGTATAATTATTTTCCAACTGTAGACATTGCAGACAATAATAATACATCCCATAATACAGTACATATAAATAAATATATATCTTTTCCATATATTAAAGAAATAACACCAAAGTTGAGTAGGATTTTCAAACCAATAAATAACATTAAAATTGCCAATAAAACATGTTTTACGATAAAATCTATTTTTACAAAATTGAAAGACAAAACTCCGATTCTCAATCTATCAAATGTAATATATTGTATACCATGTAAAAACTGTAATAATAAATACATTGGCCACACTAGTCAAAAATTAAAAAGTCGTTTAAGTTTACATAAAAGTGATTGTAGATTACATCCTGACAGATGTGCATTAGCAGAACATGTAATTGATAAAGACCACGTTATGGATTTTGAATCTGTTAATATTTTAGACATACAAACAAATACTAAAAAAAGACTTTTCTTAGAAATGGCTCACATATCACAAGAACCTTGTACTATTAACAAGAAGAGTGACCATAAGAATCTCAGTGATATTTATCACTACTTACTATCAATGGATCACAATAATAAGATTTCAAATTTCAATTCTTAATCAAAAATTAATTTTTTTAAAAAAAACTTTTATAATAATTTGACATTATCATAACCTACACTCTCCATTTTTTGACATAATTTTTATAACTTATTAGAAGGAAAAAAATGAAATTGTTTATCTGTCATAATGACAATATTTCAATATTTTTAAAAAAATTCAAATACCAATTTTAGCATTTAATATATATTTACCATTTTATATCAATCCTCAATTTACTGTAACTTGATAATGGAAATAAAAGTTTCCGAAAGCTTGTTAAATTAGTAAGAAGAGTTCACTTTTATAAACTTGCCGTTTCCCCAATATTTCTGGTTTTATACCTAATTAGTCGGCAAAGACTATCCTATATATATATATATAATGTACTCTATATATTAGGGATTCCGTCACAATTTGGGCTGGTTTGAAATTAAACTCTTTTTTACTACTTCCAAGCATTCGGATTTATTTGAATCCTTTCTCAAGGCTAAAATATGAACAAGTTCTTATACAAGTCAAAATTATTAAAATAAATTAAACTTACGTGCAAAGTGAGTTTGTACAAATTAAGTAAAACATCTTTTTTAAAAAACATGAAAACATTTTCCACTAAACGTGCTAGTTGTACGATTACATTTTGAAAACTAAATCAAAATCTGAAGGAAGTCGAACATGAAGACAAAATTTGTAATTAAAATTCTTGAGTTTCTTATATGTATAAAAATAATATTTCTTTTCTTCAATGGCCTGCGTATTATTGATATTGTGTTAAATTCTGAATTATTTGGATTGAAGTATGAACATTATTTACGAGCATTTACCACCAAAGCCTGGCTCTTGCAATATTCAGCTCTTACACCTATAGGTTTGTCACTCCTATAAATATGGAAACCAAAAATCACTAAAAATCTAAAAAGGGGATACTTCTGTCTATTTCTTCCTCTATAGTGAACTGAATGTGGTTGTTATATGAATTAAAAACTTGTAAGATATGTTGTGTGCTATTAATTGGAACAGCACATATAATATCATCAACAAACTTTTTTTATAAAAGCAATTTGAAAATTTAATTTAGGAATTCAAGAGTCAAGAAGTTCATCCATAACGTACTGAGAAGCTATAGGTGAAATGATAGCTCCCATAGGAGCACCTAGTATTTGTTTGTAAAAAGTACCGTTATAATTACAGTATGTATGTATATATATATATATAAATTACGTGTCACCTTGTTTCTCCGCGATGGACTCCTAAACTACTTAACCGATTTTAATCAAATTTGCACACCGTGTGCAGTTTGATCCAACTTGAAAGATAGGATAGCTTACATCTTAATTTATAGTCGCAATATTATTTTATTGCAAATTATTTGTCTATTATTTGACATTCACAATTATCTGTTAACTCCAAACGATTTTAACAGATGGCGATATCTGTTGCCTGGATTGAGTAAGTAATCAATAGATGGCGCTGATGTTAAACCTACAAACGTGTCATATAAGCTACAATTCAAAAGCATAACCGCGACGTGTTGTTCAGGCTAAAGTATAAGTTTATTTTGTAGTAAACGAAATACCGTGAAATTCAATTGTTTTTACTTTTTAAATTTTTGGTGTTATCATAGCCGGCCACGTGTTACTTAGACTGAAGTGTAAATTAAAGTCATATTATAGTGAAGATAATACAGTGAAATTATTCCTGCTTTTTATTTATTTGTGCTTAATTGTTCAAAACTCTTTAATTAAAATATATACATGTAAGTATTATCACACAGTTATAAAAGTTAATTAATATATCTATGAGAAAATGGTGCAAAGCTCCCCACACTTTTTCAATAATTGTACAATTTTTTTTTTCATTATTTTTATTTAACCTCTATTAAAAATTATTTTGCACTTCTCATTTTAATGTGCTATAATAGCATGTTTTTCAGTTTTTTTCTAATATTTAAACGTTTAAATTATTATTTTCAGTCAAATGCCACAGAAAAAATCTAACTTCAACAACGCTAGGAGCAGAGAGGCACGACCCAAAAGTGTTGAAAGAGCTCATCAGTCGACAGAACAAATCGCAACAAGAAATACAGCTCAAAGAATCAGGACAGCAGAAGGTCGTGCACAAGAATCTCAAGAACAGCGTGACGAACGTCTGCGACAGACTATTACGAGAACAAGAGCGGCACGAGAACGAAACATAGCTACAGCACGAGTACAAGAACGACAGATCAACAAAAGGTACTCTGACACTCCACTCAGCGGGTAAATATTATTTTAAAAAATTCTACTTTGGACAAAAAATGGCGGTAAACTGAAATTTAAAATTTTTTTATAGGTATGGTTACTTGGAGATTAGCTAATTGTAAGGATGGCATTTATAGAAATTTGAAATAAACAAAAGCTACTCTGATACTCCACTCAGCGGGTAAATATTATTTAAAAAAATTCTACTTTGGTCAAAAAATGGCGGTAAATTAAAATTTTTGTATAGGTATGGTTACTTGGAGATTAGCTAATTGTAAGGATGGCATTTATAGAAATTTGAAATAAACAAAAGCTACTCTGAAAACTTCACTCAGCGGGTAAATATTATTTTAAGAAATTTTACTTTGGACAAAAAATGGCGGTAAATTAAAATTTAAAATTTTCTATAGGTATGGAAATAAACAAAAGCTACTCTGTCACTCCTCTCAACGGGCAGAGAACGACCGCTTGCATAATATCTTATTTAGTCGGGTTTGTTGGAACACTTTTAACTCGAGAACGGTTGGACCAATTTTCATGGTTTTTGATTTGCTGTACCGAATAGCAGTATAACTATTAAAATATAGGAAAATTGCACGGGAAAAAAATTATTTAAAAAAATTGTACTTTAGACAAGAAATGGCGGTAAATTAAAATTTCTGTCAGGTTTCTGTATAGGTATCGTTAAGTTTGAAATAAATAAAAGCTACTCTGACACTCCACTCAGCGGGCAGAAAACGACCGCTTGCATAATATCTTATTGACAAGACAATGTCTGTCGAGTCTTCTATATATATATATATATATATATATATATATATATATATATATATGTTATATTCACAAAACTACGTTTGGCTTTTTAAAAAAGGTTTTTATTTTAATTAACTACTTGAGATACAAAAAATGATAGAATATGGAATTTAAGTAATTCAGAGTAAAATTGTAACTAACTACATTGCATTAGACCAATTTAATTTATATGATTTTTTATAAAACGTCAGCGATAATTTTTATGTAAAATGCAATCTAGCGTCGTTCCCATGAAAATAGAGAAGTTGTTATCATCCTGTAATATGATATCGGTGTAACTCAAACCTAAGTGATTTTTCGTATATAACAACTCCCCCATTAAATAAAATTGCTGGTAAATAAACAGCAATTTGAAATTAATAAAAATAAGAAATACAAAATTAATAGAAATACAAAAATAAAAATACAAAATTAATAAAAATACAGAATACAAAAAATAAAAATACAAGATTATAAAAGTACAACTTAATTAACAATTTCTGATTCAATTTCTTCGGATGCGTCGAGCTTGGGTCTTCTTTTGGGAATAATATTTTGGAGTCCAATAAAAACGTTATTGGATTTTTCTAAAGTAGGCTCTTCTGCTGATTTCTTAACTCTAATATTTTTACATTTGTAACACGTATAAAGAACAACTAATAAGACAATGAGTGCAATCGTAAAATATGTAAACCAGGAGATATTTTTCTCGACAAACGGTTTGTTTATAAGTTCGTCTAAATCTCTGGAATATTGGTCCAATTTGTTTTTCATTACATGTAAGTCGTTCGCGTTAATGTTACTTAAATCTAGCTTTTCCAATTTTGGTATTTCTAAATTATTTGGTACACTCTGACAGCAATCGTAGTCAATTATTACGGGGTGAGGTTCATGAAATATATTGATTGTTCTTTTAGCGTTGGCTTGTATTTTGGTTATACCTACAAAACCGAAGCATTCCGAATATAATTGTAAAATAGAGTTTTTATTTATAGTAAATGTTTCCGTTTTCGTGTTCGGACAGTAAATAGTCACGCGTACCGGTTCGGCAATTAACACTAGCCACATGTTTTCCTCAAGTTTTTGAGCATTGTAACCTTGTCCGTTAACTACCGCACTTTTACAGTTTTCTGGAAATGTCTTATATTGTTTTAGCAAACGGGCTTCGCACATTGCGTTATCGTCTATAGGGTAAGCGAAAATATCGCGGCACAACTTTTGATCAGTCGATAATTGCTTGCATCCCTGTAGATTTTCGATGGGTATATAAGTTAAAGAATCATCGTCTCGCGCTAAATATTTTTGCGAAAATGATAAAATATGGTGAAGTCCAGTTCTATTATCATATATTGGAATTGGATATAAGTGGAATAGGGTAAATACTTGCAGTTCAATAAGTGGAATTTTGAGAATGAAAACAAGGTCTGAATTTGTTTGATAAGCTTCGAGATTAATTATTTCTAGATATTGTGAAACTGTTGAATATTTTATTGGTAATGGTAAACTTTTTCTTACGGTATTCTCAGATATTTGTTTAAGAGCAGTAATCAAATTTTCGGGTTCAATAATAGAAGTATGAATGATTTGAAGCTGTGCAAATGTGATTCAATTTAGAATATCGTTAATACTACTTTCAAGATACGCATAACTCTCCATTAGTTTTTCACAAATTTCAAAGAATTGTAGTTTTGCTTCAATTAACGTTATATCATTAGTTGATTGTTGAATAGTGGTTTCAATTTTGGTTATATTTGAATTGAATGTTTTTTCGTTTATTTTTAATTGTTCTATTGTGCTATTAAAGTTTGTTATTACTGAACTTGTTACTGATAATTGATTTTTTAATAAGTTTTCTAACTGATTTTGGTCTGTTTTTAATTTATTGATGCAGTCTGTGAAATATTCACCGTCAGACGCATCGAGGTTACCGGTAATTGATTTAAATATATTACCGATACCATTAATTAATCCTCGTTTTTGTCTTTTTACATCAAAAGATATTTCATTAAACTTTTCACTAGTGGATTCCGAAATTTGTTGTAATAATGCCAAATGGGATTTTACTTCTGACCGAAAGGACTTTATAATGTGAGAATTTGAATCGAAGGTATTTTGAATTGTTTCTAGGATTCTATTGTTTTTTTCAAAGGTTTTTTTAAAGGCTGATATGTTTTTGTGTACTAATAATGTCCATTCGTCATTTGAGACAATTAGTTTGGTTTCGTCGTGATAGTAGATTCCAATTGTATTATTGATAGGTTCAATTTTATATTGACATGTTGCTGTTCCGATCAGCAGCAGGAATCTGAAAATAAATTGATTTTCAGCATAAGGCTTCATAAGATCAAAATTTATTTTAGATTGGTAATTTGTTTCCAAATTTAATACTGTTGCAGAATTTTTATGTATTTCTAATATTTCGAAAGGACCTTTAAACTTATTTCCTAATTTGTTTTTAAGTTGAGTTTCTTTTACGTAAAGTTTGTCACCTATTTTATATTCTGGTTTGTTTTTAGGGACATGTCTATCAAATCGAATTTTAGCCTTTTCTTTTTGCTTCAAAGTGTTTTCTCTTGCGATTTTGTAATAATAAGATATACGGTTGTTCAAATCTCTAACATACTTGGTAATCAATTCTTGCTCGTTGTACAACTTTTCAGGGGGTCTAGAGGATGTGTGTCCGAATACAAGTTCGTACGGCGTGAACCCGTGCGTTTTGTTTACCGAATTATTGTAAGCGACAATTGCATAAGGTACAATACTAAAGGGGTGTTCATTGGGGTGATCTGCTAGATGCACACGGATCATTTCTAACAAGGTAGCATGTAGTCTTTCCAAAGACCCATTACTTTGTGGGTGACCGACACTTGAATATGTCAACTTAATATCGAACATATTACAAAGGTCTTTCATCAAACTATTATTAAATTCGTTGCCAACGTCACAATGAATGCGAAGTGGTGCGCCAAAATGTTGGAAATAAACTAATAGTCCATTAACAACTGATTTGGCAGTTTTATCCTCAAGGGGATATGCTTGAGAAAATTTTGTTAGTTCGTCTCTTATCGTGAGGGCGTAATTTCTTTGAGGTTCTTCTAAAATATCAACGTTAATTCGTTCAAAGGGTGTTTTAGGTGTTTCGGTTATAACGAGGGGACTGTCTAAGTTTTTACGACAAACTTTTGCCTCTTGACATGCGCGACAAGACTTAATATAATTTTCTACATCTCTAGTAAGACCTGCCCAATTATATTTTTGTCGTATCCGTCTAATGGTTTCATTAATTCCACGGTGAAGGTGGCTTTTGCCATTGTGGAAATGGTCTAGAATAGTTGGTATTTGATTTTTCTCTGGCTCTTTAGTTATATTTTGACAAATTGTGAATTTTACGTCAATTTCCGAAAGTAAAAACGATAGTGTCTCTAATATCGGTAATTCGGGATTATTTTCAATAGCATATTTTTCGGAAGGTCTAAATAAATTTCGATTTCTATAAATTGCTACGAATAAGTGTTCAGAACTACTGGTTGGTTCTAATGGTAAAGGTATAATTAAATATTTCCTATTTTTGACAGTTTTACTACTTAATACACTAATTTGCCCATAAGAAAAATTAGGGTTTTCTTCGAATATATCCTCTATTATTTTTTCATGAAATTCTTGTAAATTATCTTTTTGAAAGAAAGTTAAAACGTTTTTATTTTGCTTGTCTAGTAACTGAATATTGGAATATTCTATTTTAGAATAATCAATCAATGATTTTGTTTTATATAGTTCGACGAAGGAAAGAAATTCCTGTTCGGCAACGTTCCAGTCAATTTCTGTTTCATTTTCGTCTAATTCTTTAGATGACCCTGCATGTTCGAGAGTAGGATAGATTGGGTAAGGTACATGTTTAAAATTTTCTAATTTTGATTTAAAGGAAACAAAATCTTTTATGTAATTGATTTTTATACGAGAAAGGGCGTCGGCGTTCTTGTTAGATTTTCCAGATTTGAATTCAATTTGGTAGTCGTATTCTTCTAATTTGAGGCGCCATCGTGCCAGACGGCTGCCAGGGTCTTTTATCGAAAATAGCCACGTGAGTGGTCGGTGATCGGTTATCAACGTAAATTTTCGGCCATATAAATATGGTCTAAAGTGTTTGACCGCCCACACAATTGCCAGAAGTTCTCTCTCTATAGTGGAGTACTTTGTTTCTGCTTTGCACAAGGTCCTTGATGCATAGGCTATTGGTAAATCTTTGCCTATAGGTCCTTGTGATAAAACCGCGCCGATTGCGAATGCACTAGCATCGGTAGTTAGAAGATATGGTTCTTCAAAGTTTGGATATATTAAAATCGGAATAGAAGTCAGGGCATTTTTCAATTCTTGAAATGATTTTTGACATTCAGAGTCAAAATTGAAAGGGACGTCTTTTTGTAAAAGGACTGTCATTGGTTTTGAAATATTTGCGAAGTTCGCAATAAATCTCCTGTAGTAACCAGCGAGACCCAAAAAGGATTTAATTTCTTTTTGATTCGTTGGTTGGGGAAAATTCTTGACACATTCAATCTTAGCAGGGAATGGCTTAACACCATATTCTGTAATCAAGTGTCCAAAGTATGCGACTTCTTTTCTCAAGAACTCGCACTTGTCTGGCTGTAATTTTAAATTGGCGTTTTGAAGTCTCTTAAATACGTCCGTTAAGCGGACAATATGTTCCTGTATTGTTGGGGAATAGACAATGATGTCGTCCATGTAGACGAGGCATCTCTCGTTTTGGATTCCAGCAAGGACATTGTCCATTACTCTCTGGAATATCGAAGGGGCATTTTTCAAACCGTACGGCATTCTGAGAAATTCGAAATGACCGTTTTCTACTGTAAAAGCTGTCTTGGGTATATCCTCAGGAATTATTTCAATTTGATGAAATCCTGAAGCAAGATCTAGTGTCGTAAAATACTGACACCTACCAAGCTGGTCGAGTATATCACCAATATTTGGCAGCGAATATTTGTCGTCAACGGTGACTTCATTCAATTTCCTGTAATCTACTACCACACGCCACTTTTGTTTGTCGGACGCGTCGAGTTTTTTAGGTACCACCCACACTGGTGATGACCATGGAGAATCACTAGGCTGAATGATTTTCTGTGAAAGCATCTTATTGATCTGGTCTTTCACTTCTTGTTTATGGATTTGGGGATAACGATAAGATTTTACATAAGTTGGTTTTGCATTCTGGGTATCTATACTGTGTTTTATTTCATTAGTGAATGTCAATGGATCTCCTTCTAAATAAAATATATCAGAGAAATCAATACAAAGTTGGGTGATTAAATCTCGTTCTTCTTCGTTAAGATGGTCAAGTCTTCATTGATTTTTTATTTCTAAATTTCTATCCGTACACATTTCTGGGGTACTTAGTTGGATATTATTTACAGTATTTGTTTCTTATTGTTCTAAAGTTAATTTCGAAATTGTTACAGTTTTAGGAATAGCATTAACATTTAACATTGAAACTAGAAATTCTCCTTTTTCATTTATTTTAACCAAAGCGTTTGGCAATTTAACTTTTTCTACTTCCTGAGCTACCAATATAGCATCAGTATTAGTCAAATCACATTTAAGTTTGAAAATTTGTTCAGTTCTAGGTTCAATAGAAATTTCATTTTTATAAATTTGCGGAAATTGATTTTCAATTGAAATATCAGTAATTTCATTATCTGTTACTTTAAATAATGGTAGAATTTTAAAATCGGTAATAAGTTGTTTATTTTTTAAGTCTACTATGCAATTATAATGTTCTAAAAAATCTGAGCCTAATAGCCCATCAAAATCAATATCTAAATTGCAAATAAATACTTTGTGTGGATCATTAGCTGTAAACGGAATAAGTACCGATTCGTTGACTCTAATTTTTTGGTTAGTTATACCATGTATAATTACATTTTCAGGGAATCGATTTTTATAATTCTGGCAAGTTTGTGGTTTAAAAATTGACAAACCTGCACCTGTATCGATTAGGATTTTAAATTTGTTTGTTGCGTCTTTAATATAGTAAAGGTTTTTTGAATTAACAGGCAAAGCATTTTTTATAGGAATGTTTGTTCGAGGCGATCCGGTTCTGGACAATTCAAGCTCATAGTTTGAATTTGTTGACCGAGATCTGAGGTCGACAAATTTTGATTTTGTTTGTCTACTGAATCTGGTGGTCTCGTTTGCAAAGGACCTTGTTGAAAATCCTGATAAAAAGTATGATTTGGATTTAAGAGGTTATCGGAATTAAAATTATGAATATTTTCATTATCGTGGTTGAAACTATCTTCTTCAACATAGTTATAATTAGCAATTTCGGATTCACTTGTATTGCGAATACTATCTTCCAAATCAAGGGCACTCTTAGCAGTATAATAGTTTTCTTCTATATCACTATTAACAGTATAATAGTCAGGGGAATTAGGGTTCATTTCTTGGTAATATTCTTTATTTTCAAGTTCGTTTTCGGGATATTGATCTGGATTTTCGAAATAGTTTTGACTATTATCAGCATAATAATCATAGTTATATTCAGAGTGATTGTCGGAATGGTTTTGATTAAAATGAAGGGTTCTCTGTTGATTGAAATTATTATTGGATTGATTTCCCGGTCTTTGAGATGTAAGGTTCGGATTTGGTCTAATTACCGACGGACGATTTTGGTTTTGTTGATTATTTTGGAATTGTAGATTCTGCTGAAAATTTTGGTTTTGTTGGTTATTTTGAAATTGTGGATTTGACCTCTGTTGAAAATTTTGAGTTGGTTGGCTTTGTGAATAGGCCTGGTTTGGTCTCAAGTAACCGTTTGGTGGGCCTTGAGATTGTCTTTGACGGGTGAGACATTCGTTTATAGTATGTCCCGTTCTTTCACAAAAATTACACTGTTTGGGTGAAATCTGATTAGGTTTACGTATTGGTGAATTATTTGGAATACGGTTATTTTGAACTTTGTGATTTTCAAAATAGGTTAATTGAAGTTCCCTTCTGATTCGTGAAATAGCTGATAAAACATTTATGGGGTTACTAGCCCTAACAATTTGACCGATTCTTGGATCTAGTCCAGTTAATAAAGTATTAAGGGTTAACGATTCTATAAGACGAGTTTGAGCAAATTTTTGATCCACAGTTAAAAGTTGTTGTTTACTTATAGCTGAATACATTTTTGCTTCTAGAGTTTGTAATCTTGAAACAAAAGTTAAAGGCGATTCATTAGATAGTTGTTTCATTCTTTGAAGATCTTGAATAAATGAATTTAAGTCGCGAGAATCTCCAAAATGGGAGCCTAAAAGTGATTTTATTTCTTCCCAGCTTGAAGGGTCGCGTGAATTGACGAGTTCTGCAGCTCGCCCTTTGAGTTTATTTTTTATATGAAGAGTTAAGAGTACTCTCTGATCATTGTCGGCCATTCTAAATGCCGTTTTACAAGCATTAATGAAAGTATTTAAGAAAATTTGATTACCGTCATAATCCGGAATAATTGAAAATATTTCTGATAATTTATAAGGTTCAACATGCAGAATTTGATCGGTTTGAGCGATTGTTGCTCTTTCGGGGTTAACATTGTGATTAGCATTGGTATTAGTTCCACTACGTGTTTCAGGCATTTTAATTTAAGGTAAAAACAATCGATGATAATAGAACTTGGTAAACATATAAATTGCGAATATTAAATTATAATGAAACGAGATGATTCTTACGTTATAATTTTCATTCCTTCCTTGGCAGATGAAATCCTTGTCCGTGAGCGTTGCTACACCTGGTTAGCTGTCTGCGTGTTCCTGGTGTCGGAGAGACCGTCTGCTTCGTGAAGAACTGGAGCTGGAACTTGTATTTTTCCTTGAAGGTTTAGGAACCACCACACTTAGTTAGGCAATCCTTGTTCTAAATGTGTTTAGGAATCCTACTGACTGCGCCACTGTTATATTCACAAAACTACGTTTGGCTTTTTAAAAAAGGTTTTTATTTTAGTTAACTACTTGAGATACAAAAAATGATAGAATATGGAATTTAAGTAATTCAGAGTAAAATTGTAACTAACTATATTGCATTAGACCAATTTAATTTATATGATTTTTTATAAAACGTCAGCGTTAATTTTTATGTAAAATGCAATCTAGCGTCGTTCCCATGAAAATAGAGAAGTTGTTATCATCCTGTAATATGATATCGGTGTAACTCAAACCTAAGTGATTTTTCGTATATAACACATATATATATATATACAAGGACAGGAATATTGGGGAAGCGGCAAAATTGTAAAATGAGTACTCTTTACACTATTTTCCAAGCTTTCGGAATATCTTTATTTCCATTCTCAAGGACAGCATTCGAGATTGTATTACAAGTTGTTTCAAATGGTAAATAAATCTAATAATAATAATTTTGATTTGAATTTTTTAAAAAGTAAATGTCAAAATGATGTCAAACTAACTCGTTTGCTTATAGAAAAAGAAATAGTATATAATTATAACTAACTTATATCTAAAAATATCAAGATTGGCTAGGTTCGTCTTCTTTTTTTTAATTTGTTTGATGTTATTTTAACCTCAAATGTTTGAAATAGACGAATTTGAAATTTGATGACACTCATGCTCCCCATCAATAGCCAAAAGGTAGTAATAAATATCACTCAAATTTTTATGATCACTCTTTCTATTGATGATATTTTGTTCTTGAGATATGTGAGCCATTTCCAAGAAAAGTCTTTTTTTGGTATTTGATTGTATATCTAAAATACTGACAGAATCAAAATCCATAATATGGTCTTTATCAATTATATGTTTGGCCAAAGCACATCTATCGGGATATAATCTGGAATCACTTTTATGGAGAGAAATTCGGTTTTTTAATTTTTGGCTAGTGTGACCAATATATTTATCCTCGCAATTTCTACAAGGGATACAGTATACTACATTTGAAAGATTAAGAATATCAGTTTTATCTTTAACTCTTGTATAAATTGATTTGATCGTTAAACATGTTTTATTTGCAATTTTTATGTTAGTAAGTGGTTTTAAAGTTCTAATTAATTTTGGTGTAATTTCTCTAATGTATGGCAAAGAAATATAGTAATAGGGAATTTCAGCATGTTCTGAAATAATGTCCAAATTTGGAGAGTTATTATAAAATATGTTTTTTATCAACTTGTTTGGATATCCATTATCTAAAAATAATTGATGAAGGATTTTTAAGTTTTTTTCATGAAATACAGGATCTGAAATATTAATTATTCTATTTTTCATTTGCCTTATCAAATTAATTTTCATAGAATACTTATGATATGACCAAAAGTTCATGAATCTTCCAGAACTCATTGGTTTCCTATACCAATCAATAGATAAAGTGTTATTAGAATTTCTTATAATTCTAGTATCTAAAAAAGGTATACTTTGTAATTCGTCTTCCTTCTCTATTGTAAACTGAATGTGTTGATCATAGTTGTTAAATATGGAAAGAACTTCATCTACTTTATTATCTGGTAAAGCTAGAATAATATCGTCAACATACTTTTTTATGAAGATTATATACTATTTCTTTTTCTATAAGCAAACGATTTTGTTTGACATCATTTTGACATTTACTTTTTAAAAAATTCAAATCAAAATTATTATTATTAGATGTATTTACGATTTGAAACAACTTGTAATACAATCTCGAATGCTGTCCTTGAGAATGGAAATAAAGATATTCCGAAAGCTTGGAAAATAGTGTAAAGAGTACTCATTTTACAATTTTGCCGCTTCCCCAATATTCCTGTCCTTGTACATTATTATTCGGCAAATATCTACTATAACTTTATATATATATATATAGACATTTTAAGCCGGCTCAACACTATTTTCTATAATAAATTAGGCATTTTACTTATTTATAATATTTTTAAAAGATAGATTTTGACGTTTGTAGAAAAAATATTGTTTGCATCTCGTGCGCGAACTACTTTGGTGGTCTCGAATAATTTTTAACTCGGCTTCGCCTCGTTGAAACATTCAATTCTCGATCACCAAAGTAGCATTTCGCGCACTAGATACTAAAATAACTATTATGCCTGTCAAGTGTCATTAAAAAGCTACTTTTAATGACATTTGGAGAAAAATAGTTATTTTTCTCCGATTGACATTAAACGTCAGTTTTAGTGACATTTATCGATCACAGAAGTAACACTTTTACTGCCTAAGCATCAAAAAATTATTTCTTCTTCTTTTTTTGAAAGACTTTACTCAGCAACGGCAATGATAATGTGATTTAAGCAGGCCCATGGAATCAAACAATCACTTCCACGTCTCACACATACATAGGCTAACTTCACTGTGCACACTATTTTTGTCGATATTTAACATTATATTTATTATATTTCGGTAGATATTATTATGTTTCCATTTTAGAGTCTAATCGACAATAATAATTAAAAAATACGATTTAATTATTACCTATAACATACGATTAGAAATAATATTAAAAATTGTGAGTTATATCCGTCATAAAAAAGTTTTCATTTTAATTTGATTATTCTAAACACACTGTACAAACAATCGGAGAAAAAATTATATGTTTCACACGTTTACTGCCTCGCCGCGGCAGTAAATCTGTTACTTCTCTGCCTAGTTAAACTAGGCAGCAAAGTAGTAGATTGACTGCCGCGGCTGATAGTTCATAGCCGAGCGTAGCAAGGCTCTGAATTCTGCTTAGGCAGTCAATCTACTTTGCTGCCGAGTTGAACATATAATTTTTTCTCCGATTGTTTATAATGATATATGTATATTGTATTTGCGAATTATTGCAATTCCCATAATCTTTTTATTTTTCTTGTAGTGATAAAATAAAATAAAATTTGATAGAAATCGCAATTGTTGGAGTGGTTGGTTGCTATGGAAATGTGTATATGTCATAATAATTATAGTTTGACAACTTATGAAATTTCTGCCAGTTTTGTGGAAAAATATCGGTATGTTTATATTATGGACAGTGATAGCGACTTAGAAATACTTACTCCTCCAGAAATAAGGAAGGTGGCAAAAAATATTGAGTTAAATTTGTTGTCGGAGAAGTCTCGGATGAAATATGAAGGAAACGCTAATTTTATCATAATTTTATGTTTATGCAGCACATAATGTTCGGTGACCGACACCGGCGCGCGGCGGCAGCTCCAGCCTGCATCATGTTCTTATAGCATTGTTCATTGTTGCCGCCGTTGCCGGTGTTTGGACGTTTGGACAATTTAAAAATTTTGTATTAATGGGATCAGATTTAAAATATATAATAATATTAGTTTTTTTTATAAATCAAATCAATTTAAAAAAGGTTTACTGTACAGTATCGATCATGCTCAATTTATATTAAAAAAATAATATTAAATACGCCCTTACATATGGTTGTAAAATCCTGTATTTTTTCAGAGCAGAATCAAAGAAAATGCCACCCAAAAAACCATCTGGGGCTGAATATAAAAAATTGCGGCAGTTAAAAACAGAAAAGATCGTTACACCCATAAAAGACTTTTTTTCTGTAATACCTAGGCTCACGCCTAATAGTGTTAATGATAGTTCAATAACAGAATCAGCTATTCCTCCCTCCTCTTCTTGTGAGAGCAATGTCAATGTGTTATACCGGGAATCCGAAGAAAAAGATGATCTTATTATTAGCAATAATAATAAGCCATTAAATTCAGTAGAAATCTTAACTTGTGCAGAAGTAACTCTTGCTTTGATCCCCAGACTTTTACAAAAGAAAACTCAAGAGTTTGTATAGAACGCGGACCAGACCCGGGAGATGACATCAATGTATATCCAGTAGTAAATAATAGGCAGTTTGACAAAAAATGGTTTAATAAAGTTCTGGTGAATGGAGAGACAATATGAAGATCCTGGCTGATTTATTGCAGAACAAATAATTCTTTATATTGCTTTCCTTGTAAACTTTTTGACCAAAAGGTTTTTGGTATTTTTTGCGAAACCGGTTTCTCCGACTGGAAACATTTAAATCCTGCTATTCCTCGGCATGAAAACTCGCTATCTCACAAAGAGAACTACCTGAAATGGAAGGAATTCGAAAGAGGTATTAAGATGGGCACATTAATCGACGATAAAACTGAAAAATTACTTTTGACAGAAAAACAAAAATGGCGCCATATTCTTAAGGTCATATTGGACGCCATTTTACATTGCATTAAAAACAATGATGCATTGAGGGGATCGTCAGAAATTATTGGACATCCAAATTGTGGTAAATTTTTAAATACAATTGAGCTTATAAGTCATTTAAGATCATCGATTGGACAGGACAGGCTCACTAATATGACCATTTGAAGCATAGAAAGAAAATTATCTTTATCTATTGATTTTAATGAAGTCATTGATGACTTTGCTACTTTAAAAGCGAGAAAAGTGCAATTTTAGTTTTGTTTTAAATACTTACCCAAAGTTTAGCTTTAATTTTTGTTTTTTGTTATTTTACCTAGTCATTCGCGTATTTTAGTTGGTATAATTTATAATATCGATATAAGAGTTTATTTTTTTTGTATTTTATGTTATTATATTTCATACTGTCCTCCAGTATGGCATAATTTGAATTGATTTACAGGGCCGGATTTAAAAATCTCGCATATCTATCTATCAAAAACAGAAAAAAAATGTTTGTAATACCCTAGTTTTCTTATTTGTTTGAGGAAAAATCATGTCTAATTATTTTAATCGGAATGAAATGAACAAGCCCTGGAAATGTTTATTCATAAATTAAAAAATAAAATAAATAACAATAACCGAACAATAAAACAGTTTTAACAATGTGAAACAATGTGGAACAAAGTAAAAAACAATTTAATAAACATTACGATTATGAAAGATGTTCAAAATGAAATCCATCTGCCTCAATACACTTTTCTTGACGAATGTTTAAATGTGTAATGGACTTTCTGAAATGTAATAAATGTTGCAGCAGGCTGTGACACTTTGACATGATCGTGGTTGAAGTGATTTGTTTAGTTTGACATTAGATCTCAATTTGTTTTAATAATAAATAAGTCGATTACGTTCGGTATTCATAGGGTGTTTTAACTTTTTTGCTCAAAAATGCCTTATCAGTTTTCAAATGCTGAATACGCTGATATTATTTTTGTTTATGGCTTTTGCAATGGTAATGGTAGGGCGCCGCAAGGGAGTATGAAAGGCGATTCTCTCAACGCCGAATACCCATCCATCAAACGTACTGATCAGTTTTTAATTTCTTGAAAAACAATGGTACTTTTCCTAAAACAAAATCAGAACGAAATGTAGATCCTGTTTTAGAAAACAACATACTGGATACTGTGGACTTAAATCCAAAAATAAGTACCAGAAAAGAAGGAGTACAATTTGGTGGTTCCCAATCCAAAGTTAGTAGAGTGTTGTGAAAAAATAACTTACATCCGTACCACATACAATTAGTTCAACGGTTACATCCTGGAGATGAAATCCACCGCCTAGCATTTTCAAGGTGGGTTGCAAATCATCGACTTGTATTGTACAGAAATTTATTCACCGATGAAGCACAATTTACCAGAGATGGAATAAATAATTCGCGAAATTCGCACGTATGAGCCGAAGAAAATCCAGATGCGATTCGAGAATATCGCTCGCAGCAATGATTCTCTGTAAATGTCTGGATCGGAGTAATCAACACTCATTTAATAGGAACCCATTTTTTTGATGGTCCACTAACAGGACATGTTTATTTAATTTTTTTGCAGAATATCTTACCCAATCTTCTCGCTAATGTGGGCCTACGAGGGATATACTTTCAGCATGATGGTGCATCACCTCATTTTGCCGTTGCTGTACGCCAGCAGTTAGATACCAATTATGGAAACCGATGGAAAGGACGCGGGGGTCCTATTCCATGGGCACCAGGATCACCAGGATCCCCAGACTTCTACCCTGTTGATTATTAATTACATTTGGGGTCGATTAAAAGAACTGGTCTACGAAGAAAATATAAATACGCGGCAATAGCTCATTGACAGAATTATTCACTGTTGCAATATTATCAGAAACGACCAACTGACAATCAAAAAGTCCATTACACATTTGAACATTCGGCAAGATAAGTATATTGAGGCAGATGGATATCATTTTGAACATCTTTTATAATGTTTATTAAATTGTTTTTTACTTTGTTCCACATTGTTAAAACTGTTTTATTGTTTGGTTATTGTTATTTATTTTATTTTTTAATTTATGAATAAACATTTCCTGGGCTTGTTCATTTCATTCCCTTTAAAATAATTAGACAAGACTTTTCCTCAAACAAATAAGAAAACTAGGTTATTACAAACATTTTTCAACTGTTTTTTGTCTATTACGGATGGAAAAAGTTACATACAGGGTGAATTATTGAGATGAACCAGATATGCCAGATTTTTATATCCGGACCTGAAAATCAATTCAAATTATGGTATTTACCATACTGGAGCACAGTATGTGTCGTTTTTGTTTATTTCAAAGATTTCTTTTTAATAACTAAACATTATTATACAGTAAGATATTTCATTATTGCCAATTTTCAATTTGGCCTAAAATGAATCTTAATTGGAAATGTGAGGTAAGTGTAACAAAAAATCAAATACCCAGGTTTAACTGTCTATTTATGCCCTCTGAAAAAATTATATCAGATTTTAGAAAAATCATATACAGGGTGAAGTGTTGAATATGAAGCAGCCTCACAAATTTTCACGAAGACGGTCATGGATTTTTTTAACTCTGAATATGTCAGTTAGTTGCCAGTCACCAATACACACTTTCACCAAAAAAAAATTAGACAAATCCACTTAATCATTGAAAAGATATGACGAAACATTGTTTTGGTGAAGATCCATAATTTATCCTGTATATTAATAATCAAAACAGGAAGACATTTTTTAATAGTCATTTGATAATCCCCTAACGTGCCTCTACTTATGGTAGAAGTATGTACAGTTCCTCACCCTGCATGAATTATTTAATAAAAAAATATTTTGAAACTAATTCACGATTGCATCAGTTTAGCTTAAATGTGGGACTTAACAAAGTGCAGCTTATTGATAACTCCAATCTTTCATTGCACCATGTTTTGCTCAGTAAAGCCACGCTTACGTACAATACCGTATGTCTTCACTTGAATATAATAGGAATGTTCATTTTTTGATAATTAGGCTGTCATATTTTCAGTTGGCAGCACCAGTAAACCATTGATAACCTATGCAGTATACTTTAAATACTTAAAAAGTGTCCAAAATAAGAAGACGGACGTGGTAAAGTGGAAAGAAAAAGTAGTAGAAAAGAAATTGAAAATAATTTAACATTCAAAGCCATTCCGCTAGTGATGGGCAAAACCAGTACATTTGGTTGTACTAGCACACTCCGTACAGTACACCAAATTATGCCGTACAGTGCGTGCCGTACAATTGTACGATGAGACCGAGCGCGACTTACGTCAACATTATCGGCCGCGGCGGAGTAGTTAGTAGTAAAGTAGTAGTAGGATGAGGAAGAATGACCCGTAGTACATACAAGTACGATACGTACTGTACATATTTACTCTTACTGGTTATTTATTGATGTAGTAGTAGAATCTATTAAATAATGATACCTTTAAATTAATATTGTTTCACTGTGATCATTATTTTTATAATAATGAAAGTAAAATACCGAAGATTAAAATATTTTGAATTTAAATTGCAAAGCATGAAATGGATAATTTGAATAGGGATATTACCTATATGTAATATGTATAAGATAAAAAAGGATCGCTTTTAACATTATTTGTGAACTATGCTTTCAGCGCGCGACTCAATGGTAAAAAGTGTCCCTGCACCTGCAGAAAAATATAATTTAAGATTAAACGACTTACCTGTAAGGAAGTTCAATCATAAACCAGTTTCATTCCATCAGTCTAGAACACAAGTGGCAACGTTGCATTTGTAGTGAAATACACACTAGTTAAAAGAATGAACGAATCTGGATCGCCAACCTCACAATCCCTTCATTCTTGCGTTAGTGATAGTCGATTATGTAATTGGGGAGGAAACTTATACTTTTGGAGGGGTGGGCTGTTCTAGACTGATGGAATGAAACTCGTATAATTATGATTGAACTTCCTTACAGGTAAGTCGTTTAATCTTACATTATACTTCGTTTCATTCCATCAGTCTAGAACACAAGTGGCAGATGTTTAGAGTACTTACTTGATCGACTAGGCTTTAAATAATTTATACAATATTAAGTATCAACATTTAATAGATCAAACTAACTAGTATAAACAAATTATTCGAAAAGAAGTTACTGTCTAAGTTACATACTGTTATGTACTTAATCCTAATAATAACGAAACCTATTTCTATACCATGTAAACTCTACATTTTAACAATATTTCTAGCAAATTTCGCAGTGTCGTCGATTGGTCTATTATAGAATTTAAAGAATACTTCCGAATTTTTAGACCATCCTGCAGTAGCTTTTATAGTATCTATTGACACTCCTGATCTAAGAGCTGCTGAAGATGACGCATGTCTTGTACTATATGGGGTAAAAGTACTCATGTCAATACCACTAATTTTTAGTACTGATTTTATCCATCGAGAAAGTGACTGGGTAGATGTAGCCCGATGTGGTTTCTTGTGAGTTATAAACAATCGCGTTATATTTCCCCTCAAAGGATTAGTAGTATCAATGTAATGTAGTAACGTGGAGGCCACACAAAGCTCTGGTTTGTTACCGAAAAAAGGTAGGCAAAGTTTAGGTTGACTTTTATTAGGTGATGAAGTTTTCAGCAATTCCGTTACTATTATTTCTATTCTGTCACCTAGATCGGAAATATTATTAATGTGAATGCTGTTGAGAGTTTGGACTCGGTGTGCCGTACACAAAGCCATAATGGTGACAAGCTTTAGTGATAATTGTTCTAATGTAAGATTTTGCAAAGGATATAATGTGGATAAATATTGCAGAGCTTTATCAGGGTTCCAAGTTTTGGTATATTTTGGAAATGACGGCCTCAATTTAAAAATGCCTTTTAGATATCTATCGAGTGAAAAAGATTGCTTAATATTTGGTGCTATTAAAGAAATAGCCGATCGGAACGTATTCAAAGTAGAGTAACTACTTCCCTTATTATATTCTGTAAGCAAAAATTGGATAACTTCTTTATCGGTGACATCAAAATATGACGATAAGTTTTCCTGGCAGTAGGTCCACCATTTTTTGTAAGCTACACTGTACTGTTTTACTGTAGAATTTGACAGAGGCGCCAACATTATATCCGCTACTTCTATAGAGAAACCTTGATTTATGTAAGCTTGCCGGATACAATTCCTACCACCAGGGTAATCTTCGTCCATATGGGGTGGCTGCAATTAAAGGGAGAAATCAATAAATTTCTTTTTGGTTCAAAGACGATCGGTTCAAATCATGGAAGCTTTTTGAAAACCGGATACCAACATTGAGCCTCCCAAAGCGGAACCACAAGAATTCCTTCTGCTTTATCTAATATTATCTTATTAAGTACCCTCATAACCAAAGAAAAGGGGGGAAAAGCATAAAACTTGTAATTAGTCCAACTTCCCGTAAAAGCGTCTATAGCGAATGAGTCTTTCTTCGAGGACACGTATTTTGGACATTTAGCATTGGATATTGAGGCAAATAAATCTATCTGCGGTATACCAAATGTTTTTATTATTTTTTCGTATGCTAATTGATTTAACGAATATTCCGTATCAATATTTAGTGAACGTGATTCCGAGTCTGCTACTGAATTATTTCTCGATTCTATATATGATGAAAAGATGAAAATATTCTTATTTTCACACCACTGCCATATGGAACGAGCTGAAGCGGCTAACTTTGGATATTTCATGCCACCCATCTTATTAATATAAAAAATAGCAGTAGTATTATCAATTCTTAAAATAATTGTGCAAGATTTTTCATGTTTGGGGAAGCTTTTAAGCCCCATAAAGGCTGCAAGTAATTCTAAATAATTTATGTTAAACATTTTTGTACCTTGTGACCAAAACCCATGAATTTTTTCTCCATTGCAACAAGCACCCCATCCGGATAAGGAAGCGTCAGAATAAATTACTAATTTATATGTAGGTTGCAGCAAAGAACTTTTAGCTTTCAGTATGGCTTCTATCCACCATTTCAATTCTGTTTTGATTTCGTCATCTATTAATAAATGTCTATTATAGTTCCCCCCTCCCTTTTTTAACGCTAAATATTTTTTCCTTTCAAGGATTTTGGTATAGAGATAACCGTATTTAACCGCAGGACAAATGGATATTAGAGATCCAATAATTCTAGCAAATCGACGGATTTTACAAATTTCAGATCCTAAAATTGAACTAATTTTCGCAATAATACTATCAACTTTTGCCCGAGGTAGAGATAAAGAGATATCAATGCTGCTGAAGGTAAATCCCAAAAACGTTATTTGTTGAGTTGGAAGAAGAGTACTTTTTCATAATTAATTATAAAGCCTAATTGAAGAAATAGTTCAATCGTGGTTTTTAGATTATTAATGCATTCTAATTCCGTACCTCCTATCAATAAACAATCATCTACATAGTTAAGAATTAGGATATTTCTAACTTTCAAGTACTGAGTTACAGGCTTTAAAATTTTTGTGAATAAATATGGTGCTACTGATAAACCAAATGGTAAAACGTTAAATTGAAACATCTCTTTTTTATGCAAAAAATTTAAATATTTTCGATGTTTTTCATTTATTGGGACGCCAAAGTATGCATCTTTTAGATCTAGAGAGACCATATAGCAATCTGGAGTAATTAAATTCTTGACCGACCGGTAATCATCGAGTTTGAAGTGAGGAGCTGTGATGAAGGAATTTAACTGTTTTAAATTTAGTACAAATCTACTTCCTCCGTTAGCCTTTGGCACCAGAAAAAATGAGGATATAAAGTCCTTCTTATTTGACTTACACGGTGATACAGCACCAATTCTGATTAATTTTTTAATAACGATCGTCACTGCCTCGTTGTTAGGATGGCGGTAATGTTTGAAATACGGTTTTTGATTTTGGCAAGGTCTTAGATCAAACGGAATTTTGTAACCCTTAATAGCATCTAAAATGAACCGATTTTGAGTAATTTTGCTCCAGTTTGATACAAATCTCTTAAGTCTACCCGCATATTCCACCTCTAATTGCGACGTGGTTGATTCCTGGGATATTGGGTCCTCTTGAAACTCTGTTTGTTCTGTCTTCTGTTGTAAAGCTTGTCTCCCTCGTCGACCAAGTACTGGCTTCTTTTCCCTTTTGATTGAATGCTACTCCAACAGCACTTAATCCTTTACCCAAACATGATTGAATCTGCTCTAAGTATGAATCCTTCTTAATATCATCAGCCGAGGCTAATAATTTTACTTCTTCATTCATTTTGGGAGGGGTGAGGCTTTTTATGTTGTCTGGGTATGTCCACTCATTAATTAACTTATCTCTTGTTTCTTTTGGCTACCCGGACGTAAGGTAGCTAGACCAACGCGAAACAAGTTTGTTGTCAATTGCTATTCCTTGAACACAAGCGACAGTTGGGTCCTCGCCTAAGGCAATATCGATTGGATCAGGTTGCCTACACGCATATATTTGCTCCTCTTCTGAATCCGATGAGGAATCTGAAGCTAGAGGATTTACCCGAATCCTCTTAAAACGCTCCGGGGGGTCCGTGTCTGAGTCAGAGCTGGAACCAAGTTCTGAAATATCAACAAAATCGTCAGACTCTGATACCATAAAGCACCAAATTTGTTTGTGACATCAGGCCAATAAAAGGTAAATCCCTTAGCACAATTTCTAATTAATTTTATGAATTTACTTGCAAATATCGGAAATATTGTTGTGTTGTAAGGCCTATAAAAGGTAAATCCTTACACACCGTTACGTAACTACCTGCTATGCTATATAAAAATAATAATGCGTTGTAAGGCCTATAAAAGGTAAATCCTTACAAACCGTTACGTAACTACTTGTTATAATAAGAGAAAATAATGTGCTGTAATGCCTATAAAAGGTAAATCCCTACACACTGTTCGCTATCATATTTATTATATTTAAAAAAAATAATAATTACAGTCTTGCGATAATACCACAAATTGAAAGAATACAAAAACTTTGTATTCCAAAAAACCTGCTCTCCGTTTTTAAGTGTAAACAAAGGAAATTTTCGATATCGATAACAAGACCCTTGGACAGAATAATTCTGTCGGGTCGGCCGGCGCAGGTAAAATAGTTTTACTGAGATGTATTGAAATTTGAAATTATTCCTATGATTATACTATAAATAATATATAAGGATTATTGGATAACTTACGTAGAGAATTTTTTGCTGATAGCTTCGTTATGGCAGTTTGAATATCTCTTAGTTGCCTTTCAATTTCGGTTACTGCTTTTCTTTTCGACATAATATTCACTAACACACCAAACACAGATAACTATAACTTATGCGTATCACACTAAAAGCAAGAATGAAGGGATTGTGAGGTTGGCGATCCGGATTCGTTCATTCTTTTAACTAGTGTGTATTTCACTACAAATGCAACGTTGCCACTTGTGTTCTAGACTGATGGAATTAAACGAAGTATAATTTATGATAGTCAGTCATATTTTGAAATTCTTTAGTTCATAATATTTGGTATTTTATGATATGCCTTCGGTTTGGGAACAGAACCTTTTTATTTTGATTAGCTTGAAAGAAGATAATGATAAATAACAAGGGTGAAGTGTGGGCTGCCTTTGTTTATTTTTGGGTAGTTATGCCATGCCAATGTGATGAAAACTCGATAATAAATATTACTTTGTCTTTTTTTCTTTTAATGCACTTATTTTCTCATTCAGTCATAATTTAATATGAATATATCGATATTCAATAGTAGTAGGTAATGTGCGGATATAAATTTTCGTTGCGTAAATTGTCTGTGTTAATTTGAGTATTGTAATTGATAAATTACTTTTATAGTTTTGTGCGAGTGCCAAAATGATTGGTATACAACATAACGCAAAACGAAAAAGGTAGTAGGTAGTTGCAAAAAAAATCTGCAAAAAGTAATTTTTGTTCTAAAATTTTGTCAATCAATGGTGGTTCTACTCATCATACGCTTTCAAGGCATCTCAAAAGTAAGCACATTCATGCCTATGACGCAGAAAGTTCTACAATAAATGTATCTGAAAGAAACGATCCCAACCAACTCCAAGCCCAACTGAGACCACTACAAGAGTTTCATTTGAAATAAATGAAGGTGCATCAACATCATCAGCTACAATCATACAAAATCCATCAAGTTCAAATAAAAAAAAAAGATAATTCAACAATAACACAATATTTTCACAAGCCAATACCCTAAGAAATAAATTTAAGCCGACGTCCATGTGATTACTATCCCGCCCGTCGTAGTGTGTTGTGTTCGTGTTGCCGATCGGGAACTACTGACCTGCCAAAATAACTTCACCAGCATCCAACCGGCGACCGGCGACCGGCGAACCAGCAACTAAAACCAACGTACTAATGGCGGATTGTACTATTAGTACAATAAAATTGTACGGCACGTACACCGTACATTAAAGTGTGCCGTACATTTTATACGACACGCACACGTATTTCCCATCTCTACATTCCGCAAACTACTAAACTAAAATTTTTAGTTCTTTGTCAAGAATCTTAAGATTTTCTTCTGAATTAATTAATTTTTGCTCAATCAATTAAACACCAACACAAAAAATTAGGTTATATACTAGCTAGATTGTCTCAAGTTACACAAAAACTTAACAGAACGTCAGAACACATATAAACGTGTAGTCGCATATCTACTGCTTAAAAATAAGGCATGGACAAAGCTATGCTTAAAATTTCGTGGAGTTGAGCTTCGCTTAGATGACGGTGCAGCAAGCATTATTTTTTAAGCCTGGCTTACTTGTTAAGCTAAAGTGGTGCAATTAGACATAAATGAAAGAATACTTTTTTTCACCTCCCTATATAAAATCTATAAAATTTCAAAATACGAAGCATTCAGCACTTAGACACATGAAATATTCACATTCCTAAATAGTCACAGTCTATGTTTATGTTAACAGCATTAAAGATACGAAGATATCGAATTACCTAAGCCAGCTTTGATAGAATCTCAAAGGAAGGCATAAGAAAAAGAACATTTTTTTAAAAATCTTTGGTGTGTGAAGTTGAAATTCGTTGTCATTCTTAATTTAAACTTAGTGACTAAGTGCAATTTCTGTGTGTGTGGCTGTTTGCTGATTGGGGTGAGTTTTCTCACTGAGTAATTAAGTTTTATCCATTAGCATTTGTTTTATTTCACAATCAAGTTATTTCTTTAAATAAATTAAATATTATTATCAGTCAATATTTTATAGTCAATTTAATTAAATCTGATTTAGACAACCTTATTTCTAAAATTTACAGGGTTGTATTGTTTGATTTAAATGTATTTTAGAATATATTTTTTACCTACGAGGTGTAATGAAAATAAAGTGATTAGTAATATTATATTATTTGTTCCGGCGTAGTACATTGCGGTCAGTGTATGCGTTTGTGTTTGGATTACTGTGGTCAGTTTTCCAGGGGTCGTACTGTGGTTTGTACGGGCTAGTGACATTGCGGTCAGTGTGCTAGTTTTGTCACTGCTGTGACACAAGAATGATTGTTTATTATACCTGTTGCTGAAGTCAGTGTGATTGCCCTGATTTTATCGATCGATAGTGGACACTGCGGTCAGTGTCGACGGAATGGAGAATTAATATTTGGTCAGTTCTTTACTATGGAAATGAAACCACTAAGTTCTTGACATGAATCAACTTTATTAATGTTGTTTTCTAGTTAGAGATGACTAGGAAAGATAATAATTTCATTTAGTTACCAATATCAAATTTTGATTACTTTCTTTAATATAAAATTACTTTTGGTAAACTTGATTGCTCATCCGTATCTCTTTTTAATTTCAGGTACAACATCTCATATCTGCCTTTGGCCTATCACTTAAGTATATTATTTAATTTCACAATATTAATATTTTATTCACATATTATGGTTTTATCTTGTTTTCAATTATACCGAGTATATTAGTAAATGTTTTATTGCAACAACTTTTAAATACTTCCCGACATTAATTAAACGTAATAATAATAATAATAATATTAATAATAATAATAATAATAATAATAATAATAAAAAAATTCGAGGACAGTTCACTCAAAGGATAACTGCTTTATTGAAATCCCAGTTGAACGCAGGAAATCTTGCCAAAGCAGTTAACACCTACGCCATACCGGTCCTGACATACTCATTTGGAATTCTGAAGTGGACAAAAACAGAACTGGAAGATATCCAAAGAACAACGCGAACCATGATGACCAAACACAAATGTCACCACCCGACATCATCAGTTATTAGGACCACTCTACCAAGAAAAGAGGGAGGGAGAGCTCTAACGGATATAGTTAATTTACATTACAAACAAATATCCCAACTCCAAAAATTCTTCATTGGCAAGGCTCAAACATCTAAATTGCATGAGCTGGTCGCGAAAGCAGATGAAAACTATTCCCCCTTAGATCTTGTAAACCCTGATAATAAAATTGAAATCGTTACAGACTCTGACAAACAGGCAGAGTGGGCCCAGAAAGTGCTCCATGGTCGACATCATCACGACCTCAATCAACCATATATCGACAAGGAAGCATCAAATAAGTGGCTCTCTGATGGAACATTGTTTCCAGAAACAGAAGGATTTATGATGGCGATCCAAGACCAAGTTATTAATACCAACAATTACAAGAAATTTGTTATAAGAGATCCAAACATCGTGTCGGACAAGTGCAGAAGGTGTCAACAAACAACAGAGACGATACAACACATTACGTCGGGATGTTCAGCCATAGCTAACATTGATTACCTACGCAGGCACAACCAACTGTGCAACATCATTCATCAGAAGTTGGCCAACAAATTTGGATTAGTTAACACTTACACGCCTTATTACAAGTACCATCCTCATGCAGTTCTAGAGAATGCTGATTTTAGACTATACTACGATAGGTCAATTATCACCGATAGACGGGTGACGAATATCCGGCCTGATATTGTAGTTGTGGATAAAAAAGCTGACTCGGTTCTTCTAGTGGATGTTGCTGTACCCAATAACAACAATATGTTAGAAAAATACAACGAGAAAATTGCAAAATACACCGATCTTGCAATTGAGGTAGGACAGATGTGGCATGCAGAGAAAGTAGAGGTGGTGCCGGTCATCGTTTCATCTACGGGACTAATCCCCAAAACTCTGCAAGACAGCCTCACCAAACTGGGTCTTCACAAAAACACATACATCGATCTGCAGAAGGCTGCAATTTTGAATACTTGTCACACTGTCCGTAAATTTCTAAATATGTAACTGATGTGCCTAATCCCATTTGCGCTTACACACGCTCGGGATAGGTGAACATTACCAGCAAGAGCTGAGCAAGAGTACACTTGAGTTGGAAATAATAATAATAATAATAATAATAATAATAATAATAATAATAATAATAATAATAATAATAATAATAATAATAATAATAATAATAATAATAATAATAATAATAATAATAATAATAATAATAATAATAATAATAATAATAATAATAATAATAATAATAATAATAATAATAATAATAATAATAATAATAATAATAATAATAATAATAATAATAATAATAATAATAATAATAATAACAGCCTCACCAAACTAGGTCTTCACAAAAACACATACATCGATCTGCAGAAGGCTGCAATTTTGAATACTTGTCACACTGTCCGTAAATTTCTAAATATGTAACTGCTGTGCCTAATCCCATTTGCGTTTACACACGCTCGGGATAGGTGAACATTACCAGCAAGAGCTGAGCAAGAGTACACTTGAGTTGGAAATAATAATAATAATAATAATATTAATAATAATAATAATAATAATAATAATAATAATAATAATAATAATAATAATAATAATAATAATAATAATAATAATAATAATAATAATAATAATAATAATAATAGTAATAAAACATCTAAATTGCATGAGCTGGTCGCGAAAGCAGATAAAAACTATTCCCCCTTAGATCTTGTAAACCCTGATAATATACTTGAAATCGTTACAGACTCTGACAAACAGGCAGAGTGGTCCCAGAAGGCGCTCCATGGTCGACATCATCACGACCTCAATCAACCATATATCGACAAGGAAGCATCAAATAAGTGGCTCTCTGATGGAACATTGTTTCCAGAAACAGAAGGATTTATGATGGCGATCCAAGACCAAGTAATTAATACCAACAATTACAAGAAATTTATTATAAGAGATCCAAATATCGTATCGGACAAGTGCAGAAGGTGTCAACAAACAACAGAGACAATACAACACATTACGTCGGGATGTTCAGCCATAGCTAACATTGATTACCTACGCAGGCACAATCAACTTTGCAACATCATCCATCAGAAGTTGGCCAACAAATTTGGATTAGTTAACACCTACACGCCTTATTACAAGTACCATCCGCATGCAGTTCTAGAGAATGCTGATTTCAGACTATACTACGATAGGTCAATTATCACCGATAGACGGGTGACGAATAACCGGCCTGATATTGTGGTTGTGGATAAAAACGCTAACTCGGTTCTCCTAGTGGATGTTGCTGTACCCAATAACAATAATATTTTAGACAAATACAACGAGAAAATTGCAAAATACACCGATCTTGCAATTGAGGTAGGACAGATGTGGCAGGCAGAGAAAGTAGAGGTGGTGCCGGTCATTGTTTCATCTACGGGACTTATCCCCAAAACTCTACAAGACAGCCTCACCAAACTAGGTCTTCACAAAAACACATACATCGATCTGCAGAAGGCTGCAATTTTGAATACTTGTCACACTGTCCGTAAATTTCTAAATATGTAACTGCTGTGCCTAATCCCATTTGCGTTTACACACGCTCGGGATAGGTGAACATTACCAGCAAGAGCTGAGCAAGAGTACACTTGAGTTGGAAATAGTAATAATAATAATAATAATAATAATAATAATAATAATAATAATAATAATAATAATAATAACCAGAAGCAAGCAAAAACCAAAATTCGAGGACAGTTCACTCAAAGGATAACTGCTTTATTGAAATCCCAGTTGAACGCAGGAAATCTTGCCAAAGCAATTAACACCTACGCCATACCGGTCCTGACATACTCATTTGGAATTCTGAAGTGGACAAAAACAGAACTGGAAGATATCCAAAGAACAACGCGAACCATGATGACCAAACACAAATGTCACCACCCGACATCATCAGTTATTAGGACCACTCTACCAAGAAAAGAGGGAGGGAGAGCTCTAACGGACATAGTTAATTTACATTACAAACAAATATCCCAACTCCAAAAATTCTTCATTGGCAAGGCTCAAACATCTAAATTGCATGAGTTGGTCGCGAAAGCAGATAAAAACTATTCCCCCTTAGATCTTGTAAACCCTGATAATAAACTTGAAATCGTTACAGACTCTGACAAACAGGCAGAGTGGGCCCAGAAAGCGCTCCATGGTCGACATCATCACGACCTCAATCAACCATATATCGACAAGGAAGCATCAAATAAGTGGCTCTCTGATGGAACATTGTTTCCAGAAACAGAAGGATTTATGATGGCGATCCAAGACCAAGTAATTAATACCAATAATTACAAGAAATTTGTTATAAGAGATCCAAACATCGTGTCGAACAAGTGCAGAAGGTGTCAACAAACAACAGAGACGATTCAACACATTACGTCGGGATGTTCAGCCATAGCTAACATTGATTACCTACTCAGGCACAATCAACTTTGCAACATCATCCATCAGAAGTTGGCCAACAAATTTGGATTAGTTAACACCTACACGCCTTATTACAAGTACCATCCGCATGCAGTTCTAGAGAATGCTGATTTCAGACTATACTACGATAGGTCAATTATCACCGATAGACGGGTGACGAATAACCGGCCTGATATTGTAGTTGTGGATAAAAAAGCTAACTCGGTTCTTCTAGTGGATGTTGCTGTACCCAATAACAACAATGTGTTAGACAAATACAACGAGAAAATTGCAAAATACACCGATCTTGCAATTGAGGTAGGACAGATGTGGCATGCAGAGAAAGTAGAGGTGGTGCCGGTCATCGTTTCATCTACGGGACTAATCCCCAAAACTCTACAAGACAGCCTCACCAAACTAGGTCTTCACAAAAACACATACATCGATCTGCAGAAGGCTGCAATTTTGAATACTTGTCACACTGTCCGTAAATTTCTAAATATGTAACTGCTGTGCCTAATCCCATTTGCGTTTACACACGCTCGGGATAGGTGAACATTACCAGCAAGAGCTGAGCAAGAGTACACTTGAGTTGGGAAATAATAATAATAATAATACACCGATCTTGCAATTGAGGTAGGACAGATGTGGCATGCAGAGAAAGTAGAGGTGGTGCCGGTCATCGTTTCATCTACGGGACTAATCCCCAAAACTCTACAAGACAGCATCACCAAACTAGGTCTTCACAAAAACACATATATCGATCTGCAGAAGGCTGCAATTTTGAATACTTGTCACACTGTCCGTAAATTTCTAAATATGTAACTGCTGTGCCTAGTCCCGTTTGCGTTTACACACGCTCGGGATAGGTGAACATTACCAGCAAAAGCTGAGCAAGAGTACACTTGAATTGGAAATAATAATAATAATAATAATAATAATAATAATAATAATAATAATAATAATAATAATAAGATCTGCAGAAGGCTGCAATTTTGAATACTTGTCACACTGTCCGTAAATTTCTAAATATGTAACTGCTGTGCCTAGTCCCGTTTGCGTTTACACACGCTCGGGATAGGTGAACATTACCAGCAAGAGCTGAGCAAGTGTACACTTGAGTTGGAAATAATAATAATAATAATAATAATAATAATAATAATAATAATAATAATAATAATAATCTGCAGAAGGCTGCAATTTTGAATACTTGTCACACTGTCCGTAAATTTCTAAATATGTAACTGCTGTGCCTAATCCCATTTGCGTTTACACACGCTCGGGATAGGTGAACATTACCAGCAAGAGCTGAGCAAGAGTACACTTGAGTTGGAAATAATAATAATAATAATAATAATAATGATAATAATAATAATAATAATAATAATAATAATAATAACACCGGCCAAAACTACCCAAGCTTCGAACCAATAAGAGCACTAACAGCATACTAGCAGCTGTGAACTTACTACTGCAGAACCATGCTAAAGACTGCGAAGCGCTGGAAGAACTTCACACTCTCATCTATTGTGGAGCGGTAGCAGTGCTTCGAAGTCACAATCAACAAATCCAATCCCCAAAGAACAATCGAGGTAAAGACTACAAACAGCTCAAGCCTTGGTGGCAACGCCGGCTGGAAAAGTCCATTGATGACATCAGAAGGGAATTGGGGCAGCTAACAGAGTTTAAAAACAACTCGAAACCGTCTAGGCGCTTAACAAACAGAGTGAGGAAGATCTATCGAAAAATCAAAACTTTTACAGGTCACCCACAACATAAACAACATGTGTGTGAATATATGGATTTACTCAGGCAAAAGTTAAAGGCAAAATCCAAACGTTTGTCACGATATGTCAAGTGCACGAAAAGGAAACAACAAAAATACTTATTCAATAACAATCAGAAGTTATTTTACAGGCAACTAAGCGGTTCAGTAAACAATCACAACCAAAGTCTTCCAAATAAAGATGAGCTAACGGAGTACTGGTCTTCTTTATGGTCGAACCCTATCGAACATAAATCCAACGCTCACTGGATAAGAACTGAGGAGGAAAAAATAAACATTGAACCAATGCCTTTCGTTAACTTGACAACAAGCGAGGTAACCGAAGCTATAAAGAGCACCAGTAGTTGGAAGACACCAGGAGTTGACAATGTCCAAAACTTCTGGTATAAGAAGTTTGACAGTCTGCATGAAGTAATAGCAAGATCATTTACACATATTCTGCAACATCCAGAAGATACACCACCATTTCTGACACTGGGTTCGACCCACTTGCTTCCCAAAACGCATCGAACTCACGATCCTACGCAGTATAGACCTATAACATGCCTTCCAACTATATATAAAATATTAACATCTTGCATTACTAACCGTATTTACAGACATGCGGATCATAACAACATCTTGTCGGAAGAACAGAAAGGGTGCAGACGAGATCACCAAGGCTGCAAAGAACAACTCATCATCGATTCGGTAATACTAAAACAGGCGCAGAAGGAACAGCGCAACATCTACACGGCTTTCGTAGATTATAGAAAAGCATTTGATAGCGTTCCACATTCCTGGCTTGTTAAAGTTTTGCAAATTTACAAAGTACACCCCACTCTTGTTACTTTTCTTGAATCATCGATGAAGCACTGGCGAACGAACCTTCATTTACAAATAAATGGTCAATACCTCGAAACTGATGAAATTTCTATCCGTAGGGGGATCTTCCAGGGCGACTCCCTGAGTCCACTTTGGTTTTGTTTGGCAATGAATCCACTTTCTAAGCTACTTAACGATACGGATTACGGCTTTAAAATCAAAGCCAACAGGAACACTAGCTGCACTGTTTCCCACCTATTATACATGGATGACATCAAAATATACGCATCAAACCAGCGTCAAATTCAACATTTACTTAATATCACTGAAAAATTTTCCAGTGATATACAAATGGGATTTGGATTAGACAAGTGCAAAACCTTGAATATCGAGAAGGGTAAAATCGTTAACGGAGATGTGTTACTACCTAATGGGAACATTATAAATGCCATGCAAAATGGTGAAACCTACAAATATCTAGGATTTCAGCAAGCTAAGCTACTAGACCAGAAGCAAGCAAAAACCAAAATTCGAGGACAGTTCACTCAAAGGATAACTGCTTTATTGAAATCCCAGTTGAACGCAGGAAATCTTGCCAAAGCAATTAACACCTACGCGATACCGGTCCTGACATACTCATTTGGAATTCTGAAGTGGACAAAAACAGAACTGGAAGATATCCAAAGAACAACGCGAACCATGATGACCAAACACAAATGTCACCACCCAACATCATCAGTTATTAGGACCACTCTACCAAGAAAAGAGGGAGGGAGAGCTCTAACGGACATAGTTAATTTACATTACAAACAAATATCCCAACTCCAAAAATTCTTCATTGGCAAGGCTCAAACATCTAAATTGCATGAGCTGGTCACGAAAGCAGATAAAAACTATTCCCCCTTAGAGCTTGTAAACCCTGATAATAAACTTGAAATCGTTACAGACTCTGACAAACAGGCAGAGTGGGCCCAGAAAGCGCTCCATGGTCGACATCATCACGACCTCAATCAACCATATATCGACAAGGAAGCATCGAATAAGTGGCTCTCTGATGGAACATTGTTTCCAGAAACAGAAGGATTTATGATGGCGATCCAAGACCAAGTAATTAATACCAACAATTACAAGAAATTTGTTATAAGAGATCCAAATATCGTATCGGACAAGTGCAGAAGGTGTCAACAAACAACAGAGACGATACAACACATTACGTCGGGATGTTCAGCCATAGCTAACATTGATTACCTACGCAGGCACAATCAACTTTGCAACATCATCCATCAGAAGTTGGCCAACAAATTTGGATTAGTTAACACCTACACGCCTTATTACAAGTACCATCCGCATGCAGTTCTAGAGAATGCTGATTTTAGACTATACTACGATAGGTCAATTATCACCGATAGACGGGTGACGAATAGCCGGCCTGATATTGTGGTTGTGGATAAAAACGCTAACTCGGTTCTCCTAGTGGATGTTGCTGTACCCAATAACAACAATATTTTAGACAAATACAACGAGAAAATTGCAAAATACACCGATCTTGCAATTGAGGTAGGACAGATGTGGCAGGCAGAGAAAGTAGAGGTGGTGCCGGTCATCGTTTCATCTACGGGACTTATCCCCAAAACTCTACAAGACAGCCTCACCAAACTAGGTCTTCACAAAAACACATACATCGATCTGCAGAAGGCTGCAATTTTGAATACTTGTCACACCGTCCGTAAATTTCTAAATATGTAACTGCTGTGCCTAATCCCACTTGCGTTTACAAACGCTCGGGATAGGTGAACATTACCAGCAAGAGCTGAGCAAGAGTACACTTGAATTGGAAATAATAATAATAATAATAATAATAATAATAATAAGCCCGTGGGGGTACTGGTCCCCTATCGGGCGCTTCCCCAGGTGGTGGATCGGGGAATGCCTTTTAGATATAGAAGGTATCGAGGAAATTAAATACCTCGGAGCGAACCAAAACCAGTTAGTTTCAGGACACGACGGTCTCCATGTAAGGAGCGGTACTCCGACAGCGTCTGTTCTCCATGTAAGGAGCGGCTGAATCAGCACCTGGCAGTAGGTCTAAAATGCGACAATCACGATGTCGAATTGTAAAACTAGATTACCCCAGGTGGGTAGAGCTAAATGCTCAGAATCCCACACTGCTAGTGTACCTAGTACATCGGCTGTCTGCTCCACGGATTCTGGGGGGAGCAATAATTCGATTGTAAATTCCGGGACCTTAAATCTCAGGAATCGTCAGGTGAATCGACATTGCAACACCTTAAACTCTTGTCGCGTTCAAGTTGGTGCTAGAAGGGCTTGTTCGAAAAATGATTTACCTTCTTCCTCGGTTAGCGGTAGGCGCAGCGTGACACCGAGTAGGGCTACTGCGAACCACACTCAGGGGGAAAACAACATCGATCCTCCGCCACCGGCTTCTGATGTTTCTGGAGTGACGCAAGTCGGCACATCTACGACCACAAAAGCCGGAAAGCCCAGGAAGCGCATGAAGTGGACTATCGAGCTAAACTCATTCATTATGCGCTCCTACTTTAAAATCACCAAGATGGAAACTGATATGACGACATACAGATACGCCCTCCACCGTGCATTCATTGAACATTTTCCAGAATTTCACCATCTCACGGAACAGCGTATTGCTGACCAACGTCGAAGTATTGTGAGAAACAATCTACTACCCGGTCCGACGTTGCAACAAATTCGAGGTGAAGTCCTTCTTGACCTTCAAGATGGAGAGAATGACATAATTACCGATCAGGATACACATGAATCGGAGAATGCACAAGGAGACCACAATGGCGTTGAGGAAATAAACAATGATTGCGACAAAACCACCGATAATGACTATAATACCGAACTTTGTAAAGCACTAGCGGAATTTAATGGCACCAACCCAATACACCGGCCAAAACTACCCAAGCTTCGAACCAATAAGAGCACTAACAGCATACTAGCAGCTGTGAACTTACTACTGCAGAACCATGCCAAAGACTGCGAAGCGCTGGAACAACTTCACCCTCTCATCTATTGTGGAGCGGTAGCAGTGCTTCGAAGTCACAATCAACAAATCCAATCCCCAAAGAACAATCGGGGTAAAGACTACAAACAGCTCAAGCCTTGGTGGCAACGCCGGCTGGAAAAGACCATTGATGACATCAGAAGGGAATTGGGGCAGCTAACAGAGTTTAAAAACAACTTGAAACCGTCTAGGCGCTTAACAAACAGAGTGAGAAAGATCTATCGAAAAATCAAAACTTTTACAGGTCACCCACATCATAAACAACATGTATGTGAATATATGGACTTACTCAGGCAAAAGTTAAAGGCAAAATCCAAACGTTTGTTACGATATGTCAAGTGCACGAAAAGGAAACAACAAAACTACTTATTCAATAACAATCAGAAGTTATTTTACAGGCAACTAAGCGGTACAGTAAACAATCACAACCAAAGTCTTCCAAATAAAGATGAGCTAACGGAGTACTGGTCTTCTTTATGGTCGAACCCTATCGAACATAAATCCAACGCTCACTGGATAAGAACTGAGGAGGAAAAAATAAACATTGAACCAATGCCTTTCGTTAACTTGACAACAAGCGAGGTAACCGAAGCTATAAAGAGCACCAGTAGTTGGAAGACACCAGGAGTTGACAATGTCCAAAACTTCTGGTATAAGAAGTTTGACAGTCTGCATGAAGCAATGGCAAGATCATTTACACATATTCTGCAGCATCCAGAAGATACACCACCGTTTCTGACACTGGGTTCGACCCACTTGCTTCCCAAAACGCATCAAACTCACGATCCTACGCAGTATAGACCTATAACATGCCTTCCAACTATATATAAAATATTAACGTCTTGCATTACTAACCGTATTTACAGACATGCCGATCAAAACAACATCTTGTCGGAAGAACAAAAAGGGTGCAGACGAGATCACCAAGGCTGCAAAGAGCAACTCATCATCGATTCGGTAATACTAAAACAGGCGCAGAAGGAACAGCGCAACATCTACACGGCTTTCGTTGATTATAGGAAAGCATTTGATAGCGTTCCACATTCCTGGCTTGTTAAAGTTTTGCAAATTTACAAAGTACACCCCACTCTTGTTACTTTTCTTGAATCATCGATGAAGCACTGGCGAACGAACCTTCATTTACAAATAAATGGTCAATACCTCGAAACTGGTGAAATTTCTATCCGTAGGGGGATCTTCCAAGGCGACTCCCTGAGTCCACTTTGGTTTTGTTTGGCAATGAATCCACTCTCCAATCTACTTAACGATACGGATTACGGCTTTAGAATCAAGGCCAACAGAAACACTAGCTGCACTGTTTCCCACCTCTTATACATGGATGACATCAAAATATACGCATCAAACCAGCGTCAAATTCAACATTTACTTAATATTACTGAAAAATTTTCCAGCGATATACAAATGGGATTTGGATTAGACAAGTGCAAAACCTTAAATATCGAGAAGGGTAAAATCGTTAACGGAGATGTATTACTACCTAATGGGAACATTATAAATGCCATGCAAAATGGTGAAACCTACAAATATCTAGGATTCCAGCAAGCTAAGCTACTTGACCAGAAGCAAGCAAAAACCAAAATTCGAGGACAGTTCACTCAAAGGATATCTGCTTTATTGAAATCCCAGTTGAACGCAGGAAATCTTGCCAAAGCAATTAACACCTACGCCATACCGATCCTGACATACTCATTTGGAATTCTGAAGTGGACAAAAACAGAACTGGAAGATATTCAAAGAACAACGCGAACCATGATGACCAAACACAAATGTCACCACCCGACATCATCAGTTATTAGGACCACACTACCAAGAAAAGAGGGAGGGAGAGCTCTAACGGACATAGTAAATTTACATTACAAGCAAATATCCCAACTCCAAAAATTCTTCATTGGCAAGGCTCAAACATCTAAATTGCATGAGTTGGTCGCGAAAGCAGATAAAAACTATTCCCCCTTAGATCTTGTAAGCCCTGATAATAAACTTGAAATCGTTACAGACTCTGACAAACAGGCAGAGTGGGCCCAGAAAGCGCTCCATGGTCGACATCATCACGACCTCAATCAACCATATATCGACAAGGAAGCATCAAATAAGTGGCTCTCTGATGGAACATTGTTTCCAGAAACAGAAGGATTTATGATGGCGATCCAAGTCCAAGTAATTAATACCAATAATTACAAGAAATTTGTTATAAGAGATCCAAACATCGTGTCGGACAAGTGCAGAAGGTGTCAACAAACAACAGAGACGATACAACACATTACGTCGGGATGTTCAGCCATAGCTAACATTGATTACCTACGCAGGCACAACCAACTGTGCAACATAATTCATCAGAAGTTGGCCAACAAATTTGGATTAGTTAACACCTACACGCCTTATTACAAGTACCATCCACATGCAGTTCTAGAGAATGCTGATTTTAGACTATACTACGATAGGTCAATTATCACCGATAGACGGGTGACGAATAACCGGCCTGATATTGTAGTTGTGGATAAAAAAGCTAACTCGGTTCTTCTAGTGGATGTTGCTGTACCCAATAACAACAATATGTTAGACAAATACAACGAGAAAATTGCAAAATACACCGATCTTGCAATTGAGGTGGGACAGATGTGGCAGGCAGAGAAAGTAGAGGTGGTGCCAGTCATCGTTTCATCTACGGGACTAATCCCCAAAACTCTACAAGACAGCCTCACCAAACTAGGTCTTCACAAAAACACATACATCGATCTGCAGAAGGCTGCAATTTTGAATACTTGTCACACTGTCCGTAAATTTCTAAATATGTAACTGCTGTGCCTAATCCCATTTGCGTTTACACACGCTCGGGATAGGTGAACATTACCAGCAAGAGCTGAGCAAGAGTACACTTGAGTTGGAAATAATAATAATAATAATAATAATAATAATAATAATAATAATAATAATAATAATAATAATAATAATAATAATAATAATAATAATAATAATAATAATAATAATAATCCCAAAGAACAATCGGGGTAAAGACTACAAACAGCTCAAGCCTTGGTGGCAACGCCGGCTGGAAAAGACCATTGATGACATCAGAAGGGAATTGGGGCAGCTTACAGACTTTAAAAACAACTTGAAACCGTCTAGGCGCTTAACAAACAGAGTGAGGAAGATCTATCGAAGAATCAACACTTATACAGGTCACCCACAACATAAACAACATGTATGTGAATATATCGATTCACTCAGGCAAAAGTTAAAGGCAAAATCAAAACGTTTGTCACGATATGTCAAGTGCACGAAAAGGAAACAACAGAACTACTTATTCAATAACAATCAGAAGTTATTTTACAGGCAACTAAGCGGTAATGTAAACAATCACAACCAAAGTCTCCCAGATAAAGATGAGCTAACGGAGTACTGGTCTTCTTTATGGTCGAACCCTATCGAACATAAATCCAACGCTCTCTGGATAAGAACTGAGGAGGAAAAAATTAACATTGAACCAATGCCTTTCGTTAACTTGACAACAAGCGAGGTAACCGAAGCTATAAAGAGCACCAGTAATTGGAAGACACCAGGAGTTGACCATGTCCAAAACTTCTGGTATAAGAAGTTTGACAGTCTGCATGAAGCAATGGCAAGATCATTTACACATATTCTGCAGCATCCAGAAGATACACCACCATTTCTGACACTGGGTTCGACCCACTTGCTTCCCAAAACGCATCAAACTCACGATCCTACGCAGTATAGACCTATAACATGCCTTCCAACTATATATAAAATATTAACGTCTTGCATTACTAACCGTATTTACAGACATGCCGATCAAAACAACATCTTGTCGGAAGAACAAAAAGGGTGCAGACGAGATCACCAAGGCTGCAAAGAGCAACTCATCATCGATTCGGTAATACTAAAACAGGCGCAGAAGGAACAGCGCAACATCTACACGGCTTTCGTAGATTATAGGAAAGCATTTGATAGCGTTCCACATTCCTGGCTTGTTAAAGTTTTGCAAATTTACAAAGTACACCCCACTCTTGTTACTTTTCTTGAATCATCGATGAAGCACTGGCGAACGAACCTTCATTTACAAATAAATGGTCAATACCTCGAAACTGATGAAATTTCTATCCGTAGGGGGATCTTCCAAGGCGACTCCCTGAGTCCACTTTGGTTTTGTTTGGCAATGAATCCACTCTCCAATCTACTTAACGATACGGATTACGGCTTTGAAATCAAGGCCAACAGAAACACTAGCTGCACTGTTTCCCACCTCTTATACATGGATGACATCAAAATATACGCATCAAACCAGCGTCAAATTGAACATTTACTTAATATTACTGAAAAATTTTCCAGTGATATACAAATGGGATTTGGATTAGACAAGTGCAAAACCTTAAATATCGAGAAGGGTAAAATCGTTAACGGAGATGTATTACTACCTAATGGGAACATTATAAATGCCATGCAAAATGGTGAAACCTACAAATATCTAGGATTTCAGCAAGCTAAGCTACTTGACCAGAAGCAAGCAAAAACCAAAATTCGAGGACAGTTCACTCAAAGGATATCTGCTTTATTGAAATCCCAGTTGAACGCAGGAAATCTCGCCAAAGCAATTAACACCTACGCCATACCGATCCTGACATACTCATTTGGAATTCTGAAGTGGACAAAAACAGAACTGGAAGATATTCAAAGAACAACGCGAACCATGATGACCAAACACAAATGTCACCACCCGACATCATCAGTTATTAGGACCACATTACCAAGAAAAGAGGGAGGGAGAGCTTTAACGGACATAATTAATTTACATTATAATCAAATATCTAAACTCCAAAAGTTCTTCATTGGCAAGGCTCAAACATCTAAATTGCATGAGCTGGTCGCGAAAGCAGAAAAAAACTATTCCCCCTTAGATCTTGTAAACCCTGATAAAAAACTTGAAATCGTTACAGACTCTGACAAACAGGCGGAGTGGGCCCAGAAAGCGCTCCATGGTCGACATCATCACGACCTCAATCAACCATATATCGACAAGGAAGCATCAAATAAGTGGCTCTCTGATGGAACATTGTTTCCAGAAACAGAAGGATTTATGATGGCGATCCAAGACCAAGTTATTATTACCAACAATTACAAGAAATTTGTTATAAGAGATCCAAACATCGTGTCGGACAAGTGCAGAAGGTGTCAACAAACAACAGAGACGATACAACACATTACGTCGGGATGTTCAGCCATAGCTAACATTGATTACCTACGCAGGCACAACCAACTGTGCAACATCATCCATCAGAAGCTGGCCAACAAATTTGGATTAGTTAACACTTACACGCCTTATTACAAGTACCATCCTCATGCAGTTCTAGAGAATGCTGATTTTAGACTATACTACGATAGGTCAATTATCACCGATAGTCGGGTGACGAATAACCGGCCTGATATTGTAGTTGTGGATAAAAAAGCTAACTCGGTTCTTCTAGTGGATGTTGCTGTACCCAATAACAACAATATGTTAGACAAATACAACGAGAAAATTGCAAAATACACCGATCTTGCAATTGAGGTAGGATAGATGTGGCATGCAGAGAAAGTAGAGGTGGTGCCGATCATCGTTTCATCTACGGGACTAATCCCCAAAACTCTAAAAGACAGCCTCACCAAACTAGGTCTTCACAAAAACACATACATCGATCTGCAGAAGGCTGCAATTTTGAATACTTGTCACACTGTCCGTAAATTTCTAAATATGTAACTGCTGAGCCTAATCCCATTTGCGTTTACACACGCTCGGGACAGGTGAACATTACCAGCAAGAGCTGAGCAAGAGTACACTTGAGTTGGAAATAATAATAATAATAATAATAATAATAATAATAATAATAATAATAATAATAATAATAATAATAATAATAATAATAATAATAATAATAATAATAATAATAATAATAATAATAATAATAATAATAATAATAATAATAATAATAATAATAATAATAATAATAATAATAATAATAATAATAATAATAATAATAATAATAATAATAATAATAATAATGCCCGTGGGGGTACTGGTCCCCTATCGGGCGCTTCCCCAGGTGGTGGATCGGGGAATGCCTTTTAGATATAGAAGGTATCGAGGAAATTAAATACCTCGGAGCGAACCAAAACCAGTTAGTTTCAGGACACGACGGTCTCCATGTAAGGAGCGGTACTCCGACAGCGTCTGTTCTCCATGTAAGGAGCGGCTGAATCAGCACCTGGCAGTAGGTTTAAAATGCGACAATCACGATGTCGAATTGTAAAACAAGATTACCCCAGGTGGGTAGAGTTAAATGCTCAGAATCCCACACTGCTAGTGTACCTAGTACATCGGCTGTCTGCTCCACGGATTCTGGGGGGAGCAATAATTCGATTGTAAATTCCGGGACCTTAAATCTCAGAAATCTTCAGGTGAATCGACATTGCAACACCTTAAACTCTTGTCGCGTTCAAGTTGGTGCTAGAAGGGCTTGTTCGAAAAATGATTTACCTTCTTCCTCGGTTAGCGGTAGGCGCAGCGTGAAACCGAGTAGGGCTACTGCGAACCACACTCAGGGGGAGAACAACATTGATCCTCCGCCACCGGCTTCTGATGTTTCTGGAGTGACGCAAGTCGGCACATCTACGACCACAAAAGCCGGAAAGCCCAGGAAGCGCATGAAGTGGACTATCGAGCTAAACTCATTCATTATGCGCTCCTACTTTAAAATCACCAAGATGGAAACTGATATGACGACATACAGATACGCCCTCCTCCGTGCATTCATTGAACATTTTCCAGAATTTCACCATCTCACGGAACAGCGTATTGCTGACCAACGTCGAAGTATTGTAAGAAACAATCTACTACCCGGTCCGACGTTGCAACAAATTCGAGGTGAAGTCCTTCTTGACCTTCAAGATGGAGAGAATGACATAATTACCGATCAGGATACACATAAATCGGAGAATGCACAAGGAGACCACAATGGCGTTGAGGAAATAAACAATGATTGCGACAAAACCACCGATAATGACTATAATACCGAACTTTGTAAAGCACTAGCGGAATTTATTGGCACCAACCCAATACACCGGCCAAATCTACCCAAGCTTCGAACCAATAAGAGCACTAACAGCATACTAGCAGCTGTGAACTTACTACTGCAGAACCATGCTAAAGACTGCGAAGCGCTGGAACAGCTTCACACTCTCATCTATTGTGGAGCGGTAGCAGTGCTTCGAAGTCACAATCAACAAATCCAATCCCCAAAGAACAATCGGGGCAAAGACTACAAACAGCTAAAGGCTTGGTGGCAACGCCGGCTGGAAAAGTCCATTGATGACATCAGAAGGGAATTGGGGCAGCTAACAGAGTTTAAACACAACTTGAAACCGTCTAGGCGCTTAACAAACAGAGTGAGAAAGATCTATCGAAAAATCAAAACTTTTACAGGTCACCCACAACATAAACAACATGTATGTGAATATATGGATTTACTCAGGCAAAAGTTGGAGGCAAAATCCAAACGTTTGTCACGATATGTCAAGTGCACGAAAAGGGAACAACAAAACTGCTTATTCAATAACAATCAGAAGTTATTTTACAGGCAACTAAGCGGTACAGTAAACAATCACAACCAAAGTCTTCCAAATAAAGATGAGCTAACGGAGTACTGGTCTTCTTTATGGTCGAACCCTATCGAACATAAATCCAACGCTCACTGGATAAGAACTGAGGAGGAAAAAATAAACATTGAACCAATGCCTTTCGTTAACTTGACAACAAGCGAGGTAACCGAAGCTATAAAGAGCACCAGTAGTTGGGAGACACCAGGAGTTGACAATGTCCAAAACTTCTGATATAAGAAGTTTGACAGTCTGCATGAAGCAATAGCAAGATCATTTACACATATTCTGCAACATCCAGAAGATACACCACCATTTCTGACACTGGGTTCGACCCACTTGCTTCCCAAAACGCATCAAACTCACGATCCTACGCAGTATAGACCTATAACATGCCTTCCAACTATATATAAAATATTAACGTCTTGCATTACTAACCGTATTTACAGACATGCGGATCATAACAACATCTTGTCGGAAGAACAGAAAGGGTGCAGACGAGATCACCAAGGCTGCAAAGAACAACTCATCATCGATTCGGTAATACTAAAACAGGCGCAGAAGGAACAGCGCAACATCTACACGGCTTTCGTAGATTATAGAAAGGCATTTGATAGCGTTCCACATTCCTGGCTTGTTAAAGTTTTGCAAATTTACAAAGTACACCCCATTCTTGTTACTTTTCTTGAATCATCGATGAAGCACTGGCGAACGAACCTTCATTTACAAATAAATGGTCAATACCTCGAAACTGATGAAATTTCTATCCGTAGGGGGATCTTCCAGGGCGACTCCCTGAGTCCACTTTGGTTTTGTTTGGCAATGAATCCACTTTCCAAGCTACTTAACGATACGGATTACGGTTTTAAAATCAAAGCCAACAGGAACACTAGCTGCACTGTTTCCCACCTTTTATACATGGATGACATCAAAATATACGCATCAAACCAGCGTCAAATTCAACATTTACTTAATATCACTGAAAATTTTTCCAGTGATATACAAATGGGATTTGGATTAGACAAGTGCAAAACCTTGAATATCGAGAAGGGTAAAATCGTTAACGGAGATGTGTTACTACCTAATGGGAACATTATAAATGCCATGCAAAATGGTGAAACCTACAAATATCTAGGATTTCAGCAAGCTAAGCTACTAGACCAGAAGCAAGCAAAAACCAAAATTCGAGGACAGTTCACTCAAAGGATAACTGCTTTATTGAAATCCCAGTTGAACGCAGGAAATCTTGCCAAAGCAATTAACACCTACGCCATACCGGTCCTGACATACTCATTTGGAATTCTGAAGTGGACAAAAACAGAACTGGAAGATATTCAAAGAACAACGCGAACCATGATGACCAAACACAAATGTCACCACCCTACATCATCAGTTATTAGGACCACACTACCAAGAAAAGAGGGAGGGAGAGCTCTAACGGACATAGTTAATTTACATTACAAACAAATATCCCAACTCCAAAAATTCTTCATTGGCAAGGCTCAAACATCTAAATTGCATGAGCTGGTCGCGAAAGCAGATAAAAACTATTCCCCCTTAGATCTTGTAAACCCTGATAATAAAATTGAAATCGTTACAGACTCTGACAAACAGGCAGAGTGGGCCCAGAAAGCGCTCCATGGTCGACATCATCACGACCTCAATCAACCATATATCGACAAGGAAGCATCAAATAAGTGGCTCTCTGATGGATCACTGTTTCCAGAAACAGAAGGATTTATGATGGCGATCCAAGACCAAGTAATTAATACCAATAATTACAAGAAATTTGTTATAAGAGATCCAAACATCGTGTCGGACAAGTGCAGAAGGTGTCAACAAACAACAGAGACGATACAACACATTACATCGGGATGTTCAGCCATAGCTAACATTGATTACCTACGCAGACACAATCAACTCTGCAACATCATCCATCAGAAGTTGGCCAACAAATTTGGATTAATTAACACCTACACGCCTTATTACAAGTACCATCCGCATGCAGTTCTAGAGAATGCTGATTTTAGACTATACTACGATAGGTCAATTATCACCGATAGACGGGTGACGAATAACCGGCCTGATATTGTGGTTGTGGATAAAAAAGCTAACTCGGTTCTCCTGGTGGATGTTGCTGTACCCAATAACAACAATATTTTAGACAAATACAACGAAAAAATTGCAAAATACACCGATCTTGCAATTGAGGTAGGATAGATGTGGCAGGCAGAGAAAGTAGAGGTGGTGCCGGTCATTGTTTCATCTACGGGACTAATCCCCAAAACTCTACAAGACAGCCTCACCAAACTAGGTCTTCACAAAAACACATACATCGATCTGCAGAAGGCTGCAATTTTGAATACTTGTCACACTGTCCGTAAATTTCTAAATATGTAACTGCTGTGCCTAATCCCATTTGCGTTTACAAACGCTCGGGATAGGTGAACATTACCAGCAAAAGCTGAGCAAGAGTACACTTGAATTGGAAATAATAATAATAATAATAATAATAATAATAATAATAATAATAATAATACAGTTACATAATAATACGTTACAGACTCTGACAAACAGGCAGAGTGGGCCCAGAAAGCGCTCCATGGTCGACATCATCACGACCTCAATCAACCATATATCGACAAGGAAGCATTAAATAAGTGGCTCTCTGATGGAACATTGTTTCCAGAAACAGAGGGATTTATGACGGCGATCCAAGACCAAGTAATTAATACTAATAATTACAAGAAATTTGTTATAAGAGATCCAAACATCGTGTCGGACAAGTGCAGAAGGTGTCAACAAACAACAGAGACGATACAACACATTACGTCGGGATGTTCAGCCATAGCTAATATTGATCACCTACGCAGGCACAATCAACTGTGCAACATCATTCATCAGAAGTTTGCCAGCAAATTTGGATTAGTTAACACCTACACGCCTTATTACAAGTACCATCCGCATGCAGTTCTAGAGAATGCTGATTTTAGACTATACTACGATAGGTCAATTATCACCGATAGACGGGTGACGAATAACCGGCCTGATATTGTGGTTGTGGATAAAAAAGCTAACTCGGTACTCCTGGTGGATGTTGCTGTACCCAATAACAACAATATTTTAGACAAATACAACGAAAAAATTGCAAAATACACCGATCTTGCAATTGAGGTAGGACAGATGTGGCATGCAGAGAAAGTAGAGGTGGTGCCGGTCATCGTTTCATCTACGGGACTAATCCTCAGAACTCTACAAGACAGCCTCACCAAACTAGGTCTTCACAAAAACACATACATCGATCTGCAGAAGGCTGCAATTTTGAATACTTGTCACACTGTCCGTAAATTTCTAAATATGTAACTGCTCTGCCTAATCCCATTTGCGTTCACAAACGCTCGGGATAGGTGAACATTACCAGCAAGAGCTGAGCAAGAGTACACTTGAGTTGGAAATAATAATAATATTTTTTGACGTCTATAGATCACGCTTTACTTATATGACAATTATTTACAGGTAACTGTAATTAAGTAAATTTGGATTAGTTAACACCTACACGCCTTATTACAAGTACCATCCGCATGCAGTTCTAGAGAATGCTGATTTTAGACTATACTACGATAGGTCAATTATCACCGATAGACGGGTGACGAATAACCGGCCTGATATTGTGGTAGTGGATAAAAAAGCTAACTCGGTTCTCCTGGTGGATGTTGCTGTACCCAATAACAACAATATTTTAGACAAATACAAAGAAAAAATTGCAAAATACACCGATCTTGCAATTGAGGTAGGACAGATGTGGCATGCAGAGAAAGTAGAGGTGGTGCCGGTCATCGTTTCATCTACGGGACTAATCCCCAAAACTCTACAAGACAGCCTCACCAAACTAGGTCTTCACAAAAACACATACATCGATCTGCAGAAGGCTGCAATTTTGAATACTTGTCACACTGTCCGTAAATTTCTAAATATGTAACTGCTCTGCCTAATCCCATTTGCGTTTACAAACGCTCGGGATAGGTGAACATTACCAGCAAGAGCTGAGCAAGAGTACACTTGAGTTGGAAATAATAATAATAATAATAATATTATCACCGATAGACGGGTGACGAATAACCGGCCTGATATTGTAGTTGTGGATAAAAAAGCTAACTCGGTTCTTCTAGTGGATGTTGCTGTACCCAATAACAACAATATGTTAGACAAATACAACGAGAAAATTGCAAAATACACCGATCTTGCAATTGAGGTGGGACAGATGTGGCAGGCAGAGAAAGTAGAGGTGGTGCCAGTCATCGTTTCATCTACGGGACTAATCCCCAAAACTCTACAAGACAGCCTCACCAAACTAGGTCTTCACAAAAACACATACATCGATCTGCAGAAGGCTGCAATTTTGAATACTTGTCACACTGTCCGTAAATTTCTAAATATGTAACTGCTGTGCCTAATCCCATTTGCGTTTACACACGCTCGGGATAGGTGAACATTACCAGCAAGAGCTGAGCAAGAGTACACTTGAGTTGGAAATAATAATAATAATAATAATAATAATAATAATAATAATATAATAATATCCCAACTCCAAAAGTTCTTCATTGGCAAGGCTCAAACATCTAAATTGCATGAGCTGGTCGCGAAAGCAGATAAAAACTATTCCCCCTTAGATCTTGTAAACCCTGATAAAAAAACTTGAAATCGTTACAGACTCTGACAAACAGGCAGAGTGGGCCCAGAAAGCGCTTCATGGTCGACATTATCACGACTTCAATCAACCATATATCGACAAGGAAGCATCAAATAAGTGGCTCTCTGATGGAACATTGTTTCCAGAAACAGAAGGATTTATGATGGCGATTCAAGACCAAGTTATTAATACCAACAATTACAAGAAATTTGTTATAAGAGATCCAAACATCGTGTCGGACAAGTGCAGAAGGTGTCAACAAACAACAGAGACGATACAACACATTACGTCGGGATGTTCAGCCATAGCTAACATTGATTACCTACGCAGGCACAACCAACTGTGCAACATCATTCATCAGAAGTTGGCCAACAAATTTGGATTAGTTAACACTTACACGCCTTATTACAAGTACCATCCGCATGCAGTTCTAGAGAATGCTGATTTTAGACTATACTACGATAGGTCAATTATCACCGATAGACGGGTGACGAATAACCGGCCTGATATTGTAGTTGTGTATAAAAAAGCTAACTCGGTTCTTCTAGTGGATGTTGCTGTACCCAATAACAACAATATGTTAGACAAATACAACGAGAAAATTGCAAAATACACCGATCTTGCAATTGAGGTAGGACAGATGTGGCATGCAGAGAAAGTAGAGGTGGTGCCGGTCATCGTTTCATCTACGGGACTAATCCCCAAAACTCTACAAGACAGCCTCACCAAACTAGGTCTTCACAAAAACACATACATCGATCTGCAGAAGGCTGCAATTTTGAATACTTGTCACACTGTCCGTAAATTTCTAAATATGTAACTGCTGTGCCTAATCCCATTTGCGTTTACACACGCTCGGGATAGGTGAACATTACCAGCAAGAGCTGAGCAAGAGTACACTTGAGTTGGAAATAATAATAATAATAATATCCCGTGGGGGTACTGGTCCCCTATCGGGCGCTTCCCCAGGTGGTGGATCGGGGAATGCCTTTTAGATATAGAAGGTATCGAGGAAATTAAATACCTCGGAGCGAACCAACACCAGTTAGTTTCAGGACACGACGGTCTCCATGTCAGGAGCGGTACTCCGACAGCGTCTGTTCTCCATGTAAGGAGCGGCTGAATCAGCACCTGGCAGTAGGTCTAAAATGCGACAATCACGATGTCGAATTGTAAAACAAGATTACTCCAGGTGGGTAGAGCTAAATGCTCAGAATCCCACACTGCTTGTGTACCTAGTACATCGGCTGTCTGCTCCACGGATTCTGGGGGGAGCAATAATTCGATTGTAAATTCCGGGACCTTAAATCTCAGGAATCGTCAGGTGAATCGACATTGCAACACCTTAAACTCTTGTCGCGTTCAAGTTGGTGCTAGAAGGGCTTGTTCGAAAAATGATTTACCTTCTTCCTCGGTTAGCGGTAGGCGCAGCGTGAAACCGAGTAGGGCTACTGCGAACCACACTCAGGGGGAAAACAACATCGATCCTCCGCCACCGGCTTCTGATGTTTCTGGAGTGACGCAAGTCGGCACATCTACGACCACAAAAGCCGGAAAGCCCAGGAAGCGCATGAAGTGGACTATCGAGCTAAACTCATTCATTATGCGCTCCTACCTTAAAATCACCAAGATGGAAACTGATATGACGACATACAGATACGCCCTCCACCGTGCATTCATTGAACATTTTCCAGAATTTCACCATCTCACGGAACAGCGTATTGCTGACCAACGTCGAAGTATTGTAAGAAACAATCTACTACCCGGTCCGACGTTGCAACAAATTCGAGGTGAAGTCCTTCTTGACCTTCAAGATGGAGAGAATGACATAATTACCGATCAGGATACACATAAATCGGAGAATGCACAAGGAGACCACAATGGCGTTGAGGAAATAAACAATGATTGCGACAAAACCACCGATAATGACTATAATACCGAACTTTGTAAAGCACTAGCGGAATTTAATGGCACCAACCCAATACACCGGCCAAATCTACCCAAGCTTCGAACCAATAAGAGCACTAACAGCATACTAGCAGCTGTGAACTTACTACTGCAGAACCATGCTAAAGACTGCGAAGCGCTGGAACAGCTTCACACTCTCATCTATTGTGGAGCGGTAGCAGTGCTTCGAAGTCACAATCAACAAATCCAATCCCCAAAGAACAATCGGGGCAAAGACTACAAACAGCTCAAGCCTTGGTGGCAACGCCGGCTGGAAAAGTCCATTGATGACATCAGAAGGGAATTGGGGCAGCTAACAGAGTTTAAACACAACTTGAAACCGTCTAGGCGCTTAACAAACAGAGTGAGAAAGATCTATCGAAAAATCAAAACTTTTACAGGTCACCCACAACATAAACAACATGTATGTGAATATATGGATTTACTCAGGCAAAAGTTGAAGGCAAAATCCAAACGTTTGTCACGATATGTCAAGTGCACGAAAAGGGAACAACAAAACTGCTTATTCAATAACAATCAGAAGTTATTTTACAGGCAACTAAGCGGTACAGTAAACAATCACAACCAAAGTCTTCCAAATAAAGATGAGCTAACGGAGTACTGGTCTTCTTTATGGTCGAACCCTATCGAACATAAATCCAACGCTCACTGGATAAGAACTGAGGAGGAAAAAATTAACATTGAACCAATGCCTTTCGTTAACTTGACAACAAGCGAGGTAACCGAAGCTATAAAGAGCACCAGTAGTTGGGAGACACCAGGAGTTGACAATGTCCAAAACTTCTGATATAAGAAGTTTGACAGTCTGCATGAAGCAATAGCAAGATCATTCACACATATTCTGCAACATCCAGAAGATACACCACCATTTCTGACACTGGGTTCGACCCACTTGCTTCCCAAAACGCATCAAACTCACGATCCTACGCAGTATAGACCTATAACATGCCTTCCAACTATATATAAAATATTAACGTCTTGCATTACTAACCGTATTTACAGACATGCGGATCATAACAACATCTTGTCGGAAGAACAGAAAGGGTGCAGACGAGATCACCAAGGCTGCAAAGAACAACTCATCATCGATTCGGTAATACTAAAACAGGCGCAGAAGGAACAGCGCAACATCTACACGGCTTTCGTAGATTATAGGAAGGCATTTGATAGCGTTCCACATTCCTGGCTTGTTAAAGTTTTGCAAATTTACAAAGTACACCCCATTCTTGTTACTTTTCTTGAATCATCGATGAAGCACTGGCGAACGAACCTTCATTTACAAATAAATGGTCAATACCTCGAAACTGATGAGATTTCTATCCGTAGGGGGATCTTCCAGGGCGACTCCCTGAGTCCACTTTGGTTTTGTTTGGCAATGAATCCACTTTCCAAGCTACTTAACGATACGGATTACGGTTTTAAAATCAAAGCCAACAGGAACACTAGCTGCACTGTTTCCCACCTTTTATACATGGATGACATCAAAATATACGCATCAAACCAGCGTCAAATTCAACATTTACTTAATATCACTGAAAAATTTTCCAGTGATATGGCAATGGGATTTGGATTAGACAAGTGCAAAACCTTAAATATCGAGAAGGGTAAAATCGTTAACGGAGATGTATTACTACCTAATGGGAACATTATAAATGCCATGCAAAATGGTGAAACCTACAAATATCTAGGATTTCAGCAAGCTAAGCTACTTGACCAGAAGCAAGCAAAAACCAAAATTCGAGGACAGTTCACTCAAAGGATATCTGCTTTATTGAAATCCCAGTTGAACGCAGGAAATCTCGCCAAAGCAATTAACACCTACGCCATACCGATCCTGACATACTCATTTGGAATTCTGAAGTGGACAAAAACAGAACTGGAAGATATTCAAAGAACAACGCGAACCATGATGACCAAACACAAATGTCACCACCCGACATCATCAGTTATTAGGACCACATTACCAAGAAAAGAGGGAGGGAGAGCTTTAACGGACATAGTTAATTTACATTATAATCAAATATCTAAACTCCAAAAGTTCTTCATTGGCAAGGCTCAAACATCTAAATTGCATGAGCTGGTCGCGAAAGCAGATAAAAACTATTCCCCCTTAGATCTTGTAAACCCTGATAAAAAACTTGAAATCGTTACAGACTCTGACAAACAGGCGGAGTGGGCCCAGAAAGCGCTTCATGGTCGACATCATCACGACCTCAATCAACCATATATCGACAAGAAAGCATCAAATAAGTGGCTCTCTGATGGAACATTGTTTCCAGAAACAGAAGGATTTATGATGGCGATCCAAGACCAAGTTATTAATACCAACAATTACAAGAAATTTGTTATAAGAGATCCAAACATCGTGTCGGACAAGTGCAGAAGGTGTCAACAAACAACAGAGACGATACAACACATTACGTCGGGATGTTCAGCCATAGCTAACATTGATTACCTACGCAGGCACAACCAACTGTGCAACATCATTCATCAGAAGTTGGCCAACAAATTTGGATTAGTTAACACCTACACGCCTTATTACAAGTACCATCCTCATGCAGTTCTAGAGAATGCTGATTTTAGACTATACTATGATAGGTCAATTATCACCGATAGTCGGGTGACGAATAACCGGCCTGATATTGTAGTTGTGGATAAAAAAGCTAACTCGGTTCTTCTAGTGGATGTTGCTGTACCCAATAACAACAACATTTTAGACAAATACAACGAGAAAATTGCAAAATACACCGATCTTGCAAATGAGGTAGGACAGATGTGGCATGCAGAGAAAGTAGAGGTGGTGCCGGTCATCGTTTCATCAACGGGACTAATCCCCAAAACTCTACAAGACAGCCTCACCAAACTAGGTTTTCACAAAAACACATACATCGATCTGCAGAAGGCTGCAATTTTGAATACTTGTCACACTGTCCGTAAATTTCTAAATATGTAACTGCTGAGCCTAATCCCATTTGCGTTTACACACGCTCGGGACAGGTGAACATTACCAGCAAGAGCTGAGCAAGAGTACACTTGAGTTGGAAATAATAATATAATAATAATATAATAATATAATAATAATAAGCCCGTGGGGGTACTGGTCCCCTATCGGGCGCTTCCCCAGGTGGTGGATCAGGGAATGCCTTTTAGATATAGAAGGTATCGAGGAAATTAAATACCTCGGAGCGAACCAAAACCAGTTAGTTTCAGGACACGACGGTCTCCATGTAAGGATCGGTACTCCGACAGCGTCTGTTCTCCATGTAAGGAGCGGCTGAATCAGCACCTGGCAGTAGGATTAAAATGCGACAATCACGATGTCGAATTGTAAAACTAGATTACCCCAGGTGGGTAGAGCTAAATGCTCAGCATCCCACACTGCTAGTGTAACTAGTACATCGGCTGTCTGCTCCACGGATTCTGGGGGGAGCAATAATTCGATTATAAATTCCGGGACCTTAAATCTCAGGAATCGTCAGGTGAATCTACATTGCAACACCTTAAAGTCTTGTCGCGTTCAAGTTGGTGCTAGAAGGGCTAGTTCGAAAAATGATTTACCTTCTTCCTCGGTTAGCGGTAGGCGCAGCGTGACACCGAGTAGGGCTACTGCGAACCACACTCAGGGGGAAAACAACATCGATCCTCCGCCACCGGCTTCTGATGTTTCTGGAGTGACGCAAGTCGGCACATCTACGACCACAAAAGCCGGAAAGCCCAGGAAGCGCATGAAGTGGACTATCGAGCTGAACTCATTCATTATGCGCTCCTACTTTAAAATCACCAAGATGGAAACTGATATGACGACATACAGATACGCCCTCCACCGTGCATTCATTGAACATTTTCCACCATCTCACGGAACAGCGTATTGCTGACCAACGTCGAAGTATTGTGAGAAACAATCTACTACCCGGTCCGACGTTGACTGTCGGCAGGCCTTCCTTTGTAGGGTATGTGGGGAAAGGGGACACAGGCCAGGGGAGATAGAATGTAGTGGGGGAAAGAAGGGAGTAGGTGAAGACGATGGAAAACAGGAAAGAAAAAATGGAAGGGACCCTCTGGACCCCTCAGAGGTGACGAGTCTGGACCAATGGGAGGAAGGGGAGGGCAGGGCGCGGGAAGAAGGAATGTAGGGGATGGATGGAGGGTGCTGCAGATAAATTTAGGGAAATGCAGGATAGCGCATGATATATTGGATCAAGTGATTTTTAGGAGGGAAGTAGATGTGGTGTGTGGATCTGAGGTGAATGCTAGATATGTGGGAAAACAAGGATGGATTATGGATGATACAGGAGAGGCAGGAATAAGAGTGGTGGGAGATGGACTGAGGGCGGATGAAGTGAGGCAAGGAAACGGATGGGTGGTAGTGCGAATGGGAGACATGGTGGTCTACAGTGTGTATATAAGCCCAAATGTCAGCCTGGAAGAATATGAGAGGAGCATCACAGGATTGGAGGACGATCTGAGGCTGTCAAAAGGGAAAAGGAGGATAATTAGGAGAATGGTGACAGGGGACTTCAATGCTAAAAATACTGCATGGGGGGGGGGGAAGAAAACGGATAGGAGAGGGGAGATCCTGGAGGAAGTGTTGACATCCAACGGGCTGGCGGTGCTGAATGACGGACTACTGCCCACCTTCGTGAGGGGTGACGGGGGTTCGTCATTCATTGATATAACAGCATGTGATGAATGGCTGGGGGAAAGAGTGAGTAGTTGGAAGGTGCTGGAGGATGAGGAAAGCTTGAGCTTACATAGGTATGTGGAGACGGATATAAGGAAGGGGAGAAGGGATTTATCGGGTGAGTGGGGATGGAGGTGGACGAAGGCCGAGACAGAGAGTATGAGGAAGAAAGTAAGAGAGGAGATAGAAAGGGGACTTGGACATGATGTAGATGAATTGTACGATGTGATACAGGGCTGTAAAAGAGAGGGAAAAAGGGGCAATAGGCGTGAGCGAAGGGCTAATTACTGGTGGAATGAGGAAATAGAGGAGCTGTGGAGGGAGTGTAAGAAAAAACGAAGACGGATGATGAGGGCAAGAGGTAGGATAGAGGGAAAAGGGGGATACAAAGAGAAGAAGAAGGAACTGGAGCGAAGGGTGGAGACGGAAAAAAGAGGGAAGTGGGAAGAGTTACTGGGGGACCTGGAAAACAATCCATGGGGAAAGGCATATGAGATAGCGGTGAAGAGGATGGGTGGAAATAGGAGCGAGGTGCTAGAGGAAGATTGGGAGAAGGAGGTTATAGGCAGATTGTTCACAGGGGGAGAAGGAGTTGGAGGCAGGATTCGAGAAGTCCAGGATACTAGGGGGGTAGGAAAAATGAGGGGGATAAGGCCGGTGGAGAAGTGGGAAGTACAAGAGAGGGGAAGGAACATTAAAGTAAGGAAAGCCCCGGGGATAGATGGCCTGAGGGGTGATATGTTGAAGAGGATGTTGGATGACAATGGGGAGTACTTCTGCGAGCTTTTGAACAGGGTGCTAAGGGAGGAAGAGTTTCCAGAAGGATGGAAGGTGGCTAGGGTGATATTACTTAAGAAGGCGGGTAGAGAGGGGAAGAGGGCGGGGGACTACATGCCCATCAGTCTGCTGTGTGGTATGGGTAAATTGATGGAGGGGATAATAAAGGATAGGATTGAAGAGGAAGTTGGTAGGAATGGGGGTTTTAGGGAAAACCAGCACGGGTTTGCGAAGGGAAAATCATGCATCTCGGCGCTGGGCAGGGTGATGGGCTTGGTTGAAAGGGCTAGGGAGGGCAGCGGGAGGAACAAGAAATTGGCCCTACTCGTGTTCTTCGACGTCGGAAACGCGTTCAACAGTGTCAGCAAACGGGCAGTGTTGAGCGCGTTGCTGAGGCTAAGAGTGGGGGAGGGTTTGGTTAACCTAGTGGAAGACTACCTGACGGGACGTGTGATAGTAGACACTAGAGGGAGGAGGTATGATACGGAGGCTGGAGTGCCCCAGGGCTCGGTTCTTGGACCGACGCTATGGAAGTGTGTGTTTGATGAGGTTTGTGGGATAGTATGTGAAGAGGGATGTGAGATTACGGTGTATGCGGACGATGTGTGTCTGGTATGTACGGCAAAAGGAGAGGCGGAGATAGAAAGAAAGGCGGAGAGAATGTGTAGGAAGATTGTGGAGAAGATAGAGCGGTGCGGACTAGAAGTGGCGGAAGATAAGACGGTGGGGTTGCTAGTGAAGGGACGGAGCAAGACAAGGGAAGTGGGGGTGATGGTGAAGGGAAGGAGAATTCGCATGGAGGATTGTGTGAAATACCTAGGGGTGTGGTTGGATAGTCAGTTATCCTTCCGAACACACATGTTGAAGGCGGCAGAGAAGGGGAAAGTGAGGGCAGCATGGCTGGGGAGATTGATGAGTAATGTGAAGGGGCCGGGAGAGTGGAAGAGGAGGATCATTGGTAGGACGGTAGAGCAGAGTTTGCTGTACGGTGCGGAGGTGTGGGGTGAAAGAGCGGGAGTGAATGCGAGGGTTAGGCCACTCCTGCGGGTGCAGAGAGGTATATTGCTAAGGGTAGTGCAGGGGTACAGGACAGTGGGTGGACTGGCAGCAGCGGTGCTGGCAAGGAGCTACCCATTGGACGTGATGGCTAGAGCCAGGAATAAACGCTGGAGGGGTGCGACCAGAGAGGAAGTACAAGAATGGATGGAGGAGGAAATGGAGAGGAGGTGGGAGGAGTATGAGGGCGCGCTAAAAGGAGCAATTGGGAATAGGAGAGATTGGATGGATCGGAAATTCGGGAAGGTGAACTACTTCTTGACACAGGTGTTCACTGGACATGGGTCGAGAGTAGGGTACCTCCACAAGATTGGAAAAAGAGAGACTGGAGTGTGCGAGAGGTGTGGAGTGGAGGATGATGTGGGGCATGTGTTCAGATGCTGGAGGAACGAGGAAGTGCTGAAGAAGTTGGAGAGGAAACTAGGGGAGGCAGTGTATTGGGAGAATATGGTGGAGATAATGTTGAGGGGGGAGGAGGAATGGATGGAGGTAAGTGGCGTAGTAGAGAGCATGGTCAGGGGGAGAGAACGACTCGATATGGCATGAGAGGTAGGAGTGGAAGTTAGGGAGAAGACGACGATGTGAGCGGAGAGTGTGCGAGGGATCGCCGCCCGTCTCGAAGTATGCTAGGGTAGTGATTCCGAGGCGGGGGTAACGGCGAGTTTGAGGTGGGTTTGGTTGGTAGGCATCTCCTTGGGGATGAGTCCAACACTGTTTGGGTCCTGGACCCATTCGAACATGAGTTTCCCATCTCGGCCCGAAAAAAAAAAAAAAAAAAAAAAAAAAAAAAAACCGGTCCGACGTTGCAACAAATTCGAGGTGAAGTCCTTCTTGACCTTCCAGATAGAGAGAATGACATAATTACCGATCAGGATACACATAAATCGGAGAGTGCACAAGGAGACCACAATGGCGTTGAGGAAATAAACAATGATTGCGACAAATCCACCGATAATGACTATAATACCGAACTTTGTAAAGCACTAGCGGAATTTAATAACACCAACCCAATACACCGGCCAAAACTACCCAAGCTTCGAACCAATAAGAGCACTAACAGCATACTAGCAGCTGTGAACTTACTACTGCAGAACCATGCTAAAGACTGCGAAGCGCTGGAACAACTTCACACTCTCATCTATTGTGGAGCGGTAGCAGTGCTTCGAAGTCACAATCAACAAATCCAATCCCCAAAGAACAATCGGGGTAAAGACTACAAACAGCTCAAGCCTTGGTGGCAACGCCGGCTGGAAAAGTCCATTGATGACATCAGAAGGGAATTGGGGCAGCTAACAGAGTTTAAAAACAACTTGAAACCGTCTAGGCGCTTAACAAACAGAGTGAGAAAGATCTACCGAAAAATCAAAACTTTTACAGGTCACCCACAACATAAACAACATGTATGTGAATATATGGATTTACTCAGGCAAAAGTTAAAGGCAAAATCGAAACGTTTGTCACGATATGTCAAGTGCACGAAAAGGAAACAACAAAACTACTTATTCAATAACAATCAGAAGTTATTTTACAGGCAACTAAGCGGTACAGTAAACAATCACAACCAAAGTCTTCCAAATAAAGATGAGCTAACGGAGTATTGGTCTTCTTTATGGTCGAACCCTATCGAACATAAATCCAACGCTCACTGGATAAGAACTGAGGAGGAAAAAATAAACATTGAACCAATGCCTTTCGTTAACTTTACAACAAGCGAGGTAACCGAAGCTATAAAGAGCACCAGTAGTTGGAAGACACCAGGAGTTGACAATGTCCAAAACTTCTGGTATAAGAAGTTTGACAGTCTACATGAAGCAATGGCAACATCATTTTCACATATCCTGCAACATCCAGAAGATACTCCACCATTTCTGACACTGGGTTCGACCCACTTGCTTCCCAAAACGCATCAAACTCACGATCCTACGCAGTATAGACCTATAACATGCCTTCCAACTATATATAAAATAATAACGTCTTGCATTACTAACCGTATTTACAGACATGCGGATCATAACAACATCTTGTCGGAACAACAGAAAGGGTGCAGACGAGATCACCAAGGCTGCAAAGAACAACTCATCATCGATTCGGTAATACTAACACAGGCGCAGAAGGAACAGCGCAACATCTACACGGCTTTCGTAGATTATAGGAAAGCATTTGATAGCGTTCCACATTCCTGGCTTAAAGTTTTGCAAATTTACAAAGTACACCCCATTCTTGTTACTTTTCTTGAATCATCGATGAAGCACTGGCGAACGAACCTTCATTTACAAATGATTGGTCAATACCTCGAAACTGATGAAATTTCTATCCGTAGGGGGATCTTCCAGGGCGACTCCCTGAGTCCACTTTGGTTTTGTTTGGCAATGAATCCACTTTCCAAACTACTTAACGATACGGATTACGGCTTTAAAATCAAAGCCAACAGGAACACTAGCTGCACTGTTTCCCACCTTTTATACATGGATGACATCAAAATATACGCATCAAACCAGCGTCAAATTCAACATTTACTTAATATCACTGAAAAATTTTCCAGTGATATACAAATGGGATTTGGATTAGACGAGTGCAAAACCTTGAATATCGAGAAGGGTAAAATCGTTAATGGAGATGTGTTACTACCTAATGGGAACATTATAAATGCCATGCAAAATGGTGAAACCTACAAATATCTAGGATTTCAGCAAGCTAAGCTACTAGACCAGAAGCAAGCAAAAACCAAAATTCGAGGACAGTTCACTCAAAGGATAACTGCTTTATTGAAATCCCAGTTGAACGCAGGAAATCTTGCCAAAGCAATTAACACCTATGCCATACAGGTCCTGACATACTCATTTGGAATTCTGAAGTGGACAAAAACAGAACTGGAAGATATTCAAAGAACAACGCGAACCATGATGACCAAACACAAATGTCACCACCCGACATCATCAGTTATTAGGACCACACTACCAAGAAAGGAGGGAGGGAGAGCTCTAACGGACATAGTAAATTTACATTACAAACAAATATCCCAACTCCAAAAATTCTTCATTGGCAAGGCTCAAACATCTAAATTGCATGAGTTGGTCGCGAAAGCAGATAAAAACTATTCCCCCTTAGATCTTGTAAGCCCTGATAATAAACTTGAAATCGTTACAGACTCTGACAAACAGGCAGAGTGGGCCCAGAAAGCGCTCCATGGTCGACATCATCACGACCTCAATCAACCATATATCGACAAGGAAGCATCAAATAAGTGACTCTCTGATGGAACAATGTTTCCAGAAACAGAAGGATTTATGATGGCGATCCAAGACCAAGTAATTAATACGTTATGTTATAAGAGATCCAAACATCGTGTCGGACAAGTGCAGAAGGTGTCAACAAACAACAGAGACGATACAACACATTACGTCGGGATGTTCAGCCATAGCTAACATTGATTACCTACTCAGGCACAATCAACGTTGAAAAACTGAAAGTAAAGTGTAATAAATCGCTGAATATAATAAAAACACTGGCAAATACAAAATGGGGAGCTGATCCTGAAAGTTTATTGAGAATATACCAAGCTTTAATTCTCTCCAAGATAGACTACGGAAGCATTATCTATGCATCAGCCCGCAAATCGGTACTGAAAGAATTAGACCCAATCTACAATAAAGGAATACGCTACTGTATAGGTGCATTCCCTACAAGCCCCATCCCAAGTATTCTATCTGAGGCAGGATTCATACCATTAGAACGGAGACGCCAGCAAATACTCGCAGCGTACCATACAACCATTTCTGCACAACACCTTCACCCAAATCATTCAACTCTTCACGAGAACCTTAATGAATACGAGAATAGGCCAAAAATTACCAGGCCAGCACGAATACGGTTAACCGAACAGATGCAAAGAATACATTTACAGCCTCTTGAAACTTTACCTATCGGTCCTGCAGAAACCCCTCCATGGCTAAACTCTTCACCAACAATCAAATTAGATCTGTCTACATATCAAAAGCACGATATATCTCCATCAGAATATAGAATGAGATTCTACGAATTACTTACCTTGTACCCTGGAGCCGCAATCATTTACACTGACGGATCAAAGACCAACAATGGTGTCGGATGTATTTTTGTAACTAACGGTACCGCACATTACTGGACCTTACCAGTTCATACATCAATCTACACCGCAGAACAATACGCAATATGGCAATCACTACTTTTTATCTTAATATTAAACAGTGTCAATGATCACTATGTAATTATCTGCGACTCGCGTAGTGTCCTTGAAGAACTGAAGAACATATACACCAAAGACCCACTGACACAAAACATACTCAGCCTCCTTAATGAAATCAGGAATAACGGGAAAAATATTATTTTTATTTGGGCTCCTAGCCATATAGGCATAAAAGGAAATGAGGAAGCGGATACCGCAGCAAAAATAGCTGCCGGAAAAGATACAATATATGTTCAAATAACCAAACATTCAGACTTTAAATTTCACCTTAAAAACATCTGTAAAGAATCCTGGAAACGGGAGTGTTTAGCAGTACATACCCAGATAAATACTATAAAAAACAATGTAGATCGCTGGAAGCCACCCCTTAAACTGTGTAGAGAAGACAGAGTTAAAATACAAAGATTACGATTAGGTCATACACAAATAACCCACGAACATCTCTTGACAGGAAATAACCCACCAATATGTAAAACATGTAATACCACGATCACCACCAAACATATACTGAGTGAATGTGCACAGTATAATAATATGCGCACACTCTTCAATATATCGAACAACCTCAAGAACGACTTAAATGAACCAGAAAATATACTAAAATACCTGAAAGCAATAAATATCTACAAAAAAATATGAACGAAACTTGATAGAAACACTTACCACTATCCCGCTATCACAGTGGGACCAGACTAATGGCCACAGTAGTCGACGTCTGGGTTAAACGAAAAAAAAATATAAATAAAAGAATACCCCCAGGGGATAGCCCACCTGTCATAAAAGGCGACTAAGCGGTTAGATCCCAGGGATCTAGAGGAGTAAACCTCGATAAAAAATCCGGAACCTTACGGTTGAAGCTTATCGTGCTAATGAGATGAATGACCCGCCCGGCATGTGGTCTCTAACAATGCCCTCCAGACACTTGGTCAGATCTGGTTGTAATATATGACCTTATCACGGTAAGGGAGCAAAACTGTGATGGACCGTATTTTTCTTCCCGACTCGTGGGACACATATGGCAACTCACAAAAAAAATAACCTCACAGAGGTGTCACCCTCTCAAAACAGTGACAATACAACGAGCCAGGAAAAGGCGGTGAATCCCCGGTTTCTGGTCATAAAAAGAAAAGAGGATGACTTCTCCGAAGTCGATCCTTTTGTAATACAAAAAGTTTTGTTTGGATAATGCGGAAATGTGGAAAATATGAAAAAAAATATCCTTCAATCCTGCTGATTGAAACATTGACGGCCGTTCAAAGTGGCAAACTACTGAAAAAGAACAGGTTTGGTGACATGGAAGTAGAAGTTAGTCCTCATAAATCACTGAACTATTCAAAGGGTATCATCTACTGTCCTGACCTATTGAATTGTTCAACAGACGAAATTTTGAGTGAACTAGAAAATCAGGGTGTTATTTCTGTATACAGGATCAAATCAAAACGAAATGGAGAATTTGTCGAAACACCTAATCATGTTCTGACGTTTAATACTCCAAATCTACCTAAGACAATCAAAGTTGCTTTTTATTCCCTGAACGTAAGACTATATATTCCAGCTCCACTAAGATGCTTTCGCTGTCAGCGTTTTGGACACACTTCCTTAAAATGTGACAAACCACAAATTTGCGTCTGTGGCAAAGAAACACACACTGGTTTTCCCTGTAACCCTCCAATAGAATGTATAAATTGTCAAGGACCTCACTCCGCTAGATCAAGAGATTGTCCCGTTTTTAAACTAGAAGCAGCTATACAGGAGGTTAAAACTAAAGAAAACTTATCTTACCCAGAAGCCAAAAGAAAAGTCGTAGTCACATCCCCAAAACCAAATGTATCGTTCTCCCAGGCGACCACCTCGCAAGTTACAAGAATGGAAGAAATCATTAACGGACTGGATCCTAAGATAGTTGACGAAATAACGAGTAAACTTAATTCCAAAAGGTTAACCAATCTTATGCCTCCACCAACCAACATTCAGATGGAGCACCGCACTGCGCCTGTTTATAGCCAATCCTATGAAAAGCGACCATTAAGTCCAGATGAACTTATCACCAGCGAATCCGAAGCTAACTCGGTAGCGAGTGAAACCCGCAAAAAAATTCGCAAAGGTTGGCCGAAAGGCAAACCCAGAAAAACCTCCAAAGAAAGAAATACGAAATCTGAAATAGAGCCAGACATTATAACAGACAGTCAGTAATCTGAATCTTTGTCTAAATTTTTTTATGATTTATTACTAGTTTTATAATTTATACAATTTTAACTTTATACTTATTAATGTTCTTGTTACATTAATATCAATGTTTTTACTATTTTTATATTATTTAGTACCTACATATTTAATGATTTACCCAGGAGTTTACATTCCACCAACAAATTTAAGTAAGATATATTTAATCTTCTCATAATTGGTTACCTATGAGTTATTTGCTTAAACAATCCTAATGACCAAAAACGAAAATATAATACAGTGGAATTGTAATGGAATTAAACTCCACTAAGGCTCAACTTCTCAACAGAACACCTTTCTGCGTGTGTATCCAAGAATCACACTTAAAACCACAAGAAAATTTTAATTTAAGGGGGTACAAGTCAATCAGAAAAGATATTATACCTGATCAAAGAGCAAGAAGTGGTGTAGTTACTTTTATTAAAGAACACATTCCGTTTTCTGTCATTCCTTTAACAACAACTTTATAGGATGTAGCGATAAAAATAAGTTATCCCATAAAAATGACAATATGCAACATTTATCTACCAAATGCGAATTGGACCTCTCAAGAACTCAGAAACTGTTTTCAACAGTTACCGGAACCTTTTTTAGTATTGGGCGACTTTAATATACATAATGTTTTATGGGGATCTACTAGAACATGTGCTGGAGGTCGGATCATTGAAGACATCATTGATGAACGTGATCTCATAATTCTTAATTCGGGAGAGGGAACTTATTTAAATACTAGATCAAATACATTATCTGCAATAGATCTTAGTATTTCGTCCCCCCAAATTGCTATAAATTTTCAGTGGAAAGTCGAACATGAATGGAACGCAAACCATATTCCAATTTATATTGATGTAGGAAATAAACCGATGAAACCAAGTTACCGACAAAAATGGAACCTCAAAAAGGCCAATTGGGAATTATACAAAAATACCTTGAGTTCGCTTGAAACTGTAGGATCTACCGTGAGGGAACAAGTCGAACAATTTACAAAAGAAATTCAAAAAGCGGCTGAGTTGTCCATACCCCAATCGAAAGGTATACTCCCAGCAAAAAGAGTCCCTTGGTGGAACACTGAATTGGAAACAGCCATTAGGAACAAAAAGAAAGCCTACAACACATTCAAGAGATTTGCTACGACCGAGAAAATGATAATTTTTAAAAAGTTAAGAGCAAAGGCACGGTTTTTGTTGGTTAAAAGCAAAAGGGAATCCTGGAGGAAATATGTAAGTTCCATTACTATAAATACCCCTTCAAAAGAGGTATGGGAGAAGGTGAGAAAAATAAAAGGATGCAGTTTCTCCATGTCCTCCCCTATATTAATTGTGAATGGCCGTGAGATCAGTGGCGACGAAAACATAGCTGAGCAGCTGGCCATATTCTTTGAATCTATCAGTTCCTCTACAAATCACAGTGATGCCTTTAATGAAATGAAAGAATTGGAACAGAATACTGATTTTATTTTTTAACACAGATGAGGATTTATACTATAATCTTCCTCTCACCCTACAAGAGCTGGACCATGCGTTGTCAACGTCGAAAAATACAGCTCCAGGTAACGATCAAATTCCTTGGGAACTCCTCAAACAATTAACTGAACCCAAGAAAATGTACCTACTTAATATTTTCAACAATATTTTTAAACAAGGAAACTACCCCCTGAAATGGAGAGAAGTTATGGTGATTCCTATCCCCAAACCTGGAAAGGATGCCCAAAACCCAGCAAGTTACAGACCAATTTCTCTTATATGTTGCCTAGGAAAAACACTAGAAAAAATGATCAGTATTAGGTTAATGTGGTTGCTAGAAAATAAACATCTTCTTTCTAACTTCCAATTGGGGTTTCGAAGAGGGAGATCGATTATCGATCAGCTCGTATCATTAGACAACTTTATTAAGCGCAGTTTCGCCACCAGATCACATACAGTGGCGATCTTTTTTGATCTGGAAAAAGCATTTGACACAGCATGGAGAGATGGAATATTAAAAAAATTATGTAACTGGGGCTTACGAGGTCCACTTCCAATATTCATAAGCCAGTTCTTGAGCGATAGAACATTTAGGGTACGAGTTGGACAAAGCGTATCTGATACTCACGTATTAGAAAATGGTATTCCTCAGGGATCGAATTTAAGTGTTGTTCTTTTTTTGGTGGCAGTAAATGGGTTAGCTGAAGTAATTCCTGATGAAGTGAAAAGAAGTTTGTATGTAGATGACCTGGCTATATATTACTCAGCACAAAATATGGACGAGATAGTTGAAACACTACAAGAAACCATAAACAAAATATATTCCTATGCTGAAAATAATGGTTTCAAAATCTGTTCCAGTAAAACCCACTGTATACACTTCTGCAGACTTAGAAAACCCCACCCTGAACCAAATTTTCTTTTGTATGGAAAACAAATAGAAATTAAGGAATCTACAAGATTTTTGGGTTTGATTTTTGATAAGAAACTAATATGGAAAGAACATATTACAGATCTGGCGGTGAGGTGTAAAAAACGTTTGAATATATTAAGGGTTATGTCAAATATTAACTGGGGTGCAGATATGAATATACTTATTAATCTTTACAAGGCTCTGGTACTGTAGAAGATGGACTATGGAAGTGTAATTTATGGCGCAGCTAGCGATTCTAATCTCAAATCTCTCGAATATGTTCAGGCTAACGGACTTAGGTTAGCACTAGGAGATTTTAGAACTACCTCATATCCATCGTTGTGTTGTGAAGCGGGCATCCCGCCTCTCCGTTATAGAAGATAATGTATGATAGCTAGTTATTTTTGTAAAATACTTACTTCACCCTCCCACCCAGTACATTCTATTATATTCAACGAATCTCGGGACGCTTTTTCACATATCCGACGCACTAGTGGTCTTCCGTTTGCGGTCCGAGCTTTCCAATTAATGACAAACTTGGGATACGATGTACCACCTGTATTTCCTGCTATAGAAATGGATATTCCCCCGTGGTTAATTGAACCACCCAACATTCATATAGACTGCCAAAAATACGAAAAAAACAATACTCCAATCGATATGTTTATGAATGAATTGAAGATGATTTTAAGTTCTCACAAAAACCCTTTCAAATATACACCGATGGCTCTAAAACAGACCAAGGTGTAGGGAGTGCGATTTCCACTAAAGACGTAACACTAAAATGGAAACACTTTCCCTGGTCAAGTGTCTATTATGCAGAACAGCATGCAGTTCTGGAATCATTATTGTATATAAAAAATAATCATATAAAAAATGCTGCAATCTGTTCCGACTCTCTCAGCTGCTTAACATCCCTGAAAAATCCAAATAACGAAGATCTCCTCAACAAAAGTATTCTTACTATTCTTTATGAATTGACAGTGCATGGAACAGATGTTATTTTTATCTGGGTACCAAGTCACAAAGGCATACCAGGAAATGAAAAGGCTGATAAAGCAGCGAAAGAAGCAACTTTATTAGACATTATAAACGTAAGCAGATATTCCCATCATGATTTTAAAAATAACCTTAGCAACAGAATTGTGAATACTTGGCAAAATGAGTGTCATCTAAAGAACACTTTCCTCAAAACAGTAAAACCAATTGTATCCTTATGCCCAAGTATATACAACTTAGCAAACAGAAAAAATCAGGTCATCATATCTAGAATAAGAATGGGTCATACAAATTTAACATCTTCATACTTACTTCTTGGAAGAATACCCCCTGAATGTGAAGAGTGTAGTTCTCAACTTACAGTCGAACATATTCTTTTTTATTGCGAAAATTTTAGAGACTTTCGACATCAAGTAGGTATACAAAATAACGACCCAACATATCTGTCCTTAACAACGAACTTTCAGAAAGTTATCGAATATTTAAAATTGATAGATATGTATTTTAAAATTTGATCTCAACCTTAGCTTATCGATTTATGTTTTAATAGAACCGTCTAACAATGAACATCAACAAATCTACACAGGGGGTTTTTGGTTGGTAGGTCATGTAAATGAAGTCCAACACTACTCTAATGAGTGAACATGAGTTTTCCCCCCTGATTCTCGACGTACAGAGCCAATGGCCTTTGCAGCCGACGCTCTATAATTGAAAAAAATAATAATAATAGCATCGCCCATGGTTACAACATTTATTTATTTATTATATATATATATATTTTTTTTATCTCTTACATAAATGATGTTCAATGTACAAAATCTTTGTAAGAAAAATTACATAGGTAGGTATATAAAAACGATAGATTGAACAAATAATATCAAATGATGGTTTACCATTGTATAAATATAGGCATAGTAGGTTAATCTTACGAGGATATCATTTGACGAGGTGGACGCCACCAATAGATGGCAGTGGGGAGTTGGCGTCCACGGCACATCTTTTCTTACTGTACGTCGTAGCTTGAATTACGAATTTCCTTAGCTTTGGTCGCCGAATTACCCCAATAACAGATGGCGCCAAAATTATTCAGAATGTTATATACATCTATAAGAGCAGTGTTGCAAAGTTTCTTATTTTGGGTAATTATTGCCAAAGTTGCAATTTAAAGTTCATTATTAATATTGTATTGCGTTCGTTGTGTCATTGTTGTGTTTCGTTGGCTGTGCATTTGGATTATTGTTTTATTTGAGAATCTCTGAACGTTGATATATATATTTCATTTTTAAGGTAAGTAGACATTATTACAATTAATATACCTATCTCTTCTTTTAGTAAAACCAGAATATCTATAAACTAAGAATTTTGGATACTGATTGGTTGCATTATTAAAATGGAACAATCAGCTTTTAAAAATTATTCATTTAACAGTAAATTCTTAATTAAGTTGAGATAAGTTAATCATCGTAAATAATGTTACAAATTAGTTTTTAGGATTCAAATAATTCTTAATGTTTATGAGTATTCTTAGCTCAGTTGCATTATACATCAATACCTATCTTGGTTAATAAGTACATCTAAATTATATTAACAGGGCGTTAAGTGTACCTATAAATGCTATAGTTACAATTTCCAAAAAAAACTGTATATTTAGCGACCTATACCTACTAAAATGTATTAATATAACAAATAATCACTTTTATCAATCAATCAGCTCGTTGTGTGCTCAGTCAGTAGAGAATTAATAAATTCTATAAATTTATTATAATATGAATGTCGACATTTTTACCTGATTATAATTTAAATCTTCTTTTCGATATTTCAGAAATGGCTGGAAATAAGTGTAATTATTTCAAGTGTGGACTAAGTAAGAGATCAGATCCTACAATTAAAATGTACCGATTTCCTAACAGATGTCAGAAATGGATCATACACTCGGGTGAGTTATCCTTCCGACGATTATTTTTCATAGAGGAGTAAAAAATATTGAATGTGAATAAATAAGTTTGTATGCAAATTTCTAAAACTATAAACATAAGTATTTGATTATCGTCAAATAAAAGACAATTCGTCCAATTGTTTTTTCTGATAATGAGCTTATTTGTTTTATGGTTGCAATGCATGTTATACGAGTACAAGAATTTAACTAGTACAAATTCCATATCCGTTAAATATTAAATTTATCAAAAGTACTTGAATCCTGCCTAAATTTAAATTTTGCAACTACCTTTATGGTGAAGTGACAGAATAAAAAATTATTGAAAATATTTCAAACTTTATAGGTAAACACAACTAACCGAATACAAAGGTGTTACACCCACTTTTTATTACATTAAAAAGCGTATTCGTTTCAATACACACTTTATTAGTTAACAGACAAATGCAACCACAACTGTACAATAACAACCCAACTATCTCTGCATAGTCTCGATATCATCTATTTTCGTCCCTCGCTCAGGGTAGCAGGTATCTCAAGGGTAAACCGTCTCACAGAGGCGTACTCTCCTTACAATCGGCCATCCTAATCCAGACTGTCCTCAGTCTCCTTCTCTGGTTAATCTGTAATCATATATATATAAATGAATCTGCGTAATGTATGTACGCGCATAACTTCAGAACGCCGGCAACAAATTGGATCATTCTCTTTTTTTGTGTTCGTTATTGCCACGGCAAGGTTTGTATACAATAAAAATGTAAAAATCGATCAATTAACTAAAGGGTTTTTTTTATTAGTATAATTCATTCAGAGTAAAATTGATGGACAAATACATTCATTTAAGTCGATAGATTCCATTATCGATACAAATGAAGTAGTCAATTATCCAACTGAATTTCTAAATTCATTGGATTTGCCAGGATTACCATCACACAATTTGCAGTTCAAGGTTGGCTCGGTGATAATTATGTTACGAAATCTGAAATCAACCAAAACTGTTCAACAGAACAAGACTCGCTATTAAAAAATTTATGAAATATTTAATTGAAGGCACTTTAATCATAGGAAAGTTCAAAGGCAAATATGTGCTTATTCCAAGAATACCACTACTGCCAACTGACTTTCCTTTTGAATTCAAATGTGTCCAGTTTCCAGTGCGCCTTGCATCCGCAATGACAATAAATCCCAATCATTAGAAGTGTGCTTGAATTGCCATGTTCTTCGCATGGACAGTTGTACATTGCGTGCTCAAGAGTCGGCAAACCATCGGCCCTATATGTTTTTTTTTTTTAAAGGAAAAACCAATAATATTGTACATTATAAGGCATTACATTAGAATATAAGAATAATTTTAAGAATAGTATTTATTTACCACAATTGAGTAAACAAGTGTGTGAAACTATTCATAAAATTCATTTAATTCATTGACAAATAAATGTATTCCAAATACTTGTCAATAAACAAATTGATATGATGAATATATACAGTCGTACTATTTTATTTAAACTTTATTTCAATATATGGTCCTATTGAAAACAGAAGCTATTGTTTATTTTTTTTATTTTGTCATAAAACAAAGTCTTTTAGAAACTCAGAAAATGTGGCGGTACAAAATTCGCCGGGTCAGCTAGTAAATAAATAAATAAATAAATAAATATGTAAAATAATATGTCACACTATGGCTTTGCGCTACAAACTTTTTATATTTCCTCAAGTGTTTGGATCTACCAAGAGTATCATGTATTACCTGGTTATTCCAACAGACACTTATTTTCTCAAGTGTTTGGATCTACCAAGAACAACATTTACTACTTGATTATTCCAACAGACACTTATCTTCTCAAGTGTTTGGATCTACCAAGAGTATCATGTATTACCTGGTTATTCCAACAGACACTTATTTTCTCAAGTGTTTGGATCTACCAAGAACAACATTTACTCCTTGATTATTCCAACAGACACTTATCTTCTCAAGTGTTTGGATCTACCAAGAGTATCATGTATTACCTGGTTATTCCAACAGACACTTATTTTCTCAAGTGTTTGGATCTACCAAGAACAACATTTACTCCTTGATTATTCCAACAGACACTTATCTTCTCAAGTGTTTGGATCTACCAAGAGTATCATGTATTACCTGGTTATTCCAACAGACACTTATTTTCTCAAGTGTTTGGATCTACCAAGAACAACATTTACTACTTGATTATTCCAACAGACACTTATCTTCTCAAGTGTTTGGATCTACCAAGAGTATCATGTATTACCTGGTTATTCCAACAGACACTTATTTTCTTAAGTGTTTGGATCTACCAAGAACACCATGTACTACTTGATTATTCCAACAGACACTTATTTTCTCAAGTCCAAAATTTCCTTTTCGTCCTCGGATATCCGATGATGATTATGGTTCGCTTGACTTACAAGTTAAAGATCATTTAACTTCCTCTGTTTTACCCAAAACCTGTAAATCATAAGAAATTCTATCGCTTGAAAACATAATTTTCTATCTACCTCAATTATGTTCCCAAAATTCACCATATCGATGATTAATTAATTCGGTAACACATTTTCAATATTAATAGGAACATTTTTCAGCCAAAGATCATTATTTAATTTGTAAAGTACATTTCACAATATTTCGTTGACTCGGTATCTGACTAATAAAACTTTATAAATCCCTCATTGCACAGTAAACAGTAACAGATCCGTAGTCTGTAAAATTAAGATACTAAAACTAACTATTACTTTACCAGCCCAACATCTCAGCTGTCAAATAATCGTACTATTGAGCATTATCTTCTCGAAGAGACGAGTACGATACGATAGACGATACTGTGCTATTGTTATCGGATCATCGACCACCCGCTGTGAGTTTTTTTTTTCTCTTGAATCAATCATGTTGTTGCAAAACCAAAACGGAATATCTTGGAATGGAGTGTGCAAAGTTATTTGAGGTTGATTCAAATAGACAAACACTAAAACAAAAATTACAGTAACCTTTGCTTAAAATAATATTATACGACAAGTAAGCATCGTCAATTACAAACGCATTTACATTTCCCATAAAGCTTTTAAACCATAGAGTTAACAAAAGCAATATAACTTATCATTAACTTCTCAACAATTGATTTTTACTAGTGTTCATGAACTCAACCTTTATAGTGTACTTTTCAAGTATACCCTTTTCATATATATTTTTATTTTAACATATCATCCACCAAATTTATGAACGTATTCTTCTCTGTTCTCTTTCATTTCGGTACCACTGCTCTTTAATACGTTTCCATTTCTTACATATTTCACATTTTGTTACAATTTTAGGACAATATATAATTAAATAGGGTCCCTTACAATAATAGTAAAGATTACAGCTGAAAAATAAAGACTTAAATTTAAATTTTAATCGTTTGTGTCATGTTTTATGTCGGATTTGGATACTACAGATGTTCCAGGATGTTCAAATAATATTTCCTTCATCTATATTAAAATTTAATCTCCGCAATTTCCTTGATTGTTCAAAACAATAGTCACTAAGTTTTTGATTGGACAAATGAACATAATTAGCGGTTTCTACAAAGAATTTCTCGAGTTTGATAACGTTCAAAAATATCAAACAATAACATTTTCATCTGCTCCCAATTTTCGATTTGCTTCCTAAAAGATTCATAACACTTACTAGTATTGCCCTTAAGCCTAGAAGTAGCCCACTTTGTGGTCAACATAATATAACGTCTCAATTATAATTAGAACGCAACAGATCAACATCATTTGTTCATTAAATAGCCGAATTATTTCCATAAGATGAATCAAAAATAGGTATCTATTAGTGATTCATCAATATGTGAAGAAGTACTTACGGTTTGTTTATCTACTTATCCTTTTTTTTAAATTCCTTTTTCAACTTTTTCACTTGTTACCTCATAACGTAAAGAATAACTATCATTGTCATTAGACGAACTAGATCTTTTGTGTCGTCTACTTCTTTTCTTTGATTTTCCCATCATTAAACGCAGGATATTCCACTTCTGACTTGTTACACCCACTTTTTATTACATTAAAAAGCGTATTCGTTTCAATACACACTTTATTAGTTAACAGACAAATGCAACCACAATTGTACAATAACAACCCAACTATCTCTGCATAGTCTCGATATCATCTATTTTCGTCACTCGCTCAGGGTAGCAGGTATCTCAAGGGTAAACCGTCTCACAGAGGCGTACTCTCCTTACAAAGGGTTGGATATTTATAATATTCCACGAAAATTGAAATAATTGGAAATAGTATAGTATTTTTTGTTATTTATTTTATGTTTATGAACTAAGCACGTAATAATGTATAGTGGATCTGTGTGTTTATAATTGGGAGCTACCCCGTCAATGATAAAAATTTTACCTGTTCAAATGTATACAGACTGTTTCTTTTATCATATATGGTTATTATACTATATTCTAGGCCGTAATAGATTGACAAAATGGTAACTATTATGGAGAACATTAAAACTTGTTGAAAAATTTACAACGATTTTCTCTATTATCGAGTTACTGGGAGAACTAAAAAGGCTGCTTTTGGTTTTTTCAGAATAGAATAGAAGTTTTATTTGAACACGAATAAGTCATGTACCAACAAATCTCCGATACGACGTTTCGTGTCTTCACGAGGCTAACATATTTTTTTAAATAGGGATATGCCTATTTATTGTAATTATTAGTTAATGTTAAATATTCAAATTAAGCGATATATCACACTTCAGATTTTTATAACGTTTTATCTCAAATAAGTAATTGTCGTAACTGTCGTAGTTATTTTGTAAACTTCTTTTGATTGTGCCAAAAAATGTACCGAGAGCCTTACTTTGGACCTTACCTAGTGTTTTGATATAAAATAAGATTTTTTATAACAAATATAATGTTCCTCCATAATACGGTTACCTTTTTTCCATTTAATTGTCTTAGTATCTATTACGGTTTAGAATATAGTAATGCTACCATATTATGATAATAGAAACAGCCTGTATAAAACTATGGAAGAAATTAATTATTTTTAAAAATGAAACATTTAAACAAATCCTCGAAAAGATCAATTTTTATTTTCAACTATAGTAGTTTGTGTGTTTATAACGTTGAGACTTTATCAAATATGACGCCCTTGATGATTGATTATTTAATGGTAGGTGATGATTTCAAAAATATATAAGACTCGTGCTTGATTTATAACAGATGTGTGAATAAAATCATTTTGTTAAATTAGTAGGAGCAGTAATATAAATATATATAATTCAACAATGAGCACAGTTTTAAGTTTTCTATCATATTATTATGTGTTCAATCCAATAAGTATAAATAGATAACACAATAAATAATATTTTCAATGATTATAATTTTCGGCAGTCTATTGTGAAACATTCAAGACCGGTCCTTAGTATTTTGGGTTGGTTGTGTACACTTATCAGTAAGTGATAAAGCTGTCAAAAGGATGTCAGGTAGGTATTTTGCGTAGTAGTTCATAGAATAAATTTTTTTCTTTGATATAAAGAATTTTTTGTTTATCGGGTTTATCCAAATTTTCACATTGACCGGTAAAACTTTCAACACTAGGCAAGTAATATAATATTTATATAAAATTCAGATTATTCAAATATCTTTTGTACGTATATATTTGTTATTTTTTTTATTTCCGGTTTTGTTACGATTCTTGTGAATGGTCTTTTGTTTGATTTTAAAAACCATTATTAAAGATAAGTATCATTGTGTTTATACCGTTGTTGTATAATTTCAATGATGAGTAGTTGTTTTTGGGAATGATACACAGGTATCGGATTATCTTAATACAATTCGGAAAATTCCAAACAAGGGTTTTACTGTATTTTTTTTTTAGTTATGCTCGTTACAGAAATGAAATAAATTCAAGTTTTTTAAACACAAAAAAAAACTTACTTTACCATAACCATTACAATAAATATGTATGTTAACATTAATGTTCATTATTTCAGGTAATGCTGTTTTGGCTGACCTAAAAGCCAGAAATCGCTAAGAAATAAGCTGATTTGTAGCAAACATTTCAGTGAAAACTCCACAGCTGTAATTTTTAACCAATGAAAACGTGTTTTTTTGACAGATCATCATGGCAACGGATGAATTTTAGTGGAAATTTTTTCCTCGTGGGTACCCAACAGCGAATTATACTGGAAATTTTCTTGATAACACACAGTTCCTATCATAGCCCAAACGAATCGGATACTGGTTATAAAAAAAATAATTTACGAAAAACCAAAAAAAATTAGAACGTGAATAATGTGATGCGTTCCGAAGCAGCACCCTGTATATCAAAGTTTGCAAAAAACAATTTACGAATTTGAAAAAGTTTTAAAACTACAATAAATACCTAGTTTACTTAATTTGTTGGCCATTCGAATTTCCCACTAACAATTTGTACTTGTTTTGATGTTTTTGTGTATTAAGTAACTAAAGAAAGAAATCTTATCATCTTCAAGTGATAAATATGAAAATCGATAATTTTTAAACGATTGAATTGTTACTACTTGGATTTGTGTATGTTGTAGTAGCTGTCGTAGTGCACAAGGTATATATACAGGACCGCCCTACTTGTAGTTTCTGACCATTTTTTTAAACGCGCTGGACACTTATAATTATTATAATTTTTGAATCAGTAATTTTATAGAAAGTGTAGTTATTATTTACCTAACTTAATATTTTTGTTGGATATTTTCTAATGTAAGTAGGGAAAAACTTGACTTGAGGAGAATGAGTGATTTGTAAAGATTGATATATCTAATTAGAATTTAACTTTTAATTACTTACTGTGTACTTACATTCAATTGTTTATAATATAGATAATAAAACAAATCTAAATGTTGAAAATAACTATTTAGAAGACACTGGACGTGATGCCTGGATTTAATTGAACAATCACTATGGACCTGGTCCAAGTAGGTGGAACAACCGAGATGACGTACCTGGAATTAGATAGAAAAACACTCTGAGTATTAAATTTGCCATAAATAATGATTAATTATTGACTAACGATTAGTATAGTTGAAATCCCCAAAATTAATGAAAGTATTAATAATATACAAGGTGCATCTTATGTGTTTGAACTGTGATTATGCATATCAGTACTAAAGTAAAGTTAAAACTTCACTTGATCAAAAATAAATGCCTAATAGTAAATATTTAGGGTTATTAGGAAAGGTGCAAGGGGCGCAAACTCTCCCGAATGCATGTAAGGAATATGTGGCACAAACTTACCACAAACAATATTATAACTACTGTAAGTGGCACAAACTCTCCACAGTACAGCAAAATAATATTACACTGCAAGTGGCACAAACTCTCCACAGTACAGCAAAATAATAATACACTGCAAGTGGCACAAACTCTCCACAGTACCGCAAAATAATAATACACTGCAAGTGGCACAAACTCTCCACAGTACAGCAAAATAATAATACACTGCAAGTGGCACAAACTCTCCACAATACAGGGGGGGTGGAAGGAGATATGGGTGACGTGAGAAGTCACCCTGTATCAGGAATGGACAAACCGCAAGTGGCGCAAACTCTCCACAGTACAGTATAGGTATGTGAGTTAAACTGCAAGTGGCACAAACTCTCCACAGTACAGTAGGATTGGATGAATAGGAAATGCAACAACAAATTAATGTTCTTAATAACGTTGAATATCAAAGAACTTTAAACAAAGTTATTATTAAAAATAATTAGCAAATATATATACTCTTTGTGATAAAATATATTTTAAATTCAAATATCAAATAACAGGCAAATCTGAATTACTCTGTGAGATAGACTCACCTATTTAACTCCTGATATGCACCACAATACACACTATATTTTAATAGATTTATTTGGCTCAAGTGAACACTTTAGTTATTTTCTAGAAACTAAAACTCAAATCGTTCTGAATATTTTCTTTCCCCTTTCGTGGCCTCGAAGACTACGTGACATTATTGTACTTTACTTATCTGTTTCAGACAATTGGTTGTTTTGTCGAGAAATGGATTTCTGAAATATTAGGGTATACCCATGATTTAATTCATTTTACTTGGAACGAAAACTATTTTAAGAATAACAGGGTGAGAAAAAAAATTGTCTTACACTAATAAATTTATTTATCAAAACTTTACATGTTTTATTTTATTATCTAATACGTCAAATGCAATGACCTCACTTGGGAGGTATGTATGTATGTAAATTGGGGCGACATTCACTGAGACCTAAAAGATCTATTGTGTCCCCTTACTTCTACTTAGTTCCTGAGGAAAGTCTCAGAGACTAGTAGCTCCTTTAGTCCTATTTCCCGGAGGAATTTTAGGATATCTGCAGGCTTTAACTTAGGTAAATGTCCCTCTTCTATCCAGTAATCTCCAAGGTGTTGTGCCTTTGGATTCTGAATTGCTGTGCAGTTCGCAAGTATGTGGATGGAGGTTTCTTCTTCCATACCACAGAATCCACATTCTTCTTCCTCCACTATTTTGAGCTTTTTCAGGTGCCCATTCAGGCGACAATGTCACGATAGGATGCCTGTTAAAACTCTTAGTGCAGTTTTACTTTGACTTATGCATTCATTTGATCTCAACAGGTTGTAGTCACCCAGAAGAATCTTTGATTGTCTAAGTCCTACTAGATCTTTCCAATGGTCAGATCTTCTCTTTTCTTCGGCTTTGCCTATTTCTTCCAATATTACATTGGAGCTGATACCGCAAAAGGGTTCCGGCCCCCAAAAGGGTGTTCCAGTCCCCCTCTTTGCTAGTTCATCTGCTGTTTCATTTCCTTCTATCCCTGTGTGTCCTGGAATCCACAGTAAGGTGACTATATTGTTCTCGCCTAGTTCATTTAGTTTGCGTAGGCATTCCCACACCATTTTGGAACTGATAACACAAGAGCTCAGTGCTTTAATGGCTGCTTGACTATCCGACATTATGATAATCCTTTGCCTTCTATATCCTTTATCAATATTGAACTGGGCACACTTTCTTATGGCGTGAATTTCCGCTGGAAAGATACTCGGGGTTTTTCCCAAGCTTTCAGAGTGTTTGGTTCCTGGCCCGTACACTCCTATCCCAGTTCCTTTTTGCTTTTGAGCCATCTGTGTACCATTGAATGGCATTCTTTCCAAGTCTGGTAATGGTATTTGAATCCCATTCCTTCTTGTTGCTTAATTCCGTAACGAATTTCTTTGAAAAGTTATACTTTTTCATCATACCATCTTGTGGCATGTACCAGGTTTTCTGATTTCTAAGAAGTAAGGAGGTGGTTTTTTTTTAATGATTCCCTCTTTACTTAGTCTGTATCTTGTTCTTTCTGCAACACTTTCCACCACCATATGTAGTGGTGTGAGGTTGAGAATAACTTCCATGGCTGCCATTGGGCATGTTCTCATTGCTCCTGTAATGCACATACAGGCTAGTCTTTGAATTTTTGAGAGCTTTTCTCTCGTTGTCAATAGGCTAGTTCTACTACTCCACGCAATGGCTCCATAAGTGATAATTGGTCTCACTATGGCAGTGTACATCCAGCTCAGGATTTTTGGGTTGCACCCCCAATTTCTCCCTGCCAGATTCCTGCACACCATTAGAGCCATTTTTGCTTTGTATATAATCTCCTTTTCGTGTTTATTCCACAGGAGTTTACTGTCTAGAGTCAAACCTAGATACTTTAACTTCTTGTCTCCATTCAACCTCGCTCCCATCAAGTTTAATGGTTTTGAGGTTGAGCTTTCTTTTCTTAGTGAAGGCTGTTAAGATGGTTTTGGTGGGGTTGAAGTCCCACTTGCCTACACCAGCTATTTGTATAGTTCAGACCCTTTTGTACGATGTCACAAAGGGTATTTTCTAATTTTCCCCTGGCTGTTATGACAATATCATCAGCATATCCTTGGCAGGATATTCCGAGGTCAGTCAAACCACACAGGAGTTCGTCAACCGTCAGGCTCCACATTAATGGGGATGCTTCTCCTCCCTGTGGACATCCTCTGGTTGTACAGATGGAGACAATGTCTTTGCTCGTCCTCGTCTCTGCTACTCTGGTGGTGAGCAGTTCCGACATCCATTTGGATGTTGTAACAGGAGATCCTGTTTCTCTGCTCAAAATAATTCGTTTTGTTTAAATATTACCTATTTTAGTACCTCTCGAGCCATCTAACGGCAATGCCTAGGAAACGCATGTAATTACATTTAATTATAGTGTCGACGCACGTTAGATTCCTTACTTATGTTCTCATATCTTTTCTGAGAGGGCACTGTTAAAGATTTAAAACATCCGAAAATTGTCAGAAATGATGTGCGCAGCAAAGTTGGTTGGTGATTAGATGCCATTTTGAGACAAGCCTGACCGGCGTTCTCTTGATTGTCTTAAAAGAAAGACAATCATAATGTGAGTTGTGTCGAAGGAAATTCTAAGTAAGTCAATACCTTTTTATACATTACTAATGATTGTCGTGTATATATCTTTGAAATGTTTGTGGGATGACTCTGTCATTCTAAATTAATTGCTTTCGCGACAGCACTTGTTGCTTGTAGAAGCTTCTAAAAATTCCTCTGTATTTTTAGATTGCAACAACTCTACGTTATACGTTCTACGTTATACGTTCTACGTTATACGTTCTACGTTATACGTTCTACATTACACGTTCTACGTTATACGTTCTACATTATACGTTCTACATTATACGTTCTCCATTCTACATTCTACGTTCTACATTTTACCTTCTACATTCTACAATCAATCTGATTCAACTAGCAACTTGATTTGAAAATCAATTCAGGTTGAGTTTATACTTCCGACACTACGTTGTGCTCTCTTCTACAAGTATGGATCATATTATGTCCAGTACCTTATTTACCTAAAATTCGTTTCTCTTCTCCATTGGAGAATACGAAAACCATTTATAGATGCATAAGCCGATAGGTGTATTTTTAATATTTGATTAATCGTACCGTTGTAGAACCTTTAGCATTAAACTAATTTCCCTCGAATTCTTATTAATTTGTATATTACTGTACGACGGCCAAGGGCCATATTTGTAAAATAGTAGGGACCAAAGTCGACTTTAAGTAGGATATTCTTCATTAGATTTTTAAGTTACTTTCCCGATTTTTATTTCATGATCATCTACGTACCTATAAAAAATCATATTCTCTGTTTTTCGTCATTTGATCAGGGTAAATTATATTATTTCATTTTACAAATGACGTGGCGCTCAAACAATTTATATGCCAGACAAATTTTTATTATCTAAGTGTTATACAACATTTAGGCGAAAATTCACGACCCATTGTTTTACCTAGAGCTTAGTCGAAGGCATACAGTAAGTAACTTTAAAATTATCTTTTTTTACTTAGAGCTTATCTAGAAGTTACAAAATGGCGCCCAAAACGTGATTGTTGGGTACTTCGGATATTAAAGATTTGTTTGGACTATTATCTCAATTATTTACTTCGTATTTTTTGCATATTTCTTTCTCTTTCAGCAATTATTTGTGTTATAAATTTGTGACTTAAGGTATCTATCTTTTGGAATGTCTATATATAGGGTACGTTCAATAATTATTTCGCTTTCGGCCGCTATATTTTTGAATTTTGATTTATGTTTCTATATATCGGATGAATATCGAGGTTGTTAAAATTTTGTGCTTTTGATTTGACGATACCTACACTGTAAGAAAAATATTAGTTGGTTTACGAAAATAATTGATTTATCTTTACTTATTTTATCGAAAATTAGTTTGATCAAAGTTTAACATTTTGTAAATTTTACATACACTGTGAAAAAGTTTGTCGTTCCTACACTAAGAAATTTAATTGTTGAATTTTTTAAAAATTTTTTGCGATTTGACTTGTATTTTTTTAAATTTTTGAATTTAATAATGGCTAATTTTAACCTTTATCACTTACGTTCACATGAATTGGCTTATGAAATAACTATTCGAGATACCGATGTACCTGAATTAGTGGAAGACCGTAGACGTATACTTGTGGGTTTATTATCACAGGAACGCGGTGAACGGAGTTTTTCAGAACTAGATAATACCATAAAATTTGATGATGATTTAGAAGGAGTAAAAACTTCATTGTCTAATATTAAAATGCAAATTGAATCTATACCGGAAAAAATTGAAGACAAACTTTTGAATAGATTAACTTCCCGACTCATTCATTTAACTAAAAGAATTTCTAATTTAAATACAGAAACTGACGATGATATTAAAATTCAAAGGAAATTAAAAACTGAACTTTTATTGTTAGAAGCAAGTTTAGATGAAAAATCTTCTGGTTTACCTAGTAATGTAACAAATGTCTTACCTAATGTTTTATCGAATAATGTAGCTGGCAATGCAATTGCACTTCCGAGTTTCAAAAATACCGATGTTCATAAATGGAACATATTTTTTGATGGTCAAAATTCGCTTCACGAATTTCTTGAAAAAGTCGAAATGCTAAGAATTTCTCGTGGATTAACGGAACAAGAATTGTTTGTTAAAAGTTTCGAACTTTTTAGAGATTCTGCCTTAACGTGGTTCATGGCACAAAAAGATAAAGTAAATTCATGGTCACAACTTGTTATTAAATTAAAGGAAGATTTTTTACCTTGCAATTACGAGTTAGATTTAGAATCGGAAATTAATAATAGAATCCAGAAGTCAAATGAAAAGGCAACGATATTTATAGCTACTATGGAAAGTTTATTCAGTAGACTTGATAAAATACCGGATGAATTAACGAAAGTAAATAGAATCAGACGTAACTTATCTCCATTTTTCTTAGCTCAATTATCGCTTCAGTCACCTACAACGGTGGAAGAATTAGCAAAACTCTGTAAACAAATAGAGGATTCTCAAACTTGGGTAAACCGTTATAATGATAATGATTTTAGCAGCAATAGGAAATATCGTAACTTTGACAATACTCAATATTTCAGGAAACAAAATAACTCTAATATCGATAAGAAATTTTCTAATTTATCTTTTACCGAAAATAAGCAACAAAATAATGTTTCTATAGTATCGTCGATATCTTGTTGGAATTGTGGATTCCAAGGTCATTCTTATACCTCATGTCGTGCCGCTAAAAGTATTTTTTGTTACGGGTGTGGTCAAAAAGGTATCATCAAATCTAAATGTCGTCAATGTTTGTCAAAAAACGCGAATGCGACTGGTTCACGAAACCTGGCTACAGTATCCAGTCACGACAATGTACCGCAATTACAGCCAGAACAAAATACCGAAATTGTCTCCAAAAAGAAAAAAGACAGACAGTAACTTTCTCGACTTCTTCTGCGGAATGGCAAAATTATCTAATCTTTGTTAAAAATTTCTTAAAATTAATTTCAGAAAAATCTCGAGTCAGTAACGTTTCTAAAATTTTACCTTCAAAGTCAATGTCTCCCTCAGAGAATTTATCGATTTTAGCTCAAAAAGGTTCCTCGTTGCATTCTGTGGATAACACAAGATTACCTTTATTAAATGTTTGTCCAATCTTTGTGAAAAAATATAATGATAATAGACTTTACCTAAACATAAAAATTTATGATGTAGAAATTTTAGCTATGGTTGATACAGGCAGTAACGCGTGTGTTCTTGGCAGTGCAGGTTTGCAATTTTTAAGTAAATTAAAAATAAATATTTTGTATGATGAAACTTTAGCTGTCACTACTGCAGATGGTACCTTACAATCTAGCTTAGGTTATATCTATGTCCCGATAACTTTAAATAACTTGACAAAGAAATTAAAAATTTTAGTAATACCTTCAATATCGCATTCCTTGATTATCGGTATGGATTTTTTAAAACTTTTTAAAATTGACGTAAATTTTCAAACATTATCTTATTCGATGTTATCTTCCCTTTGTGTCATTAACACAATTCAACCTTTATCGACATTATCTTCTGAACAAAAGTCTCAACTTGAGAATACCGTTCAACTTTTCTCTAAAATTGGTCCCAAAGATTCTCTTGGTCTCACTCATTTAATTAAACATGATATCGTTACCGGGGATTCAAAACCCATTTGTCAACGACAATATCCCTTAAGTCCCACTATGCTGGCACACCTTAAAAAAGAGGTCGATGAACTTCTTCGTTTGAAGGTAATTCAGCCTTCTAACTCTCCCTATTGTTCACCTATGTGGTTGGTCCCGAAAAAATAAAAAGGTGAATATCGAGCTGTTTTCGATGGTCGAAAACTAAATTCCGTTACCTTGTCTGATACCTACCCTATGCATTTAGTTGACTCAATTCTAAATAAATTGAGGGATGCAAAATATCTTACCTCTATTGATTTACGAAAAGCTTTTCTTCAAGTTCCCTTGACGGAGTCGTCAAAACCCAAAACTGCCTTTTCTGTTTTTGGTCTTGGAAGCTTTGAGTATACTCGTATGCCTTTTGGACTCAAAAATGCTCCCAGAACTTTAGCCAGATTGATGGATCACATCATAGACCCTACCTTACTCCCTTATTGTTTTTGTTACCTTGATGACATAATTGTCGCAACCCCAACTTTCGAAACCCATATCGAAATTCTTGAAAAATTATACCTCAAATTAAAAGAAGCTGGTTTAACTGTAAATATGGAAAAATGTAATTTCTGTAGAGATTCCCTAAAATACCTTGGTTTCATTATCGATCAAGACGGCCTTCGCACAGACCCCAGCAAGGTTGAGTCTATCTTAAGTTATCCCGTCCCTAAAACCACTACAGAAATCAAACGACTTGTCGGACTGATTGGTTGGTATCGCAGATTTCTTAAAAATTTCTCTTCCGTTTGTTCCCCTGTCACAGATCTTCTTAAAGGTAAAAAGAAAGGTCAACCTATTGTTTGGACTCCCGAAGCTGACAAAGCATTTTCTGAAATAAAATCCCTTTTAACTTCAAGTGCCGTTTTAGCTAATCCCGACTATTCTCGATGTTTCATCATCCAAACGGATGCTAGTGATACTGGACTTGGTGCGATTTTGTATCAAGAACACGATGGTATAGATCATCCGATAGCTTATGCTAGTCGTTGTCTCACTACAGCCGAAAGAAAAATGTCAACTACAGAGAAAGAACTCTTAGGTGTCATTTTCGGAGTCGAAAAATTTAGAGGATATGTCGAAGGCACTACTTTTACTCTGGAAACAGATCATTCGTCCCTACAATATCTATATAAATTATCCAATCCCAGTGGTCGCTTAGCTCGTTTAGCTTTACGTTTATCTCAATTTGACTTCACGATAAAACACAGAAAAGGTTCGACTATAGTCGTAAGTGATGCCCTTTCTCGTGTAGCATCTGATGTTTCGATTATCGATATCTCTTCTCTTAAACCCGATAAATGGTACCGTTCGATGCTTGAAAAAGTACAACAAAATCCCGATAAATTCCCTACATTTAAGGTTGAAAATAATGTCCTTTACAAACATGTCTTCTCTCAAATTCCTATTGAAAGTAATACTAGCAATTGGAAAATTGTCGTACCTTCTGCAAATCGCTTAACGATTTTAAAACAATGTCATGATGAACCTACTAGTGGTCACTTAGGTGTTTCCAAAACCTTTTATCGTATCTCTGAATTATATTATTGGCCTAGATTACGACAAGATGTTTGCCGTTATGTCAAAAGATGTAGTATCTGTGCTTCATGCAAAAGTAGTAATTTACCGAAAGCTGGTCTTATGGGACAATATAAAAATATCGATTTCCCCTTTCAGTGGATATCTGCCGACATTATTGGACCATATCCGAGGTCAAAGTTAGGTAACAAATATGCTTTAAATGTCACTGATTGGTTTACGAAATTTTGTCTCGTACATCCCATGTCTCAAGCTACTTCCTCTAGTATCGTTAAATTTATCGAAAATCAAGTATTTTTAATTTTTGGTGTACCTATGGTCATGAGTGTTGATAATGGTTCCCAGTTTATCAGTAATGAGTTTAAAAATCTCATGAAAAAATACAAGGTTCAGAAAACGTTCTATAACCCTTCGTACCATCCTCAGGTAAATCATACCGAACGTACAAACAAAGTTATAGTTACCGCTCTCCGTTGTTATATTCATGATAATCATAAAAATTGGGATCAATACATTCACCAAGTTGCTCAAGCCATTAGAACTGCACAACATGACGTGACAAAACACACTCCAGCTTTTCTAAATTTTGGTCAAATAATACCTATGTCAGGTGATCAATATGGTAAAATTGATCCAAATTCCGATAATACCTTTACCGTTAACGATACTACTCACAGAGTAGAAGATATCGAAACTTTACCTAAATTATTTGTTGATATAAGAAAAAAGTTGAAGGATGCATATGACAGAAATGCAAAATATTACAATTTGAGAAAACGCTCTGTTGAATATCATGTAGGTGATAGACTCTGGAAAAGGAATTTTGTGTTATCTAAAAAATGTAATGACTTTGCTTCTAAATTTGCTCCTAAATACATACCGTGTATCGTTAATAAAGTTTTATCTAACCTTGTCTACAACTTAAAAGACATGGATGGTAACGATCTTGGAAATTTTCATGTATCTGATTTGAAACGAGATTTTACTGATTTTGATGATAATTTACCTAACAATGTTGACGATGACGAAATCGACCAACGTATCTTACGTAATAGACTACCTATCGCAATATCTGATGATGATTCTAGTGATGACGAATAACCTTTCCTTTTACCGTTCGTTCCTCTTTACCTTTGTATGTCGTACCTTGTTACTTTTAAAGTTATGAGAATATAACTCCAGATAATGTGCTTCTTCTTGATAGAGACGTTGTGTTTCGATAGTACAATATCATTAAACATTAAATAATTAAATAAAACAAATAAATTAATAAACCAATTAAAAAAAAATCAATGATCATTGTTCTGGTGAATACTCGTTTGAAGTTTTGGACTGGTGATAGTGAACAATATTCTCCGAGCGTAGATCCGAATCGAATATTTTGGTTTCGAATTAGGCAACATCCCTTAGAATGGTTCATTGTTACTCACGCCGAAGTCGCTTCATTCGTTTATTTACTCGGAGTAATAATAAATACAAACAATAAAATGTAAACATAAATAAATAAAACATAAACAATTAAAACTAAATAAACTTCTAAAAAACAAAATAAAATAAACAAAAACTATTGTGCGATCGAGCATTGCTGATCTGTAGAGAAGTATGCATATATGTCCTTCTGTATCCCTAACGAAACTATAATACCTTTGTTATACCTTATCTACCTAAGTAGTTATTTACCGATTATCTTACCTTTCTTATCTTAAAGATACCTTACCTTACCGTATACCTTACCTTTTCTCTTAATTTGCCGTGGCCTATCATTGAATATTTTCAAAGTACCTGTACATTGCCTCAGGGTGTCGTTTTTGCGTTATATATCTACCGTACCGTTTACCTACCTTTTATCGTATCTGGTGATAAATCACGAGAAGAATATATTTTGTTTTGTTACAAATTCTATACATGTGAACAATCGATTCCTTTGGAATATATCTTTACGATAACTTATTTTGTTTAGTGTATAAATTTGGATCTTATTTCAAAAGTTTGGATCTGATTTTCAAGGTGAAAATATATCTTTTGAATTTTCTGTGACAAAATATACTTTTCCTGCTTATCTTGTACCGATATCTATCTCATTTTTACCATATACACACACTATGAATAGTGTATGTTTACCTTGATCTTGCTAACAAACTCTGTGATGGGTGTTGTTATATCTTACAGTCATACAAGAATGTATGTACTTATCTTATCTTACCTGATGTCTAACGCAATATCTTATCTTTATGTATACACTGAGAAAAGTGTCTACATAATTTATCGTATCTTTTATGTTTCAAGGTTATTTTGGAAATATTAAACTACCCTTCCTATATCGTTATCTGCCTACATTACGTTACGTATAGTCGTTACTTAGTAATCATATATCTTTACTCATACCTTTTCGCGTTTTCTTTATATCGTCTCGTTACATTACCGAATGCTACCTTTATTACCTTACCTTATAGACATGTTACATGTTCTTGTTGTTGTAGTTTATCTTCAATTACCGATTTTGACGTTCTTGGGTTTTTTTCCTGGTATTTTTCCCCTCGTAAGAAAATAAAAATATACTTCCATATCTGCAATAGCATTCCCATGACGGAATTTTTGGAGGTCTTTCACTTTCCCTGCAAAAGAAAGTTACCGCGTATCTTTGATTTTTTGTTAAGGGCTGAGGTCGCATTGGGCGCGATCCTAGTTGTTCTGTCACCCTTAGGGTAAAATTGTCGAATCTATTGTCGTATGATGCGTGAAGCAGTGTCGACGGACACGCCGTATGGGAACCGTCACATAGGCACTAGGCGGATGTAGTATACGGGATGGAGGAGATAAGACAGTACAGCATTGGGGCGCGGTGCTGCGATTTCAGAGATCCAGTCATTTGTACCTTTAGGATTAAACTCCTTTTTACCTAGTTATAAGTTAGTTTTAAGGCCCATATTTTTTCTTTTCTTATCGTATCCTACCTTATCTTATTTCTTAATTTTTTCACTTACTCATATCGTATATTTCTAGAAAAGTTTCTTTTCTTTACTGGTTTGGTTGAGAATTATTGCTGGATCATAAATACTAGAAAGTAAGCCACGACGCGAACGAACATCTCTAGCGAGGCCTTTCACAGTGTGTTGTTGTTCCAATGATCATTCACAGCAATCGCCTTCGTATCTTTATCTTATGTCTCCAATCATTTAGCTCTCTTATAGTGCCTGAACATATTATCTCCCTTATCATTTTCTAATTACATTTAATACTTTAGAGTTATTGTTTTATTTTTCTGATGATTTAGAGGTTTGGAAAATCTTCATGGAAAAGCTCCCAAGTGCTAGGTGGACGCACGATAGGCAACCTTCCAGGTGTGATTGACCTTTTCCAATGATCATTAGAGTATCTTTGTCTTATATAGTTTTAGTTCTTTACTCTTCGAAGAGAGGGGGAGAATGTGCTTAGCACATGTTGCTTCAAAACATTTTTTCTTATCTATACTATACCTTTATTATTCCTTTACATTTACCTTTACTGTGACATACTTAAATAACGTTAACTTTTGCCTACTGTTAATAATGATGATGTCAGTTACAAAATACCGTGTAGAATACCTTTTGTTTACGCTCCTTGCTTATGTTATATCTTTTCGCTGATACCTATACCGTTATTATTTTTGTAATTGTCTAATCTGATTTCTCTTTTAGCTAGTATATAAGTTAATGGTTACGTATGTATTTACTAATCTACTATGTCTCTCTTTTAGCTAATCTATAAGATATGTTGTATATATTTATATATTTTTTGTATATTTTGTATATTTGAGTATTTTAATGAAAAAGGTTCTTCATAAAGAAAATTTCTTCCAAATTTTCGGAAAATTTCTTCCAAATTTTCGGAAAATTTCTTCCAAATTTTCGAAAATTTCTTCAAAAAATTTTTACCGAGGAGAGGGAATGTAACAGGAGATCCTGTTTCTCTGCTCAAAATAATTCGTTTTGTTTATATATTACCTATTTTAGTACCTCTCGAGCCATCTAACGGCAATGCCTAGGAAACGCATGTAATTACATTTAATTATAGTGTCGACGCACGTTAGATTCCTTACTTATGTTCTCATATCTTTTCTGAGAGGGCACTGTTAAAGATTTAAAACATCCGAAAATTGTCAGAAATGATGTGCGCAGCAAAGTTGGTTGGTGATTAGATGCCATTTTGAGACAAGCCTGACCGGCGTTCTCTTGATTGTCTTAAAAGAAAGACAATCATAATGTGAGTTGTGTCGAAGGAAATTCTAAGTAAGTCAATACCTTTTTATACATTACTAATGATTGTCGTGTATATATCTTTGAAATGTTTGTGGGATGACTCTGTCATTCTAAATTAATTGCTTTCGCGACAGCACTTGTTGCTTGTAGAAGCTTCTAAAAATTCCTCTGTATTTTTAGATTGCAACAACTCTACGTTATACGTTCTACGTTATACGTTCTACGTTATACGTTCTACATTACACGTTCTACGTTATACGTTCTACATTATACGTTCTACATTATACGTTCTCCATTCTACATTCTACGTTCTACATTTTACCTTCTACATTCTACAATCAATCTGATTCAACTAGCAACTTGATTTGAAAATCAATTCAGGTTGAGTTTATACTTCCGACACTACGTTGTGCTCTCTTCTACAAGTATGGATCATATTATGTCCAGTACCTTATTTACCTAAAATTCGTTTCTCTTCTCCATTGGAGAATACGAAAACCATTTATAGATGCATAAGCCGATAGGTGTATTTTTAATATTTGATTAATCGTACCGTTGTAGAACCTTTAGCATTAAACTAATTTCCCTCGAATTCTTATTAATTTGTATATTACTGTACGACGGCCAAGGGCCATATTTGTAAAATAGTAGGGACCAAAGTCGACTTTAAGTAGGATATTCTTCATTAGATTTTTAAGTTACTTTCCCGATTTTTATTTCATGATCATCTACGTACCTATAAAAAACCATATACTCTGTTTTTCGTCATTTGATCAGGGTAAATTATATTATTTCATTTTACAAATGACGTGGCGCTCAAACAATTTATATGCCAGACAAATTTTTATTATCTAAGTGTTATACAACATTTAGGCGAAAATTCACGACCCATTGTTTTACCTAGAGCTTAGTCGAAGGCATACAGTAAGTAACTTTAAAATTATCTTTTTTTACTTAGAGCTTATCTAGAAGTTACAATGTTCTGCTGTCTACACCTCTTCTATTTAATGCTCTTTTGACAGCCTCATGAGGAGTATTGTCAAAAGCTCCTTCTATATCCAAAAAGGCGCATACTTGGGAGGTAAGTAGGGGAGACCGGGGCTACAATTAACAATAAATATATTTTTGGTTGTAGCTTAGAAATTATTCAACATTAAGACTTGATTTTTAGGATACACGATGCTTTAATCATTCAAGTATTATGTAATTATCTCAAAACAAACATAATAGAAACTATGCCATAGATAGAAAGATTTTTCTTAAAAAAGGCAGTTGTTGATTGTTACCTCACGTTTGGGGTTAGAATGAACAGGTCTGGGGTAGGTATTAACATGAGATATCACCTTTGATACATCCTCCTTGGGCCCAGTCCTTGCAAGAGATACATTGGATCCGTTCAACACTGATGTATCTTCAATATAGGAGGCACCGCAAATGATACAAAAATAGTCATCGTCACCATTAAAGCTATTGCTTTCATTAAATATCCTTTTCTTCACTTTTCCTACTTTTTCGTCTTTATTTATATTTCCTTTATCCTTTCCTTCACCCTTTTCCTTGAAGAAATGGTCTGCTATACAGATGGCTTATTAACCGAGGAAGGTGTAGGAGCAAAAATATATATAGCCAAGCCAAAGATAAGTGTCTCACTGAGCTTAGGTAAACATGTGACGATATTCCAGGCAGAAGTTGCAGCAATACAGCACTGTGCAGGGGAGCTATTAAGGCAAGAGTTTGAGGAAAAGACCATTGCCATATACTCCGACAGCCAGGCGGCTATCAAAGCAATCAGCTCCATGCAGATAAATTCCAAACTTGTTTGGGACTGCTTGGAGACGCTACAAGAGCTGGGCAGTCGTAAGAGACTGTCCGTAGCCTGAGAACCAGGCCACTCAGATCACAAGGGCAATGAAGAGAGGCTCACCAGCCCGAGAAGGGGCACGTTGTGCTCCCATTGGCCCAGAACCTTTCTGTGGCATAGCGAAAGCGCTGCGAAAAACAAATAGCAGCACTTGGATAAAAAATCAGTCTCGAGAATGGTGGAACAAGGCGCCAAGAATGAGGCGGGCCAAAGAGTTCATCAAGGAACCCTCGCCAAAATTCACGGAGTATCTACTGAGCCAGAATAGGAAAACAATCAGGATCCTGGTTGGACTCCTGACAGGGCATTGTAGACTTAACAAACACATGAATAACTTCGGAATGGCAGAAACAACGATATGTAGGTTTTTCCAAGAAGATGAGGAATCCCCAGTACACATACTGTGCTACTGCGAAGGCCTGACTAGCCTGAGGTTTTCAACGATAGGGGATTAGAATACGGCTAACAGCTAAATGCCAGTTTTTTAACACTGTATACTCTCTTCAATCATTTTCCTTGCCCTTCTCGATAAATTACGAGAGCTTTTTCAACTTACGCAGCCATTTTTTCAACACTGTATACATTCTTCAATAATTTTTCTTGCCCTTCTCGATAAATTACTAGAGCTTCTGTGTACCTGAATACTCTCTATTTTTGCAAATCACTAAATTATATCACCGTACAGTAACTAACGACAAAGTAAATTTACTTCGTCGATTCAGTGGTTACCGAAAATTTCCTTACCCCGCCTATCGTCTGCTGAGTTCTGGCGAGTTTAAATCGAGAAAGTGGGAAGTACAGGGGTTGCGCGGCGATAACAGGGAGTACGGCGCCAGAGAGACGATGTACCATAAATTTCAAACGTTCCGACGCAAGTGAATCTACTTGTCGTTAGTTGGTGTACGGTGATTATATGGTCCCACTTGCTAATGATACGATAATCCCACTTTCGGGTAGTTTCAGATAGTTTTGCGGAATTCGACCCTAGCCAGATTTTTCTATTCAGAGCAAAAATCCGTGATTCACACTCACACTAACCGACCTCCGACCTGTTAAACCCTCCAATGCTAAAAAATTAGCATCTACCTTTAGAATAATAAGCCGCAAATAGATCGACGAGGGCATTTCTTCATGAAAGGCCATATTGCACAATTTCAGAATTCTACAATGTCATTAATTTAATTATTAGTACGATATTATATTGTATTATGATATATTTAGTAAATTTCATCTCATTATTTTTAATGTATTAGTATAGTTAGCACTTTTTTGAAGTTATTGTTTTTGATTTTATGTATAAAATCAACTATAATAGTCCCTACATATCAATACAGTAATAAAGCGAAACAAAATCAAAAATATTTTTACCAGAATGGAAAGCGTAAAATGAATTAATTTTCAACTGAAAGCTCAAAAAAAGCATACAAAATAGCCGAGACTTATTTTTTCGTCTCCTTAAGAGATCATCAAAATACGAATTTTTAAAAAAATATCCCTTGAATTAATTTACATTCACGAACGAAGTTCAGTAATCGCAAATTTACATTATTTCAGTCACCCAATGAAAGTATATATTTTATGTACCTTTTTTGTACGAGGATTCTTCTTTTCATCCCATATTTTGCTAGTGCTACACAAACTCATTGCATAAAAATCACTATTTTAAACACTGAAATTGGTGACAAATAATGGTAGTGAGATTAAGTTTATTTTCGAATCAAGATGAATACCTGCTATAACATTGTTATGAAAATAATATTTCAAAATACGAAAATACGCGCTATTTATCTATTATAGATTCCCATCAAATAGGTAATTTGTGTCACTTTCGTAATAAAAAGTAAAATCGGCAACAATGTATCGTCAGCCTTGGTCATCATTTATTGTTCGGAATTCGACGATAAAGAAAACTTCACATTTAGTAGGGAACTTTTCAAAAATAATTCAGTTATTGAAAATAGTGCAGTTTATTTCAGAGGGCAGTAAGTTACGGGTCATTTTTATGAAGAACGAGCGTAAAAGTAACTAGATGGCGTGCAAAATTGCCTCAAACGGTTTTAACATTGTTAAGGTACGTTTACATTCACTTCCAATTTAAATTGGAAGTGAAAATTTGGAGCTTGACAAATGACAAACTCTATTGTCGTTTATTTTGAAATTTATTTTCAAGGTCACGCTCACTTTCAAATCAAATTGGTGCAAGCAGCTTGACATGGTCAAGAAAAAATTCGTAAAATTCATAAATTTGACATTTAAAGGTTAGTTTTGTTTTGTTGTAGTGTAGGTTCTTGTGTTCTTTCAAGATTTATAAGATTTCAAAGAAAAAAATATGTTAAGTGAATGTGAAGATTCAGATTACTGTGAAGTAATAAATACACCAAACTGGTGTCGTTTTAAATAAATGTCTTTTACCCAAACTCGTCTATTGCGGATGAAATTTTTTGAATTTTTCTTTTTTCTAAATCTAAATCGCATAACACCAATTACAGCACTAAGAGCCCCTAATATACAAACTTTAAAAGTATCTCTAGTATCCATTTTTACAAAACTTTAAAAATAATTATATTTTTATTTTGTTTACATTTTCATTGATAGGTAACCTAAAAAACAATTCAATTTTCAATGTAAACGGTCAATCATTTAGCTGTCAAAAATTTCCAATTGCAATTCAAATTGGAAGTGAATGTAAACGTACCTTTACTGTTTTACTATGCCTATCTTTATACAATGGTTTTACATACCTCCATCTTGCAGTGGATTATAGTGACTATATACAAGACAGTGGCGACAATGCAACTAAACCCCGCCCCTTCCGCCATATTGAGGCAAATTTGATTATCAAATGCATATAATTTAAATGGAAATCTATGATAAAAGTAACAATTTGGAACATAAATACATAAAAATATACATTATGTCTCTTGGATTTTGATAGGAAATGGGTATCTTTAAATAAAACACACAATTTTTATTTTTTAACCTAATTATATTTAGTATAAGGAAAAATAAGGATACAGCAAAATAATAAATATAAATTGCTTGTAAAGTATAATGAAAAAAATTATATTGCTATAGGTACAACTATTATTTGAATTTAATGTTTGGACCCTTACTTTGTGGAACCTATTCATATTACCTACTTTTTTAAATGAAACTAAGTGTTTCTAATTAATTCCACTATTTAATGAAAAAATTATGAAAACTCTTAAGATATTGATAATTAATAATATCGAAACAATTATCAATATCTTAGTTTTCATAATTTTTTCATTAAATAGCGGAATTAATTAGAAACACTTAGTTTCATTTGAAAAAGTAACAACTGTCATTATCTTCAAATATAGATAACCACAGATTCAGTTAATTATCAAATAAAATCTATAAATAACAAATTCAACAACAGAAATATAACATATATATTACTCGATCGGTTCCCAAATTACATTTGCATCGTCAGGATATAAACTATAAAAATTGATATAAATATAATTTCTGATGTGTAATTTGTTTTTTATTGATTTTATTTGATAATTCTGGAAAGCTTTTTTTTATTTCATAACAATGATACCTGCTAATGACTTACTACTGTATTTTTTTGAGGCGGATTTAAATTTTTTATAACTAATTTTCAACCTGAAAACAGTGAATCTTTTAATTATTTTGCTTTTAAGTTGGTGACAATTTGGTAAATTGAAATGTATTTTCGACATTTCCTTTATAAAAAATTCTTTAATGTCTATATTCTGGGGTGAAACAATATCTAAATATTTTAAGAAAACACATCATTTCTAAAAAATAATAAAAAACCTCTTCAGTAACAAAAAAAAGCGATTGTTCTTTAAACCTTTTGATTAAGGAGAGTTTTGAAAACTTCTTATATATTGGTTTTTTTGAACCTGCTGCACCTACACAAGCAACACAAGTTTTTGAAGTTTTCACAATACTTTTTAAAATATATCCTGAAATATTATATAATGAATTTAGTTCGCTGAAATTTAAATTGTATGAGGGAGTCTTTAATTCACTTGGAAGCTTTACTTCATCATACACTGTATTTAGGGCCTTAAGAGAATCCAAAAATCCCCCAAGAAACTCCCGTTCATCTTCTTCGTAACTACTGGTACTTCCGCTTTTTAAATACTGTGATACAGATTTTAATTTCAAGTTATTTTTAACTTGTACCGCATTCGGTACTATTTGTTTGCTTCGCTACACACTAAATAAATTTTCAAGGCAGTCTTGAGAAAATCGGCTAGTTAAAATAAATTGATAATTTTGTTCTTCCAATAATTCTGACTGTAGTTCTAACATTGATTGTGTTGAGATTAGAACACCCGTTTGTGAAGGTTTCCAAATTTTTTTATAGCCAACCAATATATCTGAGAATAAACTTATAAATCCTTCTAAAAATGATATTGTTTCTTTATAAATGTCAATATTAAATTTGCTTAGAGCACAAGAAGGATGTCTGGAAGTCATTAAATAAAACCATTTTTCTACTTGGTCAATAAACCATGCCGTTGTTAAATATTCTGGTTTATTGAGTTGTTCAGCCAAAAATTTGAGAGCGCTACTAACTGAGTGACTAACAACATTAGTTGAAGTTGACACTTTCATTTGAGAAAAATGTATCGGAAGGAGATCTTCTTCTGAGAGTTTCGGTGCAAGTTTAAAAAAATGATCTTTCTGGTGATTTAATATGTCTCAGATATGACTGGACATTACCATGTTAGAGGGTAGTCCATACTTTAGAACAATATTATTTGGTAACTGGATGATTTTATTTGTCACTAACATAGATTTAATATATTTAAATAGGTGAGGAACATCTGCAAAGACATATACATTTTTATCATTATTTAATGGGTGCAGAATCTTGCATTTTATAGGACTGTACTTTCCAGCTTTAATATCTCAAGCTTTCCACAAAGCTTGATTGCAAGGACCCATGTCTGATGTAATACTTAAAATATTCAAATTAAGCTGTTCAGCTTTTTTAAATATATTTATTATTATATTCTTCATGACAGCTCCGTTGACAGAGTCACTGGTGAAGTAATAGGCCACAACCTGTTTCCAACGTCCTGTAATACCTCCCAGCATAAACACTAAGATGTGTGTCGCCAAGCCTGAATGTTCAGGGAGTGTAACATCACCAAAATATTTATTCAAGGAGGTATCATATGTTTTTCCTGGAGTGATTGCCATTGCATCCAAAACCAAGACACAATCCTTTTCATGAGTTGAAAATTGCTCCACTTTCAATTCTAAAAATGAAAACACCTCATTTAGAATACCTGAATCAAACTTCAAGTTCTGGAGTTTTCTCTGCAAAGTTCTGGTTGATGGGAGAGGGTATCCTTGTTTTATTAGTTCAGTATATCCACTACTACCACAACTAAATTTTAATTTTAAAGAACTGGTAACAGTGTTGTTGGTCCACTTCATTAGTTTTGTTGTTTTTCCTTTTTTTTTCTTTTTTAAAGCTTCTATTTGATCTTCGTTGAATATTTGCTTTAGTAGTTCACAGTCCAAAGAATTGGGAGTTTTTTCTCTTTTTTTTATTAGCTTTTTTCGTGTGGCTCTTACAGTTTTTTTGTAACGATAAGCTCTACGTTTTTCTCTTTCATACAACTTCTTGTACCTGTTTAATTTAAGCTGTAACTGAGCTATTTCACTCATTGGATCAATTTCTGATATTAACGGTGAGGGAGCTGTACATAAACTGTCTTCACTCAAACTGCTTTTAGATATTGACAATTGTTGACCTGGTTCTACATCCAAAGCTAAATTTGAAGTAGATGGTTCTGGTAATTCCTCTGGCATAGTCTCATCTAGAGCTAAATTTTCACCTAGAACAAATTATTAAACTATAATGGCAGCAAAACATATTTAATAGGGCAAAAACTAAGAGTTTTTTCATTATTATGTGGGGATATGTTGTAATTACCAACAGATATCTACTTACCCGACAAAGTTTTAGGTTTTTTTGGAGAATAAAATTTCCTTGGAACTGGGGATTTCCTTTTAGATTTTGGGTTCACAAAGGAAAATATTGTAGGAACAGCATTTAACTTTAAAATTTTCTTGCCATCTACACGAGGTTTCTCCCACATTTCAGGAGCAAAATGAATCTTAAACAAAATCTTATATTAAATTTTATCTCAATAATGACTAACAATAATTTTAAATCATGCAGATATAACAATTAGAAGTCGAAAAGCAAAGGCTTCTAAGTACCTACCTCACATAAACACGAATAATCTGTTGGAGTCCACTTATCTCTTCTAATTTTAATAAGCCATTCTTTTCTTCTAGATGGATCTCTAGGAAAACGTTTCATGAGAAACCCTTTTTTAGCAGAATTACTGCAATCTACTACAGCACAGCCCGGCATTTTCAATGTTATTATCTAGAAAAAAATCAAAACTTGATGAATATTATACAATTTCTAAGGTTAAAAAGTAGGAATTATAAACTTTACGTTCGAGTTCAGTTCGTAGTTGGCAGTTGGTAGTTCAGTTCAGTTGAAGTTAAACTAAAGGAATCCCACAATTACGTTTATAAAGTCAGTCCGCGTTCAGTTCGCAGTTTCCATTACGCCCGTTACGCTGCGTCCGCGTTCGAGATGGCCAAGATTTAAGTTCGCAGTTGGCAGTTCAGGTATAAACCAATCAAAATGAAAGTTATGCACCACGTGAGAAACGTCATTGTCAACTGTTGACTTTACTCTTCACTTCTAAAATGGTTTTTCTTTGTTTTGTTTAGGTTTGTTCACGGACTCCGTGGGTGTTTTTTTCAATATTGTTTTTTTACTGAAAAAAATGTCTGTTACTCTATGAAAATTGTCAAAATAATTTTCAACCAATCAAATCCCTAACTGCCAACTGAAAGTTTGAGGTTTATAAATGCAACAATTTACCAACTGCAGAATGGAAACGACGCGAACGTCGCCAACTGCGGACTGAACGCGAACGTAAAGTTTATAATTCCGCCTTGGCAAGCTAGCTTACCAAATTTCACGAGTTTTCCGATTCGAAATAAAATTATTTATAGGTAAGTCTTTCAATTGTCTAAAGGCAAAACACCTCTTTTTCACTGAATATTCACCAAAAAAGCACAAAACCAATAATTATAATCACAAATATAACAAGCACTATAAGAAACTTCGTATAAATCAAAAGTAAACAAAGACATTTTTGCCTCAATATGGATGCCAAACTGTCAGCCAATCAAAAACGGGTTACCCTACTGTCGCCACTGTCTTGTATATAGTCACTGTACAGTGGATCGTTTTGAGGTGCGATCTAGCGGTGCGTGTCGAAAGGAGTATTCACACAGCCTATGTTTACATTAACATCAATAAGATAACCATAAATAAATTTCCACAGGCTGGTTTTTCACAGGAACAATGAAATAACTATTTTATAATTGAAAAATGGTAAAATTGACAATATTAAGTGAGTGAAATGTAGATGGCTGCAGACTAATTACATTTCTGGTTAACTACTTTTCTACCTCATACCTACTTTCGACGCATGCCGCTAGATCGCACCAAGATAGATCCACCGCAGTATGGAGGTATGTATATCTTCAACATCTAAAAAATCTTCTGATCAACTGCCACCGTCGGTTATTATGAGAGGATCGATATCGGAAGCGTTTACAAATTTTCCAACACAAATTTCAGCTAATGTGACATGATCTTTACAAATAGCGTTAATTTATTAAGTGGTGCTGCTAATTCCACAAAATTTTTAACAAAACGGCGATAATAATTTAGGAATGCAATAAACCTTTATACTGCGTCAGCATTTGTAGGTACCGGATATTTGTTTATAATCTCGTATATCGATTTGTCGGGTAAAATTCCGTCACTTGTAATAGTATGACCTAAGATTACCTTTGGTATGACCTAGATAAGTGACATTGTCAAAGTGTAATCTTTGACATTGTTTTGAAAGGATTTACATTTGTTTGGGTTAGTTGAAGGCAATATTTTCTGCATATACCTCGAAAATATTTTTTAATTTACTAAGGTGATGGTTTTTTGAACAGCCTATGACAATTAGGTCATCCATATAGAGGAAATCTTTTTCTGGGGTTATTCCCGAAAATTCTATACTCATCATACGAGCAAACGAATTAGGAGAGACTTTTAAGCCAAAAGGTAATCTGGTAAATTTAAATGATCTAGAGCTAGTGCTAAATGAAGTGATGTCTCTCGATTCTTCATGAATTGGAATTTGATGACAACCCTCCTTTAAGTCCAAAGTGCTGAAATATTTGGTTGTTCCTAACTGGTCTAGGATATCATCTATCCTTGGTAGAGGAAACTTATCTGCCACTAATTTTTTATTGAGCAGCCTATAATCTACCACTAGACGCCATTTTTTATCTCCGTTATTGGATTTTTTAGTTACTAATAGGATTATTGACTCAGTTAACATTTTTGATACCTACTTGTTTATTTACTTCGGAAATTTGCGAGTGTGGCAATCTACTTATAGTTTTTTACATAAACTGGACTTTGGTCAGTTAATTTAAATTGTTGTTTATAAAAGTTATTAGTTGTCAGCTTATCATTCTCTAAACAAAAAATGTCGTTATATTCATGACATAGATTTATAGTGTCCGCCTTTGCAAATTCGCAATGCTCGTCCTTTAATAATGATATTTTACGTTGTTCATCTGTATAATTTTTTGACACGTGCAATATATTGAAATTTCCTAATTTTTTAGTTTATATTTTAGGGTCTTTTATTGTCACATGTTCCAATGTTGTGTTTAAGATTTTGACAAACGGACTGTTTGGAGAGGAAATACTGCCAGCTAAAAAACTCCGGGAGCTAATTCTTGATTTAAGATGACTACGGTAGATTTTAGATCTCGTAGTCGTTATACTTCTCTTATGACTTCGCAACGAGGAGGTATGATAAGAGTGTCATCATGGAGGCTATTAACAATTGGCAGAATTACGCGGTTGTTGTGAATTTGTATGGAGATAGTCCAATCAGAGTAATTTAATTTACATTTATGTTTAGTGATGAAGTCTCTTCCCAATATACCATCTACATGGATCGGAAAATCGTTTTCGACGATATGAAACGTATGATGTACATAGAAGTCGTTAAGAAACATTTTTGTAGTAGATGCAATGGAATTTGTACATCCCTTTGCCACTCCTTTTATTCTGTTATTATTAGCCCTATTTACTATCTGTTGGGATTTATTTTTTCTCTTTTAAAAAGAGATATATCCGCTCCCGTGTCAATAAGTTAAGTTATGTTTTGGTTGCCAGTCATTTGTGTCCTAATGATTACAAAGTTAGAGAGTGAGAGGTCCACATTAAAGATATTTACTGATTCCCCAAGTGACGTTGTTGGAGAGTTTCCAAGTTTCCCTGGTTAGCCCTAGAGTCATCGGTTTCACCTTCATACGCTCTAACGTATCTACCATCTACTCCTCGCATTCTAGAATAACTATTACTAAATCTACTACCTCTAAAGTCTCTTGTATTGGTATTGATTATTGCTATTGTAAGTATAAGCTTGCTGCTGATAATGCCTATTCTGATTACCACGAAAGTAGTTGTTATGCGAAGTCCTATATGCGCGTCTACTATTATTATTATACCGTCCGGAAAAATTTCCCCTAAAATTTTGCCGTTCCGCTTATAGGACATTGGCGTTACTTTGAACCTCTATACCTACAAATTTGGTTATTGCCTGTCTAGTGTTAGAAAAAGTGCTTGCTTCTATCATTATTTTAACTTTCTCAGAGTTAGCGTTAGATTTAATAGTCTCAACTAGCGTATCAGTACAACAGGTTTCTGCTCTACCTACGGGTACTTCCCGTACTGCCCTTCTTAATTTACCTATCAAAATTTCGATTTTCTCCGCATATTGAGCGTTACTTTTATTTGTCTATCTTAAGTTAAGAAGCTTAGAGCTAACTGATTGAGAACTTTCAGTTTTAATTCCGTTTCCAAGCGTTTGTATTAGGTATTTGAGTCAAAGTCGTGTCGTCGCTGGTAATTAAGTTTCTAGCTCTACCGTTAAGTTTGATTTTAACGTATTGTAACGAGTTATTTTTCTTGCTTTGTGCAAGTTTAATTTTTATTTTATTTTGTTCCGTAATATATTTTATTTTACCACTAGGGTGTATATAACTCGTTACTTTACAACCCTTTCTACTACCGCATTGATTTATTTTTTGTTGTTGTTATTACCGTTGTATATTTTAGTATAAGTCCGAGTTACGCAAATCCAAATTCTACCATACACAATTTATTCATTTCCGATATTTAAATTTTTCAACTGAAAGGACGCCCGGTATATACAACATTTTAATTTAAACGAAAGCCGTCTAGTATAGATACAAGTTTTTGTCGAAACTAGATAGATTTCACGTTTTAATTCCCACACCAGAATTACGGCCGAAGAATGTAACTAAAATTTTGGATATAAATTCGGAAACAATTCATTTTTGGTCTGTTCTGATTCGCGCTCCGATTTTCATTCCGGCTCTAAAAGTAGTGATTCTCCGTTCAACGTTCTTCCGAAAAACCGTAGTGCGAAAAATTTGGTGTATTCCGTATTCCGATTGTGTGTAAGCTGTATTTAACAAGGTAAATCATTTTTACAAATAAACTGTGTATTCGAAACTTTCCGTATCGCCGCTTATTATTAAATTGTTGAATGTATTCTTTGAAAATTTTCCGACCGGCTATTTTTTTTCTTTTGTTGTTGAACTGAAATTTGTTTTTTTATTTTGTTTCTTTTATCTGGAAATAAAGATTTGTCAACGGTAATTTGATTTCGAATTTTTATTTACTGCGTTTATTATATATTAATTAACTGATATGAATTATTAGTGGAATCTCGAATTATTTTATGCTTTTGGTTGTCAGTAGTTTTAAATTAAATTGATATCCAAGTGGATTAGGTATAATATTTTAATTTTATGCTAGTACGAATATTTTTACTCTGTGTGTCGATAGTTGGGTACCGTTTAACTCGTGGGAAAATATTTTTTTTTTGAATAATTGTTACCGGCTTTAGTAGATTCAAGGGTTAATCAGACTTGGAAGAGGCTTAGCCACAATTTGTTTGATTTCCCGGCAGATCTAATTAGTCTTAATTTTTATTTTTTTTTTCGGAATAATAGTTATCGGTTTCCTTAGATTCAAGGGTTAATCAGACTTGGAAGAGACTTAGCCACAATTTGTTTGATTTCCCGGCAGATCGAAATCGTTCTTTTCCCGTTTCGTAGAATCATTATTTATATTTTTTTTTTCTCCCCGTCGGAATAATAGTTGCCGGTTTCATTTGGATTCAAGGGTTAATCAGACTTGGAAGAGGCTTAGCCACAATTTGTTTGATTTCCCGGCAGATCTAAATCGTTCTTTTCCCGTTTCGTAGAATCATTATTTATATTTTTTTTTTCTCCCCGTCGGAATAATAGTTGCCGGTTTCATTTGGATTCAAGGGTTAATCAGACTTTTTTTTTTTTTTTTTTTTTTTTTCGGGCCGAGATGGGAAACTCATGTTCGAATGGGTCCAGGACCCAAACAGTGTTGGACTCATCCCCAAGGAGATGCCTACCAACCAAACCCACCTCAATCTCGCCGTTACCCCCGCCTCGGAATCACTACCCTAGCATACTTCGAGACGGGTTAATCAGACTTGGAAGAGGCTTAGCCACAATTTGTCTGATTACCCGGCAGATCTAAATCGTGCATTAGGGACCCCGTTAAACCCGGTAGATTTGAACCGTATTTGATAACCTGACCGTTAAGTCCGTTAAAATCCCAGATATAGGTAATACATACCTCATTTTCTTTTCCCGGTTAATTTGTTTGTCACTAAAAAGAATTATTCGTAAAATAGACCACAGAGTATTAATAGATCAAAGTTTTGAATTTCTATTATTTTCATTTTTAACCGCAATTTATTGATTGGAGAACCAAGATTTGGCTTTTCCGGATTTTCACTAGTTAGTTAAATTTAATTCAACAAGACCCCTGGAATTTTCCGTAACCTCCATCTGAGGCTATCTGGAACTCTTGACGCTAAGGGTCAAGGGGCCGTGGAGCAAACCACGTTAATAATCTGGCGCCCGAGATTTAAAAACCCGAATTTTGCATCAAGGGTGTCCATAGTGACGTGTTCTTGTGGCAGGAGCCACGTGTAAGAAGGGAGGCACGTTACAAAATGGCGCCCGAGCAGGGACCCAATTGTTGATTACTGTAGGATCAGTTTAATACCGTTTTCCATTTTTTTAGCGTTTATTTGTGCTTGGACCGTTTAAGTCTGTTTTGACTATTTTCTGCCGTATTTTTTTTTTTGTTAGAGCAGGGACCTGATTGTTGATTACAATAGGATCAGTTTAATACCGTTTTAAATTTTTATTTTTTTTTGAAGCGTTTTTTTCGCTTGGACCGGTTAAGTCTGTGTTGACTGTTTGTTTACCGTATTATTGCAGAGAGTTGATTATTTGTTAGAGCTGGAACCGTTATTCCGTTTCCGTTATTTTACCGTATTGTTAAAGAGACCTGATTATAGCAGGAACTGAAATACAGCTGTGGATATTTTTTTTAGCGTATTGTTGCTGGACCGTTTATACTGTTTTACGGGTTTTTTTGCCCATTGTTGATTTGAACAGGGACCGTTATTTCAGTATAATATACTATTTTTTTTTGTATTGCAAATTTCAATAGTGACCGTTTTGCCGGTGCTAGTTTTTCCTTCTTGCCGCCTTTGTTGTTTTTATTTTGGAAGAAGAAGAAGACGTCTGAGCTGGAGTTAATAGGCTAATGTCCAGAAGAAACTCCGAAGATCTTGACTTATCCGTTTTGTTTGAAGCAAGAAGAAGCTGAAGAAACCGAATCCGCTCCTCCAGTACCGACTGTACGTTCCGTGGGAGAAATAACCGATAATCGAGTAAGCTGGGTATACTTGCTAAAGAACGAGGGACTTAATACCGAGCTGGTAAAGAGGAATTTATCGGTTGCTGGAACCCTTCCTATCAAACGGAAAAGACTCGTCAACTTTCTGAGAAGAAGAAATATTGCTCCGCGATCCGCCATAGACCAAGAGGAATATCCGACCGCTATGGCAACTCCACCGATAAATGTACACGATTGGAAGGTGTCTTTTGGAAACCGGGGAGATCCTGCTGCATTCATTGAAAGAATCGAAGAAATCTGTACCGCAAGGAATGTCCAGAAAGACAATCTGCTTCCTGTGTTACCTGAATTACTGTCAGGTGAACCGGCATTTTGGTACCGCAACAACCGGAGTAGGTACACGACCTGGGATGAATTTGAGGCAGACTTCCGAATTTTCTTCTATCCCGTTAACTACGAGGTTGACTTAGAAGCCGAGATAGGCCGTCGTCTGCAACGAAGGAATGAATCCGCCGCCACATACATCACCGAACTCCAGACTTTGATGCGAAGACATGGAAAGCTAACTCCCGAACAGCAGCTAGCATGGCTGTACCGTAACCTGTTGCCGGAATACCGTCTGCAAGTCCGAAAAGGGGACTTTGACGATTTTTCCTCCTTTTGTCAGGTGGTCAGGGAATATGAGCTCCTCAGGAAGGAACTCCAGTCTATACCCAACCACACTGGACCGAACCGGGGACCCAATCCCCGTCCGCAGTCAATGAGTTCGCCGAGATATGGACCTTCTCACAACACGATGCCTGGGCCATCCAGAGAGCCCATCGCCGGTCCCAGCCAACCGTCACCGACCGATTCTCCGCCGCCGCCTGATACTACTCGTCAACCTTCAGGACAATATTCCCGTCAACTCATCTGTTTCCGTTGTGGTGAGTCTGGACATTATAGGAATAACTGTCAAAACCCGCCAAAAATATTCTGTTCTCGTTGCCAGAAAGAAGGAGTATTTTCCCGAGACTGTTCCTGCAGGAGGCAGGAAAACTAAACCGAAGTTGTACCGAAGAGAGGCCGACACAGCTTCCGCAAATCTTTGCCTCTCACACCGAACCGCCAGCAGAAATGAACGACCCCCGACCGCACATAGACGTTGAAATAGGAAATCATATGTTTAGAGCATTATTGGATACCGGAGCAGCAAAGTCGTATATTGGTGATCAGGTAGCTAAGACTTTTTCCCAAAGAAAGCAAACTACCTCTCGTCAAGCTACGAAGGCCCGTTTAGCTAATGGAAATCTAGTCTCCATCACCGACATATATGAGCTGAAATGGAAAATCAATGACGTCACAATGGAGGGTTCGTTGGAGCATTTCCCTGGTCTAATAACCGACATTGTATTAGGACATGATGTCCTCCGAAAGTATAATTTCCGGCTGGAGTTAGGAACCGGAGAAATATACGTGAATGATGAGTTAGTGAGGCGTTCACAATTGGCCAGTCCTGTTGGAATATTGGAGGCCGTGAACAGGCCTATGAAAGAAGTCAATTCTGCTGTACCGATAATATGTAGAGAAGAAACCACCCACCGTCTTAGGAAAGACCGCCGGTCTGTAAATCTGTCTTGTTCCGAAGTCTCTGCGTCTTCCCTGGAGTTAGGGGTTGGCGAGGAGCAATCTGTTTCCGAAGTCTCTGCGTCTTCCCTGGTGTTAGGGGTTGGCGAGGAGCAATCTGTTTCCGAAGTCTCTGCGTCTTCCCTGGTGTTAGGGGTTGACAAGGAGCAACCTGTTTCCGAAGTATCTGCGTCCTCCCTGGAGTTAGGGGTGGACAAGGAGCAAACCACTTCTGTAATATCTGCGTCTTCCCTGGAGTTAGGGGTTGACAAGGAGCGAATTTGTTCCGAAGTCTCTGCGTCTTCCCTGGAGTTAGGGGTTGACAAGGAGCAAACCGTTTCCGAAGTCTCTGCGTCTTTCCTGGTGTTAGGGGTTGACAAGGAGCGAATTTGTTCCGAAGTCTCTGCGTCTTCCCTGGAGTTAGGGGTTGACAAGGAGCAATCTGTTTCCGAAGTCTCTGCGTCTTCCCTGGTGTTAGGGGTTGACAAGGAGCAATCTATTTCCGAAGTCTCTGAGTCTTCCCTGGTGTTAGGGGTTGACAAGGAGCAATCTGTTACCGAAGTCTGTTCATCGTCTCTCGTAGAGTTGGGAGATAGTAATGCAGCCCCGAGAAATCTCCGAGAGTTGAGAAGGTTTTTGGGAGTTGCCTCCTGGTATAGGAGATTCGTGCCATCGTTTTCAGAAAAGGTAGCTCCGTTAACGAAATTACTCCGCAAATCTCAGCGATGGAAGTGGGCCGAGGAACAAGAAGCCGCGTTCGCTAGAATCAAAACCTGTCTGTCAGAAGCACCCGTCTTAAGTTGTCCTGATTTTACCGTACCGTTCACTCTGCAGACCGATGCCTCCGAATATGGTTTGGGAATAGCCCTTACCCAGCAGAAGGATGGTCATGAACACGTGGTAGCGTATGCAAGTCGCACCCTGAGTCCTACCGAGAAAAATTACTCCGTAACCGAAAAAGAATGTCTTGCCATTGTTTGGGGGATTGAAAAGATGCGTCCTTATTTAGAGGGCTACCATTTCACGGTTGTCACCGATCATCAATCTCTTAGATGGCTGCATTCCATATCTAGTCCGTCCGGACGTTTAGCCAGGTGGAGTATTTTTCTACAACAGTATGATTTCGAGATACAGTACCGTAAAGGTGCTCTAAATCGTGTGGCCGACGCTTTGTCAAGAAACCCGCTACCAATGACCGCCGAGAGCGACTCACCGTCCGCAATCTGTTTGACCGATGTAACCGCCGAATGTTCGTGGTACCGGAACAGGAAGGAAGAGGTCCTGAAGGATCCAGAGAAGTTTCCGGACTACTGCATAAAAGAAGACCGTCTATACCGTCATTTCTGGGATATCAATGATTTCCGAGAGCCAGAAATGCCCGATCCATGGAAACTGTGTATAGCAAAGCCCGACCGAATCCGGGTGTTGCAAGAAAACCATGATAATCCGAATGCTGGTCATCTGGGAATTGCTAAAACCATCACCCGGATTGCAAAATTGTACTATTGGCCAGGAATGTTCAGGGACATCACCAAGTACGTAAAGAGGTGCCTGCGATGTCAACAGTACAAACCGTCACAGCAAAAACCAGCAGAGACCCATCTGCCACGACAACGAATGGTAGCCGGCAGGTTCATCACCCTGACGGATGATCTCTGTTGGAGATGTGGAATCTCCGGACACCGCCGAGAGAACTGCAGCAGGCCGTCTATTCTGTTTTGTTCCCGATGTGGACAAGTGGGACGGATGTCCCGAGAATGCCCGTGTGATCGACGCGGCCCCCGTACCCGATCGGTGGCAGTACAAGCGCACCTGGTCTCCCGTAGCGACGAACCCCGACGAATGCAGGATGCTTCCATCCAGTGTAGCATCGGCACCGAACGACCCCACCCCGCTCTGGAAACAGCCGGACGCTGTTCCAGGTCATACCGAAGACAGGCGTCCCGTGGAGGAGGACCGCCCCATCCACACCAAGCGACCCTACGCCGAAAGTTGCACTTTCGCTCATTCATTTTTTTTTTACCGAAGTAAAGGGGGTGTGTAACGAGTTATTTTTCTTGCTTTGTGCAAGTTTAATTTTTATTTTATTTTGTTCCGTAATATATTTTATTTTACCACTAGGGTGTATATAACTCGTTACTTTACAACCCTTTCTACTACCGCATTGATTTATTTTTTTTTGTTGTTATTACCGTTGTATATTTTAGTATAAGTCCGAGTTACGCAAATCCAAATTCTACCATACACAATTTATTCATTTCCGATATTTAAATTTTTCAACTGAAAGGACGCCCGGTATATACAACATTTTAATTTAAACGAAAGCCGTCTAGTATAGATACAAGTTTTTGTCGAAACTAGATAGATTTCACGTTTTAATTCCCACACCAGAATTACGGCCGAAGAATGTAACTAAAATTTTGGATATAAATTCGGAAACAATTCATTTTTGGTCTGTTCTGATTCGCGCTCCGATTTTCATTCCGGCTCTAAAAGTAGTGATTCTCCGTTCAACGTTCTTCCGAAAAACCGAAAAACCGTAGTGCGAAAAATTTGGTGTATTCCGTATTCCGATTGTGTGTAAGCTGTATTTAACAAGGTAAATTATTTTTACAAATAAACTGTGTATTCGAAACTTTCCGTATCGCCGCTTATTATTAAATTGTTGAATGTATTCTTTGAAAATTTTCCGACCGGCTATTTTTTTTCTTTTGTTGTTGAACTGAAATTTGTTTTTTTATTTTGTTTCTTTTATCTGGAAATAAAGATTTGTCAACGGTAATTTGATTTCGAATTTTTATTTACTGCGTTTATTATATATTAATTAACTGATATGAATTATTAGTGGAATCTCGAATTATTTTATGCTTTTGGTTGTCAGTAGTTTTAAATTAAATTGATATCCAAGTGGATTAGGTATAATATTTTAATTTTATGCTAGTACGAATATTTTTACTCTGTGTGTCGATAGTTGGGTACCGTTTAACTCGTGGGAAAATATTTTTTTTTTGAATAATTGTTACCGGCTTTAGTAGATTCAAGGGTTAATCAGACTTGGAAGAGGCTTAGCCACAATTTGTTCGATTTCCCGGCATATCTAACTCGTTCTTAAATTTTTTTTTTGGAATAATAGTTACCGGCTTTAGTAGATTCAAGGGTTAATCAGACTTGGAAGAGGCTTAGCCACAATTTGTTTGATTTCCCGGCAGATCTAATTAGTCTTAATTTTTATTTTTTTTTCGGAATAATAGTTATCGGTTTCCTTAGATTCAAGGGTTAATCAGACTTGGAAGAGGCTTAGCCACAATTTGTTTGATTTCCCGGCAGATCTAAATCGTTCTTTTCCCGTTTCGTAGAATCATTATTTATATTTTTTTTTCTCCCCGTCGGAATAATAGTTGCCGGTTTCATTTGGATTCAAGGGTTAATCAGACTTGGAAGAGGCTTAGCCACAATTTGTTTGATTTCCCGGCAGATCTAAATCGTTCTTTTCCCGTTTCGTAGAATCATTATTTATATATTTTTTTCTCCCCGTCGGAATAATAGTTGCCGGTTTCATTTGGATTCAAGGGTTAATCAGACTTGGAAGAGGCTTAGCCACAATTTGTCTGATTACCCGGCAGATCTAAATCGTGCATTAGGGACCCCGTTAAACCCGGTAGATTTGAACCGTATTTGATAACCTGACCGTTAAGTCCGTTAAAATCCCAGATATAGGTAATACATACCTCATTTTCTTTTCCCGGTTAATTTGTTTGTCACTAAAAAGAATTATTCGTAAAATAGACCACAGAGTATTAATAGATCAAAGTTTTGAATTTCTATTATTTTCATTTTTAACCGCAATTTATTGATTGGAGAACCAAGATTTGGCTTTTCCGGATTTTCACTAGTTAGTTAAATTTAATTCAACAAGACCCCTGGAATTTTCCGTAACCTCCATCTGAGGCTATCTGGAACTCTTGACGCTAAGGGTCAAGGGGCCGTGGAGCAAACCACGTTAATAATCTGGCGCCCGAGATTTAAAAACCCGAATTTTGCATCAAGGGTGTCCATAGTGACGTGTTCTTGTGGCAGGAGCCACGTGTAAGAAGGGAGGCACGTTACAGTATGCCACTGCATTTGCCTCGTGACTTGTCGAGTTTTCCTTTAGGAGCGTCAGTGCGTCTAAAAATGTCTGCAATTTGTCTGCATTTCCGTCGTATTCATTTGGTTCCAGTATACTAGCTAAGTTAAAGAAATATATAATTGAAGTAGTCATTTTTAAGTCTTTAAGTATCTGTTAGGCGTCAAGTCTGAATCATTATCTTGATCTTCGGTATCGTCCGATTCAATTTCAATAGTTTCGTATTTAATTTCGGGGTCTATGAGCTCAAGGCAATAGCTAGGGATTTTATAATTGATACTCAAAACTTGAAATGCTCTAACCACCCTATCTCTAATTGTTGTAAATAATTTCAGTACTAAATTTCGCTGTTTATCATCCAAACTTCACTGTAGAACTTCACTTTTTTACTTTACTTGATTTGGGAACTAGTGTCTTTAGAACTCTCTTAAGATTCATTAATTATACTGTTTTTTATGTCTGTTATCCTTATATAGACCGATTCCCAATCAGAAGACATACATAAAAATTAATCACTAAAATGTACAAAAATAGCTTAATACTACATGCAAACCTAACTAATTACTTTTGTTGTCATTTACGACAGAAAAGAATAAAGAGAGAGAAAAAAAATAGATATAAGTATAACGTTTCATAGTTCAGAAATGCCATAAATTGTCCATCAGCACTTCGTATGTATGAAAATAGCGATTAAAAAAATCACATACTAGCTACAGCGTTGTACAGCATCCCTCTTTTCTCTTAAGCCTTAATTTGATCCAGTTCGTAACTAGGCTATATCTGCTACATTGGCCTACGGTCTTATCACCATTCGTGAAATATTCTTTTTCAAACTTCTCCTGTACCCCTTGGTAAGTTTTAGCCCTACTAGCACTAATAAACAGACGGCTATCACGTACATGAGCACTTTTATATCGATGGGCATATTCACAAGGTTATCGTCAACAATGAAGTTAGAGTTATACTACGCCGCTGCTCGCGACTTCGCTCTGTTTCGAGTTAGTGGTACCCATTTTAAAAAATGAAAAAGAAAAATTAATCACTTAATTCCACGTTTTAATTTTAACTCCGAAACTCTCCTGTACGCCGGTACTAGACTCCGTTTCACATAAGAAGAAGCCACTTGAAGCTGCAGTCGACTGCGCGAACTTGTTGGAGATCTGTGGTCAAAACCAGCGCCATATTGTAAAATTTTAAAACAGTAGCGTAACGTTTTCACATTTTTTAGGTTAACACAAAATTTGAATATTAAAAATATATTTTTGTACAACTGCCATTAAAAGTGAAATTTTTAATGCCTGTCAAACGTGTTAAAAGAAGACGTTTACAAAGTAGCGTGTTAAAAGTAAAATACTTTTTACTAATTAAAAGTGAAATACTTTTAGCACTAGTGTTAATAGAGACATAATCATTATGAGAATTATTGTTAAAACGTCAAAAAAATAATTAACTGACAACAGACGTCAAAATGTGATTTTCTTGAAATACTTTTATTTTATTATCAAAATAGGAGTTGTACAAAAAACTGTGTGTGATATTTGTGGTAAAAAATGTTACTTTTAACACTAATATCATAAATAGCTATTTTCTACAAACGTCAGTAGAAGTATAATTTGTAAGGCATGCTGTCAGTGTCTAAAATGCCATTTTATGACACTGGTGTTAAAAGTAAAATACTTTTAGCACTAATGCTAAAAGTGACATTTTACTTAGCGTTGTGTCATCATGACAAACGTAAACATTCAAATCGACGCCATTTTTAGTCCATTTAGACTCGTGGAATTGAAGCATTCGCCTGCGGCTCATGCGTCAACTTTTCCACTCGTGAAAAAAAGCACCACTTTATGCACTAGTTGCACAAATAACTATTATCATATATGTATAGTTTAAATAAAACATATTTGGGAATTCTTTGAAGCTTTTCGAGATATTTTCACATATAATAGACACTGGAATATGAAAATACTTGGTATCGTTGAAATATTTATACTTTCAATTAACGATTGGCGATGTTCGATGAAATCGGCCAAAAATTAAGTCTCAATTACGTTCTTATATTATTAAAGAAGGTAAAAAAAAAACACAGAATAGGAACTTGAAAAAATTTTTATTTATGAAAGATAGTGGTGACATCTTGGTTATATGGTTGACTCAAATAACTATACTGCATTATACTGTCATTGCTTCGTACAGTTGCAAACATCATTGAAGTGCTGAAACTCGAATAGAAACTTATATTTAAATAAATATGAAGTAATATGCTACCCAAATAAAAAAATATAAAATATTAGTAAATTTAAATACACCCATTTCCACACCACCCAAGAGGTAGAGTTAGCAGCCCGCTTTTTTTATAGTGGTTTCCCCAAGAGGCCTAATCCACTTAAGTAATCATGAATTAAATAGCAGTACGAACAGTAGTCTCTAAATTAATAAAGACAGTTCTTTATTTCGCCTATTTTCATGAAAGGGTTCTAACAGGAAACCGCTGGGTAGTGGCAGCACAAACACTAGTCTCTAAATTAATGAAGACGGTTCATTATTTCGCCTACTTTCGTTAAACAGTCTAACATGAAACAGCTGGATATTGGCAGCACGAACACTGGTCTCTAAATTAATAAAGACGGTTCATTATTTCACCATAAATAGAAAATGTACTCCACTTTTGATCCTATACATCTAGTTTTTGGGCAAACAGGTTTCACTTGTTGGGATTTGGCTCAAATGACAGGTTTTTAAATTGATATATCACTAAAGGGAGTGAACGATCAAATTAGAAATGTCCACATAATATTCTTTTATTAACTAGCAACTAACATTTAGAATGTTTTGTGTTTTAAATACAAATAGTATTTTTATAATTTTTGAAAAGCACAGTAATGAAATAAAAATCCTCAACACTATCTAAAAACTTGACCAAACCTGTAGTATATAATAGTCAACCGAATGAGAAATATATTTTAATCCAATTTGTAGATAAACACATTGATGGGATTTTGAATGTTAGTTAATAATTACTGATAAAAAAGTATATCATGTGGAAATTTAAGATTTTTCAACATGGACTTTAGGATATATATCAATTTTAAAATCAGCAATTTGAACCATCTCACAATATTTGAAATATTTTTGCCTAGAATCTATGTGTGCTGAAAAAAAATTGAGGTAATTTCTTCTAGCAGACTTGTGCTATTAATTGCTTTCAGAGTCACTACTCCTACTGTTGCCACTGCTATAGTCGTCCTCTGAAGTAGATTCGTCGGACGATCCTGTATTCACATTAAACTTGGGAGAATCTACAACATCATCAAAAATGTGTTCTTTTTTAATCCATTCTGATTCGCATTTCTTTACATGTTCGCAAATAGAACACCATTCTTGAACTGATACCTCAGAAAATTTCTTGCTGGCTAAATTCTCCACATCATCCAGTTTGAATGTGGTATTATGCACTGCCACCCAGTTCTTAACCAGTGCCCAGATTTTTTCTATTGGATTGAATTTCGGATGATGAGGTGGCAACCGTAAAACTTTATGCCCATGTTCCTCCAATAAACAGTCCAATTTATAGGAAACAGGAATACCAAAGCGAAATGTTTTTATTGCTTCATATAAAACGGGTTTTGTTTTACTGGCATCATGGACAACATTGTGGACCCTAAGCCATTCTAACATTTCTGTTTTGCTAGATGCTGTTGTAATATTTTTTTCAGCTTTCACATTATGGTAAGAAGCATTATCCACAACCAGAACTGATTTCTGAGGCATATTGGGTAATAGTTGTTCCTGAACCCACCTCATAAAGTTTGAATGGTTCATGTCATCATGGTAATCTCCACTTTTAGAACCTAAAAAAAATAATAAATTTCATCGAGGCCTTACGTTAACAATATGTCCTATGAGAAATAGTTAATTGTGTTTGTCTTATTTGACTGTTGGAATTATCTTTTGTTAGATATTGTTTTAAAACCCAATGATACACTACTTGTTTGTAAGTGACAATAGTATTAATTTTCTTTTATAGAATTAAGATCACCACGTTTAAAAATTATATTTCTCTAAATTAAGTTGAAACAGGTTATATCTGATAAAAGTGAAGTCTTTACAAATATATGGGACAACAGTTACTTACAAAATATCACTTTTCGATAGGTATATATAATTAATACAAACCTGAACGAAAAATTAATAGGGCATTAGGGATAAATCCCTTTTCTCCACCTGCATGCGCAATCACAAGTCTCCTTCCTTTTGAGATTGGCTTTTTCAAACCTTTCTCTGATATATCGTACCATCCCTTGGATTGCACATGGGAGCTGTGAATGTATGTTTCATCGGTATACACAATATTCCATCCTTCGGTTCTATATTTAATAATATTTTCTAAGAAAGTAATTCTCTTATGGCGAATATCATGCGATTCCATAATCACCTTCCTGTTATCTTTTGTGCACTGCCATCTACAACAGATACAATATTTTCAAATAAATAGTTATGCATGTTACCTTTTAATATTTTCAATTTTACAATGCCTATTGTAGCTTTATTTTAATTTTTGTTCTGAATTTGTTCTACCCATTTCACAATTTTCCTCATTCTCAACATTATTTTCCCTTCAAACACTCCAATAACTAATAAAAACTACTTACCTAAAGCCCATACTTTTTAACAGCCGCCACAAAGAAGTTTTACTTATAGTGAACTCAGGTAAAACAATAAGAACTTTCTGCAGAATGCCTAGAAAAAATAAATATGTATATTTTAATAAAAAATTATTTATCTATTAAACTATTAAAATTCTAGCCCTAGCGTAAAAACTCATACTAAAAGTAAACTGACAAAAGTTTCTTGTAATTAATTTCAGTACCTTTATTATACTTTAATCAAACTTACATGTTAAAGTAGGAGCTCTTTTCTCCAGGATGTAAAAATTATAAATGATATCCCGAATCCTTTGCAATTCTCCAAAATTTAGTGCTTCCAGTACCTTTTTTTTCCTAGATCTATTTATTCGAGGAGATCTAAGGGATGTAGATGCTCCACTTTCAATAGCTGAGGATTCATTTTTAATTCTGGTGTAAGTACTTCTACTCACCCCAGTAGCTTTTAAAGTTCGCTCTCTGCAAATTAAAAATATAATTATTATTAAAAATCAGCAATACATATTTTCACTATAAAAATAAATGTATTTATTTGGCTTTTCCAACAAATGAAATCCAGATCAAGACATATTGTTTTTCTGTGTATGAGATAATTATTTATTAATAGGCAGTAGTATTAGAACCATATAAATCACTGTTAAGTGCAGCAGACCCATATAAATTACTTAGCAGAATTCATTTATTTTTGAAGTAATGTATACTTTTTATACATTTTATAACAATCTGAATGCCAGGAGTAATATATTAGATTATTATACTTTTTTATTTTACTTACCGATGATTTTTTAAAGGAATTTGAATTCCATGTTCGGCTTCGGACTCCATAAAAGTTGCAACGTTTTTAAGAATCTGTCGGCCTTGACTGTGGATAATTTTTCCTTTAACACCAACATTTTTTTTTAGGAGGCATGGTTTTAGATCAAATAAAACACACAACACTCACAGATAAACTAGCTAAACGTCTTAAAATATTCAAAAATCAAAAATATTCGACAGTAAATGATTGCTCCAAACACAACCTCAAATGTCAATAATAAAATGGTTGTCGGCATGAAAATCGTTGGAAACGCCTATGGCATGAAACGGTCGTGACAAGGTTTCAAGGCCGATTTTGATTCCTGCGCAACAGGAAATGCGAACTTCAAGTGGCTTCTTCTTATGTGAAACGGAGTCTACCAACAACGCGTTGGTTTAGGCAGGATCGCCATGTAAAAGTCGGTTATAATGGGGTGAAAAGTAAAACACTAGTAGAGCTTCTTGGACTTCTTCTTTTCGACGCTTTTATTATATATTTTGTTAATCGATATATCAATTGTGCATACGCATACAATACTTGTTATTATAAAATGGTTTCAATATTTTCATACGATGTTTGCCATTTCAGCACCTAGTTATTAGTTACATTTAACAATTAACATACAGTGTCTGTATATATAAATGTTTATATCAATAAATTATAGTATTAGAACTACACATTAGCACTACTCAAAATCCCCAGTCAAACTATTGGCCTATACAGAAGACTTCCGAAATGGATGTAGAAAATATGGGAAATAGTATAAAGATTTAGTTCAAGGGCTTGGGCTGTTGATCACAACCGAATGAATAAATGAATGAGCCTTTATTTGAAGAATTGGAAAATGCTCATCAGAATCTGCAACAACAAAAAACAAATCAACTAAGACTATCGGAAAAATAAAAAGTAACTTCGTTATGTTGAATGGAACACCAGGTATATTTTATTTTATATATACTATAAAATAAATAGAAATAAAATATTGGAGGTAAGTAGTAGGATAAATCAATACTACTACTAATTATTTTAAATATTGTTCCCATGTTTAAAATGATGAATTATTGATTATTCATTGTATGATAATGTGCTAATAATAAAGATAATTTCGAAGTGACTCTACTATTCATTTTATTTTATAAATATGAATATCTTAAATCAGCATAAGAAGAGCAATATGAATATATGTGTAAAATAAAATACACATGATGTTCCAATCAACAAAGGAAGTTGATGATGACATATTATTTTCCAATAGTCATTTGTTTTTTGTTGTTGCAGATTCTGATGATTTGGAAGAAAAACAAATAGAGGCTGCAGGGAGGTGTCTAAATTACAACCTTAAGCCCTGTATGTACATTGGTATTCCAAAAATATTAAGAAAAATAGTTTGTTTTGTATTCACTTGTCACCATGTTTAAATATTTATATATAGCATAATAATTATTCACAAGTGATTGGTAATTAACAGTACCGTTCATGCTATACGTGTGTTACATTAAAAAACCCGAACTATAGTTGCCAAATCGTAAGTAATAGAAAGAGGTTTCATAGTTTATATTGTATATCGCTGCTTTCCGAACAAGAGTGGCACTAAAAATTTGTCATTTTTCAGTAGAAGCCTTAGAAATTTGGTCACATAACCAATTTAATGAATTTTTATAACTGGGTTTGGTTTTATATAAATATATATGTATATACAGGGTGTCCCAGGAATGAGAGGCCAAAACTTTGGAATGAGTAGGTGGTGTTAAAATAATGTCAGTACTTCATATAATTTTTTTTTCTACTGACCTCCTCTGTTGAGTTATAGGGCATTAAAGTTAGAAATTAAAAATACATTTTTATTCATAACTCCAAAACTATAATTTAGAACTTGATGAAAATTTGGTGGATTGTCAAGTACATCAATTCATTTATTTAGTCCATACCAGTAAGTATACTAATTGAATTTACTGTTTGGACCCTTACTTTTGTGGAATCTACTCATATTACTTTTTTAAATGAAACTAAGTGTTTCTAATTAATTTCACTATTTAATGAAAAAATTATTAAAAATCTAAGATATTGATAATTATTTCGATATTGACATATCATCGTCAGAATGACAGAAGTTACATTTTATGTGATATCTACTTGATGTTTAATATTTTGGCTAGACCAAATAGTAAGTGACCTATCTTGTTATTGACTTAATATATATATGAATAGAAAAAAAAGAGAAGATATGATATTACAGATATTAAAGCTTAGGTATTATTAGCCCTATGGGGATATCCTGGATATCTTCTTCCCATTTAAGATCAGTATAACTGTGCAATGATATAGGAAACCAAGGAAAACTATATCTGCTGATCTTTACAATTGTTACTTAAGAAGAAAATTTAATAGTGGAGAGCTCCCTAGATTTATCTGTTCATTTGTGATGCCTTTTGGCCCAATATAATAATATAAGAATAAATATTTAAAATAAGAATTAAATTCCCTTGATCTTATTTCAACAAAACGTTTGAACATGTCATTATTATATAAATATGAATAAAGAAGGTTATTGTCAAGTTCAACCGTGGAGCAACGCAAAACAATTATATGTTTATCTGTTTCTTTCGAACTTGACCGGTTATATAAATATACATTCAGTATTGATCACAGAAGAAGTCGATGTAGAATACTGGAAGAAAGACTATTCTATATAGTTGAATAGTCAGCTAGTAGTAATCAGTAACCATTACGCATAAGTATGCTATACGGCTAGGTACTTATGCATAGCATTAGTTTAGTAAGTAGTTCAATGTATTTAGTAAATAAACAAACATATCCCAGTGCCAGAAGTAGTTGTTTCATTCTCTTGAAATGATCCTCCATGTGACCTGCAACACCACCTATTCAGAGGCCCTTCCACACCTATAACCTAACCAAGTATCCATCGGTTACGCATATATTACATGGCGATCCTGCAAACAATTGGAATTCTGTGACAATGGGTGGTAAATCAACGAAGCAAGCGGTCCAGGAGAATGGAGCAATTTTATAGTTCAAGAGGAGAAGATCAAAGCAGATCTGGAGGTAAAGACCCTTATTTATATCATTGTGGTTGTTTTGGTACTACAATTTGGATGGTCCATATACAATCTACAGCAAAGCACACTGAAAATTTAAGATGGTGAGAATTGTTTTTGTAAACTTTAAAGGTATATTCTCTTTTGTGAACTTTAAAGGTATATTCTGTTTTGTGGCTATATTAGGTATTTGATATTTTTATTCTTTTTTTTGACAATGAATTTTAAATGTCCGCGAGTGATGGGAATGCAGTAACTTGGGATCAATTTGAGAGTCGATTGAATTTAATCTTAGAAGATGTACGTAAAAATAGTAAGAGAGTGCTAAAAAAGGAAGTTCCCAAAAGTTTAGAGAGTCATATTGATATAATTAATAATTTGAGTAGTTTATTTAATAGTTTTCAAGTTTAATAAATAAGAATTGGCATAAGTTGAATGAGGATCAGAGCAGAATAAATATATTTTATATTTTGACAAAATCAGAGAGAAGGTAGTTAGATCATTTCAGGTGCTAGATTGTCGGTATAAAGTTCCGTCTCAGCTGATTACAAATAATAATTTGATTGTTAAGGACGTATTACAAGAATTTAGCAAGAGTGAAAGTGAGAAAATGGCATTAAGTATGGGTGATTTTTTTAATTTAGCTGGTAAAATATTGCCAAACGAGTGGTGATACGAGCAAACTGAAAACTTTCTTAGATGCAGTTAGTTTGTTGCAAGTTTACGCAGCAGAGCATGAGAGAAATGCTGTGTTGTTTGTAAAAACAAGACTGACTGGGAAAGCCAGGGTTTTGATCACCACTGAGGATTTCTTGAGAGGAATAGCAGATACACTAAAAAAAGGGCTCCGAGGAGACAGTGCTAGTTTGGTAAGTGCTAAACTAAGCAAACTTAAGCAGAACAACAAGGATCTTGTCGGATATGCTTCTGAAATGGAGAAACTGGCAGAGCAGTTACAAGCCGCGTACTTGGTAGAAGGAATGCCAGTACACTTAGCAATGAAGTATACCACGGAAGCTGCAGTAAAATCCTTAATAAGTAACTCAGCGTCAGAGAGGATAAAACCTGTGATAGCAGCAGGAAATTTTTCGACACCACAAGAAGTGATGACTAAACTGGTGTCCATCGATGTGGGAAACAATCAGGTAGCTGGAAATGTGATGTATTATAAGGAGGATAGAAATAGGTTTTCGTCAGGAAATAGATATTTTCCTCAGAATAAGCAGTCTTATGCTAATCAGAATGGAAGAAATAATTTCCATAGGAAAAATAACTACGATAACAGTAGAAAATTTCAAGCAAATCTCGGCAATAGGAGATTTACTGATTACAGGGAGAAACCAGAGGAATATAGAAACAGGCCTAACACTAGATTCAACAATGATAATAGATATAGAAATGTAAGAATGCGTGAAAGTGAAGAGACAAGAGTGGAAGATGTACAGAAAGAATTGGGGTTTTGAGAAAGAAAGGTGAAAAATCCAAAATTTTAAATAACTTGCATAACAATAATCGTTACATTTATAACTTTGATTTAACTCTTTCAAACTTTGTGCAAATCAAAACTGACATATCGAATACGATTGATACTTTTATACTAGATACAGGTGCAGATATTTCGTTATTAAAAATTTCAGATAATTTTCCATATCACTTAATGCAAAGATCACAAATTTTAAATATTAAGGGCATAACTCAGGGAAAAATTAGAACTTTGGGTAAAATAGAAATTTTTCTTTTCACTAAGGATATAGCATTTAAACATTGTTTTCATATAGTAAATGAAGAATTTCCTATACCTACGAGTGGAATTCTAGGAAGGGATTTCATAAGTAATTATAATTGCATTCAATAAGATATTTGCCGTTTCTAAATCATTGACTGTAACTTTAACATCTTTTCCATTTACATTAATACAAACTTCATACATTTCAGACATCTTTTATCAAAATTTCGTACATATATTAACAACAATAAAAATGTCGTTTGAGTTGTTTTGATTTTAGTAAAAACTTTAACCTCACTTCTCATTAAAACCAAACGTTACTCATATTCACAGATGGGTAAATACCGGTTATAAATTTTTAGAATAATGACGTCACAAAGGGCTCACTAATGACGTCAGGCACTTAAAACATTTTAAACTAAAATCGCTAAAATCAATAGGTTTAAACTATTTACAACCGGTTCACCTCCTAAAATCGGCTTTGATCTGACAATCAGAGATCTACAGTATTGCCAACTTAAATTCAAGTTATTCATCCTGGTTTTTGAATAAAACGTGAAATTGCAAAGTAGGCAGACGAAAAAATTGTTATCACCAAGTAAATAGTTTTCAATTAAAATTCTTACTGATCTTTCAAAATGGGAAATAAAAAAGGTAAGTTTTCAACATATATGTAGGTATAATAAATGTTATAATAATGCTAACAACAATTTCCATTATATATGCCCTCTTTATATTGTTAATTCAGATCTTAAAATTTAATTTAAAAATTTCCAATGCTCATTCTTAACCATGATTTATTTATCTGGATTCCGGATACACCCCAAATAGTTTCTGAGGTAAAGAAAAGAAAAGTAGCATAACCGATGACCTATATATTATATATAAAATGGCAAACCTGTTTGAATACATATTTTCACTAAAAACCTTTTTGGTTATTAATACTTTTTCTGTTTTGGTTATTTTACAAATTGTCTATTTACTCTTGTCCTGTGAGATGAGAACATTTTATTCTTTAAAATAGTTATTGTAAACTTGTTTTAGGAAATGGAAAACGACAGAGAAAAGCAGCTGGAGGGAAAAAAAGCAGCTGGAGGAAAAAAAAAGCTGCAACATCCAAACAACCCCAGCAGCCTCAAACTTCCCAAGATGGAGGACACGAGGTTATTACCCAAGATGGAGGACACGAGGTTATTACCCGAGATGGAGGACACGAGGTTATTATTTATAGTTACAATATTTTCAGTATCTTTTTAAAATAATGTAGAATTATTTCATTATTTGGAAAACCTAGAAATATCTAAAAAATATTGTTACTCCTTATCCTTTCTGAAACCAACAGCCAGCAGGGTGGATCGGGCCCGCGGTAAGGGGCTAACCTCTCGACATGAATCGCCTTGGGCTTACTCCTCGCTGACAATTGGATGCGGTAGACTAGGTCGTTGATTTTCTTGAGAACGGTGTAGGTGCCTTCCCAGTTTCGTTGCACTTTTTGGCACAAACCTTTTCTGCGCTTGGGATTGAACAGCCATACGGGGGTTACCTTCCGAGAAACTTGTGTTTGTAGTATGCACGTTAAGTCTAACCTTCACCCTATCGTTGCAGAGCTTCAAACGTTCACGAGCAAAATTGTGGATCTTTTCCAATTTTTCTTTCAAGCTTTCTATGTACATAGTAGGTGTACGTTCTTCCGTTTCTTCATAAGGAGAAAGTCTTCCGAAAAGAAGATCATGGAGAAGATTCATTTCTTTGCTAGTGACTAGAGATGGACTGTAACCGGTTGATTCGTGTTCAGAACATCTATAGGCTAGCAGAAATAGAGGAACTAAAGTGTCCCAGTGTTTTTGGTTTTCAGAGACGAACATGAAAGATATTGGCAAATAGTTCTATGATGTCTTCCTACCATTCCATCGGACTGTGTGCGGAGAGGCGTAGTGCGTGTTTTCTATATGTCTAATGTCTTCATCAACTCCTGCCATAATTCGGATTCAAAATTTCGTCCTTGATTAGAATGCAATTCCAGGGGGGCTGGTTACAAAAGCCTCTGCACTGTCGTCGCTTCTTGATTAGGAAGAGGTGCTATTTCAGTCCATTTGGAAAAATAATCCATTACAACCATCAGGTATTTGTTTCCTCTTTCTGTCAAAGAAAGTGGGCCCAGAATATCAATTGCAAGTCTTTCAAAAGGCTCTCCAGAAAGATACTGTGCCATTTTTCCTCGGCTTCTTGTTCTAGGACCTTTTCTACTATTGCACAGATCACATTTCTTGCACCAATCCTCCACGTCCCTTCGACAGTTGACCCAATAATATCTTTTTCGAACTCGTGACAGTGTTCTTTTAGTACCAAAATGTCCTCCTGAGTGGCTACTATGAAGTTCTTCTAACACACTTCTGATGTGTGATCTTGGCAGTACCAAAATTGGTAAACAATACATAAGTGACCATGAGCACATTTCAGTCCTATGATGAGTTTTTGAGATAGAGGAGGTTAAAGTGGGAAAGTAGCAGTAGTAATATTTCGTTTAGAACTTATTTATTATAAATATTTTGTACGACTGTCAATCCTTATCCACAAGGCATTAGTTTTAGATTGAATTTTGACCCAAAACTATTGATGGTTACTTGGTGAGTCAAAAAATATTTAAAATGAAATTCTTACTAGCTCTTATTCTTTACAGTATTCTAAAAAATTATGAAAAGCAACTTAAGCGCTAAAATAGTAAACATCTGCCTATGTCAAAATTGCAACATTTTATTATTTCCTACAGGGTATGGTCAAAAAGTTGGACACTTTTGTTGTAAAGATCAAACTCTATAAAACAAATCTAAAATTTTAAAAAAATTACCTAGATACATTTTGTATATTTCCATTTTATTTAAAGGTTCACCCAATGATCGAGGCGTTGGCAGATGCCCCAATGATCGAGGCGTTGGCAGATGCCCCAACGATCGAGGCGTTGGCAGATGCCCCAACGATCGAGGCGTTGGCAGATGCCCCAATGATCGAGGCGTTGGCAGATGCCCCCATGATCGAGGCGTTGGCAGATGCCCCAATGATCGAGGCGTTGGTAGATGCCCCAATGATCGAGGCGTTGGCAGATGCCAGTGTCGAAGTTTTAGGAGCGGCTAGAGATACCAAAACGCATCCAGGTGTACTCAAAGATGACGTTTCATCACCTTCTGGATCTACGTCAAATGGTTTGCATTATTTGGAAGAAAAAGGTGAGTTTTGGCTCCCAGCTATTGGTCAGACAATAAGTTACAATCCAGCTCTGGGGGCGTCGGCCCAGTTTTGTAGTAGAACGCCTCTGATGCGATAATGACAACCAAGCAAGGTCGAGCGCGGTTAGTACTTGGATGGGTGACCACTGGGGAAACACCGTCGTAGAGCGCGTACAGCCTGCAGCAAAACACCTTAGATTACTAGGGTCAGTAGCATATCACAGCTCGCAGGCACTATACCAATGAGCACGAGGTAAAATGGAGATATGCCGTATTTCGGATGAGACGTAAAACCGAGGTCCCGAGTCCATGGATGTTGGGCTCGATAAAGATCCCTACCACTGGTTGGGACACTAGTGGATTCGGCAAAATTTCCGGTTAGGGGTAGAGTGCTCCCGGCGTCGGTGATTAGCCTAAGTTGCGCAGAAATAGACCGACGTTAAATAACCGAATAAAAAAAAATCCAGCTCTGACTAGCAGTTTTTATTTTTTAATCACCCCTTATACATTGAATTTTATTTTTATCAATCTATGTAACAATTTAATGTCAAAGCAAAATTGGTATTAAGAGATTCATGTTTTTTTTGAGTTATGATATTTTGCAGTGATAGAGATCTAACTGTCATATTTTTTCTTATAATTTCAGATTTACGAGGGGCAGTTATTGATGCAGTGAAAGCAGCAAGTAACTATTGCCAATCAGTATCAACAAAAAGTGATTAATGATAGCATAAGTTTAATTATTCGTGTGATGTATTAATTTTATAGCTATAACTTATTGAGTTTGTAAAAAATATAGGATAGTGCCCAAGGCTAGTGTAATTTAATACAATACAAGAAATATGTTTTGTGTGACTAAATAAAATTTTTAAAATACACAAAAAAAATCTTATTCTATGAAAAAAAGTAATAGTCTGTCGGCAGAAGTAAAAACGCAAATAAATGAACCTGAAAATGTCAACGTACGCCCTTGGTAAATGGAAATTTTTACAAATAAATGAACCCCTCATAAAATGTTTATCGTACACACATGATAGATTGAAATTTTTGCAAAACAATCAACCCCTTTTAAAAATTGTATCCTACGCCCATGATTTAGAAATTTTCGCAAATAAATTAATCCCTTAGAAAAGTTTTATCGTGTGCCTAGGACTTATTAAATTGAAATTTTGTGAAGATTTAAAAAGACGACTAACCTAAATTGCATTTTCTACCAATTTTCCTGGCCAATATTTCAGTGATCCAACACCCTGTATAACAACGAAGTACTCCACCATTGATTCACATAAAAACTCACCCTGTATTAGCTGTCGCAAAATCTTTTAGGAAGAGATGAAATTGTTGGTTTATTAATTTCTTAATTTATGTTGCATGTACAGCTGAATATTCTTAGTTTAAATTTAATCTTAATCTTAAATTAGTTTTAGTTTAGTTGATGTTGCATAAATACACCTTTTTACACCTTGTTTGGATTGTAATTCTATAGGCCTGGCGCCCGATTCTCGAATCTGTAGTATTTATATCCTATAGGAATATGATCCCATGCTATTATATCCCATAGGAAACTCTATTTTGGCATATCACCTATTCTTGAATCCGATAGAATAGTTTTTCCCAGACGATTGAAGCAGGAAGGAATGGGGTTTGTCGTTGATGGTTTCTTGTGTTTTAACGAGAGTACACCAATGAAAAAGGTGCAAATTATATTGGTAATAACCATAGAGAAATAAAATTTATCTCTATAAGTTTCCAATAATGAGGTTATGTACACAAGTTTTTGGAAATAAATATTCATGTGCAAGGATTTAAACAAAAAAAAATTGATAGAATTAATGATAGAAAAATTAAAAAAGAGGAGGCAGAATAAGTAGAGAGCAAAAAAAACTGCTGATGGAGATAATGGAGGTCTCCGAGGGCTTAAGAAAGGGAAAATTCCATCAACTTTTCTCCTACAAAGATTGGAATGACTTTTCTTGTATCTCCCTCACAAGAATGAATTTTGTTTTCGTAATAAGTCAGTTAACGGTTTTACAAAGATTACAAAATTTTTAACGAAACGCCGAAAATAACTAGCCATATCTATAGAGCTCCGAACGCCACGTTAATCGGTAGCTTTTGTAAAAAGTTTGAAATACTGTTCAATTTTAATTTCCCAGGAGCATTGCCCTGTCGAGTAATTTCAAATCCTAAATAATTAATTTTGGTATTAAAAAGATGACATTTATCTAGCCTCAAAGTGAGGTTAGCTTCTCGTAAAGCACATAAGACTTCCTTCAGACTCCGCAATCCCTCTTCGACTGTTTCCGAGGTTATAATGGTGTCATCCAAATATGACAAAGCTGTCGAATATTTCAAGTTACTCAGAACCAAATTCATAAGTCTCTGGAACACAGACGGAGCGTTGCAAAGTCCAAATGGAACACGTTTGAACTGATAGATGCCTTCTGGAGTAATAATTGCTGTTTTGTGCTTCTTAAATCTAAACTAGTAAATTAATTTTTATTATATAATCAATTATGAGCATCAATTCTACTTAGAGGGTGATGATCTTTGACTGTAATTTTATTTAGAGCCCATATTTATCAAGAGTTTTATCATTAGAAATTGTTAAAACAATAATCTTGGAACTTATTATTTAAAAAAAATAGGGAGGGGATTTTTTCGACCGCAGAGTATAGGCAGTAATAAGACCGAAGATTATTATTCGCCACCTAATTTTTATGCATTTGTATTTTGCCAACTACCTTCGCCGAACTTTTTCGTCCTATCTTAGGTATTACTTTTTCTTAAGAAGTTGTGTAAATAGACGCATGCTAATACTACCAAAGTTGCTTTTTCAGGTGATAGTAGCATCACTTTTCTCAAAACTGTAAAAACAGCTGACATGATGCCGAAAACATTTTCAATAATACGCCTTGCTCAACATAGTCTATAGTTAAGGATACGTTTCTTAGAACCTTTTTTTTGTTCTACTGGATAGCCCTTCATTAAATGCTCACTAAGGCCAAAAGCATCATCTCCTACAAATACATAGGGAATTTTAACATCTCTACTAGGTAGAATGTCATCAGGTGGTAAATGGAGCTCATTGTTTTGCAGTTTTTTCCAGAATATGGAGTTCTTTAGCACACCTCCATCTGAAATCCTACCTTGGCAGACAACGTCAGCAAACAAAAAGCAATAATTTGGATCAGCAACTCCCAACAAAACTATACTAAAATTTGCTCTATAATTAAAATAGTCGCTGCCACTGTGTATTGGTGCCTGAAGTATGCAATGTCTACCATCTATGGCACCAAGGCAGTGAGGAAAATTCCATAGAGCTTCATAATTTTCCGCAACATATCGCCATTCTTCTTCAGTTGTAGGCATCTAAAAATTAAAAAAAAACAATATTGTGAAAATTATAAAACCAAAAACTTTTCAGGAGGTGATTCGACCAAGGAGTCAATATCAAGAAGAAAAAGAAGAGGAGGAGTAGAAGGAAGGAAAAAGACATGGCTGTTGACGAAATTGATAATGACACACAAGTAACAAAAGTACCAGAAGGAACAACTCTCAAAAGAAAATCAGATTTTAAATCTCCCAAGAAGGTCAAACGAGTAACACCTGTGGCTTCTGTGAATCGTGGGACAAGCAGTGCTATCTCTTTTGCCTTCCCATGTTCTGATGTGTCAGCAGCGACGGTAATACAGAATTTACATAAACTTTTTACTGTATTCGGAATACCGTCATACATCCATTCTGATAGAGGATCCTCTTTTATATCTGATGAAGTTGAAAGATACTTAAATAAGTTTAACGTGGCGACCAGTCGCACTGCACCTTATAACCCTCAAGGAAATGGCCAAGTAGAAAGATATAATGGAACAATCGGCACAGGCTTTTGACATTTTCATATTACTGCAGATATTCCCAAACATCTTTAGGTCAACTTTACAGCTGCTGTGTATTTGGCATGTCAAAGAACTAGATGCCATCAAAATATTTCCATATTCGGCGATTAAATCTATTTTCAAAGATTTGGCAAACGATTCATTTAAAAAACTCAGAGAAGAGCCACTGTCGACCAAGGCCGTTGCAGGTGGAGAATTGATAATTACATTAATTAGTCTTAGCTAAGCAAGTAGGTCCTGTAGCGGCTAAGAAAGAATTCTTCCAAGTATTAGTTAATGTTTCTTCTTCAACAGGTAAGCTGCTAGCAGTTACTCTTTTTTTAGACGAGCGACAGACATTAAAGAAGTGCCCCTTTTTATTGCAATTTCTGCAATGTGCTTTACGGACAGGACAAATATTTCGAGGATGTTGAGACCTTCCGCAAAAATAACACTTTCTAGTTGAAGCTACCGAATTAACTTGAGGTTCGATAGCGTTTTCAGGAAGACCATTTTCGGATATCACATTCAAGTTTATAGGTGACTTGCCAGATGTAAATGAATTCGACTGAAGAACTGCCATTTCTAACGCTCTAGCCTGAGAATAAGCTTGATCAAGAGTAAGAGTTGTATTCTCCAAAAGTCTTTGTCGAATTTTCGGATCGCTTAGCCCTCTTATAAAAGAATCTCGTATATACGCATCCTTATTCTCGGATGCAGTTACATCTTTAAAGTCGCATTCTTTAGCCAATGAGTTTAATGCACACAGATATTGATCTACTGATTCATTTGGTATTTGAGATCGAGATGCCAGTTTGTGCCTGGAATAAATTTCGCTTACCTTCTTGACAAATATATCTTTAAGAGTAGTGATTGCTGTGTCGTAATCTGTAGAATCGCTTATGTAAGAGTATACTGACGATGAAACATGGTTAACAAGTAAATCCAATTTTATCTCTGGAGTGATCTCATTTATCGTGCCAATGAAGTTTTCAAACGTTCTCAGCCAATAAATCCATTCCTTGGCAGCAGTTGGAGACGAAGGATCCACTTCTAATTTCTCCGGACGAAGAAATCGATCCATAGTTGAAAATTATGTCGAATAAACTGTTCTGAACAGAAATAACTAAACTATCAATACATGAACTTTATTCGACATAATTCAAGATAATTAATGACAATAGAGGAAATTATTATGTCAAGTAAAAAACATTCGTGACAAATATCAAAACTAATCATGTGTTCACAAGAACCATTAAAAACGCTAAATTGTAAATAACCAGCTTATCAAATATACTACAAGCTGCTCGGCTAGTGCCGAAAGACCTGAATTTTATGCAAAGCGGTCGCTAAAGACATGTTAAAACTAATCAATTCTCACCCCATTTTCATAAAACGCATCAGTTCGGGCCGTGACAGTGTACACAAGACAGAAAGCATTAGTTGATTTTAGTCCTTCGCAAGCATGCCAGTTCGTGAACGTTGCGTTTTGGTCTTCGTGCACAGGGGACCACCGGAGACCTATGTCTCAGTCTCCCCTTTCTGTTTTTTGTATACTGTCGCGGACCGAACCGCCACATCAAGATGGTCTACTGTGCACAGAGACCAAGACGCAAGACGTCTTCTGTTAGGTTTCTTTATCAGAAAACGACGTGATTTTGCAGTTTTTCACATGCTTACCGAGCAAGGCGCGCAATACCACTAGTCCGAGGCAGAGACCACCTCATGGTCTTTTGCTTCGCGTCGCGGTCTCCTAATTCTGCCTCGTTCGCGAAAGTCTTAAATCAAGTTACCAGTTTTTTGAATTACGTTTTTTAAAAATGTCCGTTAAAAAATCACCGGTTCCACTCGCTATTTGATACAAATTCTCTCTCAGTATGATGAAGATAGGATAAAAGAGTTGACACTTCATGGAAAACTGGGCGAAACTCACTACTTTGATGTTCTTGGGTTTAGTTTTCTTTTTGTTAAAATTAATCGACAATCAAAATGAATCTAAAATATATTCCTTCCATTTGCATATCTTTTTTATTAACTAAAACCCCAAAATGTTTTGATAAATGTATGTAACAAACCTAATAGTAATACAACCAGTGTTATTCCATTTCTGTTAGTTTTTTAAATTATTCTGTTTGATAAGTTAAAACTAACTAATTGAGTGAATTTAATTATCGATTACACCATTTGTGTATAAGTGATATTCAAAATTTATTTATAAATTAATTATCTTCTCCACTAGACAACTTCATATCAGTAAAAAGTATTTCAGTACATTTACAACTTTTAATTTAAAATTGCAAGACAAATCATAGACATTTTTTTTGGGGAATAGATTGGTCAATAACTTCCAGCTTGCAAATTGGAAATACGAAATAAAATTTAATAAATAAATTATTGGCAATACTAGAAAACTGACCAATTTAAATATTGTCAGTAGTAAAGAGTAAATTCGTTTTATGGCATGTTCTGATAACAAAAATACATGTGTGAAAGAGATGTAACTTGTAATTTTGGTTTTAGTTTGGAGCAGGGGTCGACAACAGGCGGACCGCCATCCCCGTTCGGATCGCGGAAGGTCGAGACTTGGACCAACAGATAATGTATCCATTGCATCTACTGAAGAATTTTGATCTTAACATGTTCCACAAAAGTATAAAAATTGCAAAAAACTAGCTATGATTACTATGTTTGGCTCCACATATGTATGTGAATCATCTTTTCAAAAATGAATTTTTTTTATGAACAATTATCGTTCGAGATTAACAGACCCAGGATAGGAGTATATACTATTCCATTATACAGATATAGAGGAGAGTTTGAAAGTGAAAGAAAATGGCTATTGTTTGTATTATAAATTAAATGTCTCTTAAGACTTACACAAGTGTTAATTACCACTTATATGAACATTTTACCTTTGATCTTAATTGTTCACTTGGAAGTAAAAAGTTGCGGATTTTACTCATAATTATAAAATAGTTGGTGGAATAATGAAAATTATTTACAATAAAAAAACAAACCAAATGCGCTTCGAGTTCAATACAACTTTTAGTACACTACATTTTTTTAGAAATTCTCAAGCGAGTGGTGACAGTTAATACTTTCCAATTGGTGATCAAATATGCGATTTTGATTGAAATTTGTTGTACAAATAAAGAGTTTGTGTTTTTATGTAGACTAAGTTGGGAATTTTGGGACCGTTGGTGTACACTTTTCACTAACACTTTACACTATCTTACGCGCGTTTCGATAACCAAGTTATCTTCTTCAGAGAGTTTACCTTCAGTTTTTCGGTTATCGAAACGCGCGTAAGATATTGTAAGGTGTAAGTGGTGGTGTAGTGGTAGTGTTAACAGTGTTCAGTCTTAATTATATAGAACCAGGGCTGCAGATGAAAATATACGGACATAATCTGAAATTAATACGAAACAGAAGTTTATACAAAAAATTAATTGTGAGCATAGATGCCTTTGTAAGATATTTATTGGACCAGTCATACTTAACATCGACGATCCAAATGGTAGGGAGTGGGAATCAGAAATACTAAGCAATATTAAATGAAGAAAAACAGGGCGCAAATATCGTTTCGAATGAATAATTTCATACTTCAGTTGAAACAGTTAGATGGGCTTATGTGATCAACGTCCTGAGAAGGTAAGACCCGTTAGGAGATGGATAAGAGGACTTATAATTTTTTATATTAAAAGTTATGCTACTTCAATTCTTTTAATTATCATCCGATTTCAATGAAACTATTGCTGTTATTTTATACAAATTATGTGCACCAATGTGCATTTTAATGAAACCATTGGTATTATTTTGTACACATTAAGTGCATTCAATTCTTTTGTTTATCAAATATTTTTGATTGATAAATGAATTTCTTCATGATCGACAAGCAAAAGTGCACAAAAATCGTGGTTTGTGCACATAGGTTATCGATACCTTTCGAATTGATTGTACTTGAATTGTTATTCCCACTTTATCCATCTCTCGCCAGGAAGAAGATTATAAAAGACTCAAGAATTTACTTTGAGCAAGTTAAGACACCAAAGTAATAAGAAAAGAAACTGCAGTCATGATTCCGTTTCACCTTCATTTTTTTAAAACACTGTCTTATTTTTTTTTATCAAAATTTTTCTTCAAGCAGTTATCCCCAACTTTTGTAGGTAACAGATGTTTTAAAATGTCATCAATCATACTTCCGATCTGGGCGTGTATCTGAAATAATATCTGAGGAGTTTTCAATATCCGTTTCTCCCTGATACACAGGTGCGTGGCTCATTAGACCGAAGCACGTTTCTCATACTAAAGTATATATACAAATTCATCACACTCATGTCTCGTAATCACACATTTGTTAAGCTATACGTTTGGCCGATAGCCGTTTCTTTTGTGGGGATAAGTGGTGCGTGAGTTAGAAAAGAAATAGTCGACTCGACTTAATGCAGGATATTGCTATGGCAAGACGAAAAGATCATTGAAATGAACTTAATATCGTTTTTGTTACACAGACCTAAACAAAAGTTTTGTGGTTAGAACCAACAAATAAATATCTAGACGCAAAAAATGAAATGAACGATCCAATTTGATAAAGAAGTAGTAATTAAAAGATCCTTATAATTTTAAGTAGCCAAGCAGCACTGAAATCCTTAGCATGTCCCCAGATCAGATCTAGACTGGTCTAGGACTGCCTTCCAAAACTCTTAATTCTGGCAGACCATAATAGAGTAGCTCTTAACTGGGTCCCGGGGCGAAAGGATATTGTAGGGTCTGAAACTGCATTCATTGGCCCTGAACCAGTATTTGGAATATAAAAAACTGCTGCACGTGGTTGTACATCTCGGTGGGCTCAAAAAAAACATCAGACAAACTGGAGCCACGTAACAAAACAGGAACACTGTAGTAGAGTTTCCCGAACGAATACATTGGGGTGTTTCATTTTCAGGCGATATGTTTTTTCGGTCCTACTTGAAAATCTGCTTATTTATGTAAAAAAAATATTACCGTTGGAAAAATTTATCAAGTCAATTAGAGGCTTCGCTCATTAAAAAATTCCATTTCCCATATAAATAACACAGGAAAAATTATTTTTCGGTGTCAATTCGATTTTTCGGTATTAATTTTTTTTTTAAATAATAAAAAAAACCTACAGGTTTTGTAGAGAATTAAATTTGCTACAGAAAAGTTTCTTTGAGCAAGCACTCTCCAATCAACAGTTTTCTAGTTGTAGTGCTGGTAAGGTTAACAATTTTGAAAAAATTACACGTCGTGAATGATACTGCTAAACGAGGAGTTCAATAATGGAATCATAAGCAATTTCCGAATGCGAATAAGCAAACATTAATGTTAACACCAACTCAAAAATGAAGGAAAAAAAATTCAATTACAGTACCCAATTCTAATGATTTATACATTGAAGTTCATATTTTAACTAAAAACAAAATATAGTCTATAAATAACAATTTAAAAACTTTGTAGCGTTCATTGTGAATAATATTGTAAGATCAAAAAATTACAATTTAAAAAAATTTTGTATCAATTATTATTAACATTCACCTTTCCAGATCTACAACTAAAAAACTGTTGATTATTGCCAGAATGTATTATTTGCCAGCAATAGTCAATGAAACGTAAATGGTGGCGCCGGGCCTAACAGCCCAACAAATCCAATTCACCGCGCACCGAAGCACATGCCACACAACCAAAAGATAGGAAGGTACTGAGAGGTATGAAGCTGTAGCTCAAACGGCATGCAAACAATAGACAAGAGCGCTCGGATCTCACAGGCCGGGCGCCTGTGAGAAAGGTGAAAGTGAAAGGATAGGGATGAACATATCTGTCGGTTGTGCATGGAAGAGGAGGAAACAGCCTCACATATTATCTCCGAATGTGAAGCAACGAGTCATTGTAGATATAGACTCCTAGGACTAGAGCACCTAAGGGAGAATTGCTCCATGAAGGATCTAGTAAAAAGACCATTGAGCCTGATAAGGGCTACTGTGTTCACATAAACGGTACAACCAAGAGCTAAGGTGCCGAGGTCTCGAAGCCTCTGACTGGTGGTCTTATCGTTCCTCTTACTTTTAGTTTTTGGTTTGACTAGCATTGTCAGTAGCGCAATAACTGCAAAAGGGTGGTATTTATATTACAAAACCATTTTGATCTGATAACTAGTAATTATCCATGCCAATGTACAGTGAATATCAGTTTGTCTGACCAATTGCTTTCTATTGGCGGGGGGTATATTGACGTGCATTTATCTTTTCTTAGTTGGCCGTACCATGTAAGGAAAACTTTGGACCATCATTTCAGACCATTGTAAAATTCAGCAGTAAAAGTTTGGTTAATATATGTTCGTGATTAGCAGATAGAACATCGGATTTATTACACAAAAAATATCAAGGTTTTTGTCACCTAGGTAGACTTTTCCTCAGTAGCAAAGGATTATGTATGTTCCAGCTGGAATTAGAGTTTCTGGCATTTTTGAGAGTCGGTAATATTCCAAATTAGCTAAAATTATTTTTAGAATAATACCAATTCGATTAGTTGATCAATATTCACGATCTTGGGAAACATCTTTTAATTCGGTTCTATAAAAATGAAAAAATCTTAGGGGTATTGAAAGTATTTATACAATAACTAAATAAATTTACTCCTTTAACAACAATATCGTAAACCTCACGCGGGAGAAGTCATGTGTAACACTGTGTTGTATGGCACTTTTGTGCTGACACCTTTCTGTGTGTTGGACAAAACATGGCTGAACGATGGACATACATACAAAAAACTAACATATAAACTAATGCCTGTTGACACCGTTTACTTTAAGACAGTCTTAAAATAAAGTAATCTTAAAAATACTAGTTTGCGTTGCACCGCTCTCTAAGTATTTCTTAAACTAGTTAAGGAGCACTTAATATTGAGTTTCCGATTGGGTCGGCTTAAGTTCGACTAGTTTGAAATCGCGGTTGACAGCTGATTTATCCAGAAAAACTTTTCTTTATGGATGACATTTTCGAAGTTGATTCCTCGATATCCTCAAAATAATAGACTTCCCGAGATGGTTTCCACTCGATCCGATAATTTCCACCCCTTAAATGAATTTTATCAAAGATTTCGAGTGACAAGCCAATGTCGTTTACGGGTTTTAGGATTAATAGAGGAAGCTCCGACATTTCTAAATTATTTTTAAGTAGAATATTATCTTATAAGGAAACCTACAAGACCAAATGACTAACTATTATTACAGAAACAACAGTGTGTCTCTCATGAGTAATTTGCTAGCAGTACTTCGGTTTTATGCCCGCGCTGGGTCGTTTTCTTCGTATTTATAGGTTAATCGTTCACCTTTGACGCGGGCGAAAGCTAACTGTCACTCGATACTGGGCCAAATCTGAAAAGTCACTAGATTTTCTCTGCGTTGGCATGTACGCAATGCGTTAAGCGGTTCTTTACTAAGTAACACATAAGTTGCAACGGTGCAACACGCGAAAAACTTAAGTGCTCCTTAAAGGAGCAACTTAGGAAAGGCGTACTTAAATTCCAAACAGTGCAAACGGGCATAATTATTACCATATTGGAAATGAACATTGAGCATGGTTTGGCGGAAGATTGGTTGCTGCAATTTCTCTCGAAATCGACAAAAGGAAACGAATGCGAATGTGATAAGGACTACTATTCGCAAATGATATAGCTGTTGCCTGCGAATGTGATAAGGACTACTATTCGCAAATGATATAGCTGTTGCCTGCGAATGCCGTTATTATAATGCTAGCTACAATTCCAGGCTCCAGGAACTGTTGCCAACATCAAAATGGAAAAAGGAGCTATATTTAAAGATCTCCCACATGATAGTAGCATGGTGTATACGTAATTATTATCCATTGCGAAGCAACACAAACCAAAATACAAAAAGTACGTAGTTGACAAAATAGCCGAAGAAAAGAAAGTTGTATCACAGTTACCTCCATACCATTGTGAAGTCCATACTATCCAGCTCATATGGGTTCAAGTCAAAGGAGCCGTTGCTAGGAACAGCACTACTTTTAAAATAAACTTAATGATGTACCTCAGTTTCTTCTAGCATCATTCTCTAAAGAGACGAGCGACAATTGGAAAAATTCTGTAAATCATATATTAAAATAATAACAGAAGTGGGATCTTGATTACTTAATCGACCAAACTGTGGAATCTCCAGTAATTTAAATAGGACCCTATTGTGAAATTTAATATCATGCGGCTTTCGACTATATACGACCAGATAACTAATACTATATTTAAAACGTACATTGAGGTAAGTAACTTTTATTACCACCATTAAAAAATTTATCTACAAACAACAAAATAACCAACTAAATTATGCCACATTTACAATAGTTTGACATGAGTAACTTTGATACATACAATAATTATACAAAAATAAACACATCAACTAACAATTTCAACAGTTTTTAATCTAACTTCTCATAACTGTTTTAACAATTTTTGGTTTTCAATTATATTTTGCGGTATAACACTTTCAGTCTAGTTCCAAGTGGTCTTGTTGGTAAGTACGTTGAAAAAGACGTTGGTACAGACGTACCTGGTTTGGTGGCAATAGCTCTCACTTTAGAGGCCGGTTCTTCATCTTCATGATCTGATACAGTTAAATCGACAATGTCTCTTATGCGGGATTCCTCAAGACTCGGCACTTCAGCTGGTTTGTCCGTCGAGGAAGTTGCAGCAATATTTGAATCAATTATTTCTAAAAAATAAAGATTGCTATGACTATAAATAAAATTGAAATATAATTCTATAAATAACCAATCTATTATACAGAGTGATTCAGGTTTAATTTTGATAACTTAAGGAATCGATAGAGCACGTAAAAAAATGGGGATTTGTCCTATGTCTTATTGTCCTAAAACATTTTCTTTTTCTTCTTTTTCCAGATCTCGGTTCTAACCATTTGAGTATAACATTCGAACTAGACGTGGACATTAATCCAATCCAGTACACACCAACTGTTAAAAATAATCTAAAAAAAGTGTGACATTGAGAAAGTAAATGAAATAATGAATAATCATATAAATACATACCGCGAAATTTCTAGAGAAAATATTATATACTTCAACAAAAAACTATCTGATACAATCTTGGAAAATTCTCCTAAAATTAAAAAGCAGACTTATACACACGATTTGCCACCGTTTATACCTAGACTGATAAAAGAAAAAAGAAGACTACACAGAGAATATAGAATGAACCGGAATCCAGATTTCAAAACACAAATGAATAACTTCAATAAACAGATACAAAATCTAATTTGGGAATACAAAACAAATAAATGGATAGAAACTTGTGAAGTAATAAATGAGAGGAAAGGAAAAATATACTGGCGCGAAATTGCTAAGTTAAGCAGATGTAAACAACAATCTAATAATATCAAGTCAATTATCGAAGAAAATAATAGACTATTTATAACTGATGAAGAAAAACTAGAAATATTTGCCTCACATTATGAGGAAACCTACAAAGAGTGTACTCATCCCAACTTTAATCAACAACACTACCACATTATACAAGAATGGATGCATGTATACATTAACCGAAATTTAGAAACCACGATTCAAACCATAGATGAAGAAGACTGTTTTGAAAGTTTACATAAAGGAAAAGATACCACTCCAGGCAATGACTCTGTCACGAAAAGTATTCTTAGAAAACTTGACTACAATTTACATCAATACATCATTAAAATGTATGAATACTGCTTAACAAACCACTATTACCCCAAGTGCTGGAAAATAGGAAGTATAATAAATATTCCAAAGCGTAACACAGACCATACAAGAGTACAAAATTACCGACCCATAACCTTACTTAGCAACCTAGGCAAGAATCTAAAAAAAATTATAATAGCAAAGCTCCTTGAAGAAGTCAAAAATAAAATACCTGGTTACCAGTTCGGATTCAAACAAAAGAACTCTACTGTACATCCATTAGTCATCCTTACTAATAATATGCAAGCAACGGCGCTAAGGGGAGGAAAACGGCGGCATTATTCCTAGATATACAAAAAGCGTTCGATAGTGTATGGCATTATGGATTGATATACAAACTTCATGAAATGAAGGTATCGGAATACCTAATTAGAATTATAGCAAACATAATCAGAGAGAAAAATCAGGGTTAAAATAAATGACTAATATTCAAAGGAATTCACAAATGAACAAGGGTTACCCTAGGGTTCTCCTCTGTCACCAATATTATATAATATATTCCGTGCAGATATTTACAATAAAGACCCAGAACACTTCAAGGAAGACAGCTACATGTTACCACTAACACAATGATCTGGTTTAATAAATGGAGAGTACTTCCTAATCCTTCAAAATCACAACTAATCCTGTTTCATCATCGACTGAAAAATTCTTTCCCTCCCATCACCCTCCAAAATCAACAGATTCGTCCACAACCCAATGTAAAGTACCTAGGCATACTACTCGACAGCAAATTAAAATTCAAAGCTCACTGCTCAAATATAAAGAAATGTACCATTACTAGTTCCTGTCATTTCCGTTCCCTTTCATACAAAAATCGAGGAATCAACATCAAAAGTGCCAGCAGAATTTACCAACTGATATGCAGACCTATGTTAGAATATGCAAGCATCATTCTCCTGAACACACGGGATTATACCAGACATATGCTGCAGGTCGCAGAAACATCCTCAATTAGAAAAATCTCTAAAATCCGCCATCCAAGGAATACACTACATAATCCTCCAAATCAGCTGTTATACGAACTAACGAAAATCACACCCCTAAATGATCGTATACAAAAACACGCAGACAAATTTGCAAAAAACGAATATAGTATGAGCCTTATGTCCAAATACTGTATCATCAGAGAAAACAGAATTTCAAGATGCAAATTTCCAGAGAAGACACTATGGGAAAGATTACAAGAACTAGCAGAGTGAATTCTTTATTACTTCATTCATAGATGGATATTATTTAATACTAAGTTAATAATATTAACATGTATTTATGTTTTACTTATATTTTATGTATTATAAAATATGTAAATTTAATGGGCAGAAGGACCACGGTCGATAGCCCTTTGTAATAAATTACAATAAACATCATTATTATCATTATTTTCTC